>CAHIKZ030001500.1:340000-522500 GCA_903632075.3 Acanthosepion pharaonis | reverse complement strand
AATAAAAATATATTTTTTAATATTATATATATATATATATATATATATATATATATATATAAAATAAAAATGAAAATTACTGTGTATGTAAATTTAAACTTTACACACACACACACACACACACACACACACACACACACACACATATATATATTGTATAAATACTACTGTGTGAAATAACCAAAATTTTTGAATTCCGATTTTTTTTTATCAGATGGAACCAATTTCAAACAACTCAATGAATCATTTATAAACATTCATGGTTAAATTATATAAGATAAAAATTGTTTTATATAAAAAAAATGTTTAATTTAAAGCAAACAAAACACACACACACACACACACATACATAAAAAATTCAGTTTGTCCATTTATATGACGTCCATTGAGTGACATAAAATTGATTCCATCAAAAGCAAGAACGCCGAATTTAAAAACCAGTTGCCTAACTACATCGAGAATATATAATAATATAACATACACATATTTGTTTCATTCGTGATGAACATTTTTATTTAAAACGATCCCCTTTTTCCTTTATTTTTGTTTTATAAAAAATAATATTTCTATTATCTCAACAGTGAAAACAATCTAAAGAAAATGATGAATATTTTTATTATTATTAAGTCATTGTTTGTTCATTTGAGATTTCGTTTTCAGACTTTTTCTTTTGTCTGTGTTTGATCTACTCACAATTTCATATTGCATTCATAAGATCGGAACTTTGATTCTCAAAGGATAGACTGAAGGCAAATGGGACATTTAAGAAAACAACGTATCACGCGAGCTTGGTTAAATGGATGACAGAGCAAGTTTTCAGGGGAGATAAAAAAAAAAATTTTTAATTTAAGAGCTACAAAGGAAATTTTGAAATTTTTGTTCATTTTTTTTTAAGCATTTCACCCCAAGCAAGGCGGGAAGCCACTAGCACACAAGGGGTTACAGATAATTGAAGCGAGAGCAAATAGCAGTGATAGAGGAAAGGATGAAGAGAAGGTTAGGGGATAGATCAGGTCATCTGGAGACGTCGATTGACATTACATTTGAATAGTTGGAGATTATAGCTCTCAGGGAAACTGGAATAGGGAAGGGAGTTCCAGAGGCGAGTGGTGCGAGACATAGAGCTATTGGAGCAGAAAAGACGGCTACATTTAACAGTTTCGACAGTGAAAGAGTGTGATCGAGATGCCAGCCTAGTTGAACGCTTAAAATCATGAAGTCTGGGAACCAGCGAAAGTAGCTCATCGGAGCAGTTACCGTGGAAGTATTTGTAAAAAAGACAGAGGGAGGTGACGGTACGTCTGTGAGAGAGTGACTGCAGACGAGACGCCAGATCAGGACCAATTACATTGCATATCCGTCTTTGGATTTTATCAAGGACTTTGAGACAAACATAAGGGCACCAGACCATATATGGCAGTAATACTCCATGCAAGGGCGAATGGTTGATTTTGTAGATCTGAAGGATCGATTCCGGGGAGAAAAATTTCCTGGCGCGGCACAGGGAGCCAACTTTCCTTGCGGTGGACGAAGCTATTGACTCAATGTATTTGTTCCATCTCAGGTCAGCAGTCAATGTGAGGGCGAGTAGTCGCAAAGAGGAGCTATGGAGAGCTATGACTGCCAACATCCTGAAGGGACACAGCACACAGAAGAAGAAGATTCTCATAGATGAAAAAGAGACTTGAAGCAACAGAAACGTGGTTCTACAGAAGGATGCTGAGAATACCATCGATCAGACACGTGAACACCGACAAAGAAAAAAAAAAAGATACTTATATTTAAGATCAAGATGAGAGAGTTGAAGTTTCTAGCGCACGCAATGAGGAAAGAGGGCTTGGAAAATTTGATACTCACGGGACTGATTGAATGAAAGAGTGACAAAGAACAGCGCATAATCTACCCGATGAACTTCAGTGAATGGATAGACATGCAGGGTTTGGGGGAGAAAATATACCTTAAATTTATTAAGCGCTACAAAGGGATGGAACTTGTGGAGTGTCATGATCGCCAACGTCCTGAATGGACACGGTAGATAGAAGAAGAATAAAATTATTCAATCGCTTGCATTATTTTACTGATTTCTTTTTTACACTCCCAATAAAGAAGTGTTAGGATTAAGGACCCATGATGCAATTGGAGAGAACTTTTTCCTACCCCGGTTTCTGACGACTGAATTTTTGCACACCTATCCGTTCCTGTGCTGGTAGTATCACGGCTATGACTAGCTTGGACCAGCTTGGACTAGCCATGACTAGCTTAGACCAGCTCTGACCAGCTTGGACAAGCTATGACCAGCTAAGACCAGCGGACCGAGTGAAAACACTCGGGTCCCCACGTTAAAAACTGACCTTGTGTCACAACCTGACTCAGTGGGGGCTCAAGTAAATATCCATACACACGCAAAGGAAAAAAAATCTTGATAGCTAAATTTTAGCCGGGTACACAGTAGTATATTTTTCTCTCTTTGGTTAAACATTTGTTTTGTTATATATATATATATATATATATATATATATATATATATAAGAATAGATGAATATATCTCCGTGTTGAAATGTATTCCTTTTCCATTGACTTCTACAAATGGTGACAAGCCGTCAATTACATGTGATGATTTTGAATGCCACAGCTTTCAGTTTAGCAAGAATTAGTGACCACAACAGAACAAAAATAGTCCTATAGCCATATCAAGTTTAAACACCGGTCACCGTAAAATCACCGATGTTAAGCAATGTCGAACCTGGTCAGTACCTAGATGGGTAACAGCTTGGGAATACCACTTGCTTGGATTTGCGGGTGGTATAATGCGCTTGCAGGTGAACTGACTTTGAAAATAAATGTAAAACAATGCTCCGAGACAGACACTTAGGGGCTGATGATAACCACGTACAAAACGGCTTGAAATAGACTATCCTCTATGTTGAGATAATTTTTATTTTTTACTGTAAAATATATATATATGTGTGTGTGTGTGTGTGTGTGTGTGTGTGTGTGTGCGTGCGTGTGTGTGTGTCTCTCTCTCTCTCTCTATATATATATATATATCAGGGTGCGATGGGTAAATTTTCGCCATTTTATAGTTTTGATTTCGCGCATGCACGTTGTTTAGTTTTTGATTTTGTCGACTGCACAGTATCGTAGGGTCAGCTGGACACCATCTGTGATAAAAAGAGCACCATGTAGAAATTCAGTCCGCCAGAATTTTGGAAACGGCATGTTGTACTGCTTGACATTCGCGCCAGAAACTCCAATACGAGCATTTCAGAGTGTTTAGGTGTCAACATTAGAACAGTGCAGAGGATTTGGAAAGAGTTGGAGGAGTCTGAATGTGATTACGATAAGAAAAGATCACCCGAATTTGACTCAACACAAGCAGGTGAACGCAGTCATGGTTGTTACACAATTTCTGCGACCACATCAGCCTTTAGATCTGGCCACCTAACTCCCCAGACTTGCAACTCCCTTGATTATTATGTGTGGGGCGCAATTGAGCGAGAGACCAACAAAATACCTTGTAATAGCAAAGACGAACTTAAGGAAATGATTATTACTTAAAAAAGCCTGTCCCGAAGAGTTGCAGGAGATTCTGAAGTTGTGTAGAGGCTGTGGTTAAAGCCAATGGCAAATTTATTGAATAAATTTACTTGGTATGTCTCTCAATATATTTTTTGTGTAAATATATCTCATAGATGTCAAGCTTTATTTTCATTTTTTAAGGATTTAGATGATCGTACTATATATATATATATATATATATATATATATATATATATATATATATATATATGTATATATTTGCGTTGTTTTAGATTTTAAAGGGAAATTAAAACACAAAACGAAATTATGCCATTAAATAGTTATTCAACTAAATTTGAACCATTTTGTTCCACAACTTTTCTTCATTTTTCTATCAATTTAAAGATTCGACCTTCCTAGAATTCCGCTGTTTTTTCGGCAATGACTTCATTAAGGTATCCAAAGAATTAAAATTTTACCACTGAGATTGTTTTGCAAGGCTCTAAATAAATGAAAATCCGAAGGAGCAATGTCTGGTGAATAAGGCAGGTAACACATCCCAGCCAAGTTACAACAGTTTTTGCCGGTTCTTCAAAGAAACGTGTCGTCTGGCATTATCCTGATGGAAAACGACACATTTCCTGTTCGCCAATTCTGGGCGTATTTTTTTTTCTTTTTTTGAATTACTGCCTTCAATTCTTCCAGTTGTGAGCAGTACTGTTTAAAATCAATTGATTGTTTACTTGGCAGAAGTTCATAGTACAGAATCCCTTTCCAATCCTACCAGATGCACAGCATGACTTTGTTAGGATGAAAACCTGCTTTTGAGGTGGCTACAGTTGGCTCATGTCGCTTACCCCAGGATTGTTTCCGCTGAACATTGTTGTAAACGATCCCTTTCTCATCACTCGTCAGAATTTGCTTCAAAAAGGGAACATTTTCATTGAGTTTATACAGCAAATCACAGATGAAATGTAACCCAAAAGATTCTTTTCACTTAAATCATGTGGTACGCAAACATCGTTTCGATTTGAGTGCCTAAGCTTCACTAAGTACTCAAGAATGGTGGATGTTGATAAATTTAGTGTTTCTGGCGGGGGTGGGGGAGGTCTGCCAGAGCGTTCTTCATAAACAATTCTAAACTTAGTGAACCACTTCCGTACAGTTCTGTCAGCTAAAGCAACTTCATAGTACACAACGCATCTCTTTTTTTTTGTTGTTTGCAAGGTATTTTTGCCTTGACGGTAATAAAAAAGCATCAAGTGTCTAAAATGCACGTCATAATGCTTCCATCTTCATAGGCACGAATTAAGTAATTTATACTTTCTTTTTCAAGCGATAGTTTAAAGTGTGTTCTAATCGGAAATGTAAGCATATTATATCTGTCGTGTTCTAACGTATTAGAATATAAACAACTAAAAAATCGGCATGAACTTTTTTCGGACAACCCAATATATATATATATATATATATATATATCGTGTCCAGACAAAGTGTCGAACGACAAAATGACGAATGGACAAAAATGTCAAATGGACAAAAATGTCAAATGGACAAAAATGTCAAATGTCAAAGTGCTAAACTGACTAAATGACGAAAGGCCAGAAATGTGCCTACAGTAGAACACCTTTTAATTAGCATGCAAGTGTCATTGCTGGTATTTTATTTTAAAATTTAAATTAATATAAAAAAACAAAAAAACTTTTTTTTAACAAGGGTCTGCATTCCAAGTAAAGAGTTAAAATTTTATTTATGAGAAACTACAAAAAATGGTAAAAATATAAATAAAAGATTTTGAGGAAATTACATATGTAGCAAAATATAATTAAAGATTGTGAGCGATGTTTTTTAAAGTCATGACGATATGTACGTTTTATTTTGTTCAACATTATGCCATTTTTGACACTCTTTTCGACACTTGGTACATTCAACACTTTGTTCATTCGATACTTTGTCTGTTCGTCATTTTGCTTTTCGACACTTTGTATTTTGACACCCTAACCCACTAAACACACGCACAAACATGTGTGTGTGTGTGTGTGTTTCCGTGTGTGTGTGTGTGTGTGTGTGTGTGTGTGTGTGTGTGATCCATTGCTTTTCTGACTGTTTCTTTATTATCACAGCTCATCAATGTGGGCAAACATCCGATTGCCTAAAAGCCAGGATTAAAAACTCAAATCCAATTTGGCATCAGTTGGAGAATTTATATATATATATATATATATATATATATATATATATATATATATATATTATATTTCTCAGGTCTTATAAAAACAATGCCCGATGTTATATAACAGAGCTTATTAAGTATATATTTAGTGAATATACATAACATCCTACGTCGATAGCATGACTCGGAGTTTCAAGCGGATATGCAATCTTCAGGTGCTCACCAATGACATCCGAGTTGTGCTATCTATCAATGTAGAATATAATGTATATTCCGTAATATATATATATATATATATATATATATATATATATATAGACAGAATGGATATGAGTTTGTGACCCTGGGTTTCACGCTTTTGCGATCATCAGTGTTTTGTCTGATGATCACAAAACGTGAAACCCAAGGTGATAAACTCATATCCATAAACTGAACATTTTAGCTCTATCACTGATATTGAGCAGAAATTCACTAAGTACTACATAAACAAAATATATATATAATATATATATATATATATATATATATATATATATATATATATATATATATAATAATTTAAATTGAAAAGAAAAAGGTTTTCCTTCATCAACCGCTTCCTATAAACAGTTTATATTGAATCCATACAATGAGGTGTAACACATTGTCTACTCATCGCTTAGGGCGTAAAATTGACTCTTACTATGTAAATTGAATTTCTGTCTCCACACCGTTCATGCATATATATATGCATACACGCGCACGCACACACACACACACGCATATATATCCATAATGATAAAATATAGTTTATTGGTATGCTGTATTATGGGTAAAAGTGCTCAATAACAGGCATAGAGCGTATGTAAATATAAAAGTTGACACTGGTGTCAAAATTGTAATAGCGACAGTCTGTTTCATGCTTGAACGCAACCTTAACGCTATGAGTATTGTGTTTTGACTCGACTATTTATATATGCTGGTTAATGGTGCATTATGATTAGCATGGTTTATTGTGTAGTCCAGGTAAGGTAATGATTATATTTCAAATTATTCATAGCCCGAAGATTGCGTTCAAGTATATAACAATCTTTCGACGTTCTGTCTTGATTTCAGTATCCACCGCCCCACTGTGGTAATGTAGCTTCACTCTGACTTTTCTTTAAATGCTTTCATGGTAAATGTTCTGATGAACTCTCCGTTATGGTAAGCTACACTTTAAGAATTTAAACGCATTGGTGGCGTAATGGGTAGCGGCTCGGACTGAGAAATCGAATTCCAGTCAGATCCATTACATTCACTTACGTGCTAATACCCTTGGGTGAGTTATGAATCCTCTTCTTCTCCCCCAAGTTAAGGGTAAATAGCAGGAGAGACTGACTTCTATAGTCTTGGATGGTATCTGGTCTACCGCAGAAAGAAATGGCAACCTACTGGCTCGTCAGTCATGTATCGAAAGATACATGATCGCCTAAGCGTGTATCATACATGGCACATAACTGACTGACTGAAGTGCTAATACCTTTGAGAAAGGTACGAATCCTCTTCTCCCCCCCAGCTATGGGTAAATAGCAAGAGAGACTGAGTTCTATAGCCTTGGATGGTAACTGGTCTACCGCAGAAAGAAATGGCAACCTACTGCGGGAAAAATTTCTGCCTCGTCAGTCATGTATCGAAAGATATATGATCCCCTATACGTGTATCACTCATGACACATAACTGACTGAGATTGGCGTCAAGATTTCATCATTTTACACTTAAAATGGCTAGATATAACCGCAAGTCTATGCTAACAGTTTCTTCTCTCACACTTGTTTGTGGAACTCTCTTCCGTTTTTTAATTTCCTGTCAAGTTTGATCTTCAGGAATTTAAATGCAATGTCAACGATCATCTGTCGTCGTAATTTCTATTCTTTTATTGTTACCGTTCCTTAATAATGTTTTTTCTTATATTCTTTCACAGAAGCCCCCCTTACGTGTTAGTGGCTTTGTTGCCTTGCTTGAAGTGAAATGATTAAAAATAATCCGACCATGTTCAAAATTCAGGCCTTTTACCCCGACAGGGACAGCAGCACCCAATTCAACCTCGTTTATTGCCAACGAAAGCTGAGTCGGTGGCTCTGAAAGATTTATATCAGTAATGACAGATTTCTATAGGCGCTTCACACTACCATTTCTCTCTTTTTGTTTGATATTTTGACCCCGAAGAGTCACAGACCAAAATAAGGAAGGTGTCGTAGATGTCACCCTTATCTAGCATCCCATCATTTTCACATGGATGACTTAAAATTGACCGTTCACTCCCTGGTATATCTAGGGTAAGCGTGTCCTTTTTTGGTGGGGTCATTCCTTAAACTTAAATTGTTCCTAAACTTTCATATTTAAAAAAGAAATTTCGTTTTAATGTTATATAATCCTATCCATGATAACTTTTTCTTTAAAATTTATTAATCCGTTGTCTATTTTATTTTTATTTACAATTTTTCTCCAAATGACCAGGTATTTTTACTTATTTCAATACTGTTCAGTAAACCGCATATTTATTTATTAAAAATTCTTGGCTCTGGTTCCATCTATGAGCCGTGTCCATTTAGGACGTTAATGATCGTGGCGCTTCCCAGCTTCTTTTTCTTCGTAGTTTTTTTTTTTTTTTAATCAGTTCGTCCCAAATAAAGAGATAACGCCACTAAGATGCAATGAACTGAAAGCGAATGAAAAGACACAAAGAAGCGAAAGAGAAGGAAAAGACTTTAGAAGAAAGCGGAAACCGGTGTCCATTTAGAACGTGGGTGATCATGGCGCTTCCCAACTTCCTTTTCTTCGTAGTTTTTTTTTAAAAAATCAATTCACACCAAGCAAAGCAATAACGCCACTCAGAAGCAGGGAAATGAAAGAGAAGGAAAAGACTTTAGTAGAAAGCGGAAACCGGTGTTCATTTAGGACGTGGGTAATCATGGCGCTTCCCAACTTCCTTTTCTTCGTAGCTTTTTTTTTTTTTAATCATTTCGCACCAAGCAAAGAAATAACGCCACTAAGAAGCAGGGAAATGAAAGAGAAGGAAAAGACTTTAGAAGAAAACGGAAACTAGTGTCCATTTAGGACGTGGGTGATCATGGCCCTTCACAACTTCCTTTTCTTCGTAGCTTTTTTTCTTTTTAAATCAATTCACACAAAGCAAAGCAATAATGCCACTAAGAAGCAGGGAAATGAAAGAGAAGGAAAAGACTTTAGAAAAAAGCGGAAACTAGTGTCCATTTAGGACGTGGGTGATCATGGCCCTTCACAACTTCCTTTTCTTCGTAGCTTTTTTTCTTTTTAAATAAATTCACACCAAGCAAAGCAATAATGCCACTAAGAAGCAGGGAAATGAAAGAGAAGGAAAAGACTTTAGAAGAAAGCGGAAATTGAATCCTAAATAGAAATCAATATTTCTTCCCTTGTCCTCCCAGTCCCTGTTCTAGGCATCAATTTTCACATGCTCATTACGTAGGTTACTTACTCTTGCCCTCAGCCCCTCTCTCTTTTCGTATGTCTTGTGAGTGTTAAATTATCCAAGCCTACTTTCCTTATTTTATGCTCCAGAAATTTCAAATTTCATTTTATGATTCTAAGCGAATATGTCCTTTTTTCGTTCACTTTTCCATAAAACTTCCTAATTGTTCGCATATTCAGTTCATGGTATTCTCAACATCTTTGTTGCCTGATGACTCCTTTCTGTCTGTGAGGAGATTGTCCAGCATTCACTGCCATATAGGAGGATTGATATTACATAGAAATTCATCACTCTTTACTTTGTTTCTAACGAAATCTCCTTGTTTCTTTATACTTTGCTTAACGTTTGCAAAGCATCTTTTGATATCCCAATGCACCTTTGGATTTCTGTTTTATATTTCGCGTAATATATAACATTTCACAGATAGTTACATTTCTATACTTGCTTGATTCTGACATCCCCAGTTTGTAACTCGCCTTGTGAGTTGCCCATTCTGCTAACGACCATACATTTTCTTTTAACAATAGATAGTCTTTTCTTCCGGATTTCCTTTACTCCTTCTTCTAGCTATTTCAGCACTTACCCTTCTATGGCTTTATCCTCTGAATATCTTAGGTTGTTAATACTGAGCCTGCGAATAATAAATACTGGTAGGATTTCTAGCTCTCTTAGGATCACTACGCTGGAAAGGTTATAAAAATCCGGCGATAGGATGCACCCTTGCCTCTTTCTGTTTCTGTGTATTTTCTCAATTCATTTACTATTCGTATGGGGGCAGTTTTTTTTTTCTGTTTTAAACCTAAGTATTGCTAAAAAAATCAATAAAATGTATAAAAATCTATGAAAATAAAAAATGAAATAAAAAAATGAAATAAAAATAAAATGAAATGAAAAAAATTAAAATTAAAATTAAATAAAAAATAAAAATAAGAAATAAAATCTATAAAAATCTATACAAATCTATACAAATCCATATAATCTATAAAAATCTAAAAATATATAAAAATATATTGCGATAAAAATCAACAAAAAGGACAAAAGACCTGTAGTATTTGTGAAGAAAAACTTTAAAAACTGTATAATTAAGATCTGTTAAAATGAATAAATTACAGATTCAAATCATGGCGATAACTTAAAATATGTTCTATTAATTTAAACAGTCTCAGGCAAAAATAAACCTTTTTCATTTAAAATTATCAATATAACATGATATCCATACAGAGGTGATAACAATTTAAATAACTTACAGAGAAAGATAAGAATTACACAGCATTTAAAACATATATTAAATTATTTATCTGCAACGTTTTAGCTTCAAACCATGTATAGTCATTCATATAAGTCATTCTATACTCTTCAAGTAACACACAATCAAATTGAGCTGAGGATTTTTCTTTTAAATATTAGCGCACATTTTATGTCGACGACTACGTCTGCGCACAGAACAATCGGCAGGCAAATATTTATAGAGACAGTACAGTGAAAGTACGTTACGACGCTAGCAAAATGAATGAAGCCGAGATGCCAGGTCAAGATTGATAACATTGCACATTCGTCTTTGAATTATGTCAAGAATCACTTGATACATAACAGAAGCACAAGACCAGATGTGGCAACAATATTCAATGCACGGACGAATGGTTGACTTATAAATGTGCAAGGTTTCGAGAAAAAAATGTACACCACGACATATTGTATTTTGGATTAATCAGGATACTTCTTCTTCGTAGGCGAGCATAGCTCTCCACAACTTCCTATCCTTTGTAGCCCATAATAAACTTTGTCTTTCTACTATTTCTCCTAAGCCCTGTTCCGCCACCCAATCGCATAATTACTTGCATTATTTACATTATTCGAACTGTTATCCTCATCTTCACTGCCATGTTCACAACATTTCGGCCATTGTATGCTCCGGCCTTCTTCAAGTGATTGGAATTTCCAGCCGAACCCTTTATTTTGTCCACCGGGGTAGATTGTTCTAGTTTCACGTGCCATGCCTCTTCCGGATATCTCAGTTATTTCCCGTTAACTCAACTCTCCAAGTTTTCGTCTAGTCATTGAATCTAACAAATGTCTTTATCCACTGAGCCATGTGACCTTGACGAGTCAGCTGAAGAAAACCGGAGGGTGCAACGGCCGAAACGTTGTGAATATAGCAGTGAAGATGAGGATAAAAATCCAAATAATGTAAACAATGCAAGTAATCATAATACCTCATCTCAGAAATATAGACAAGATACTTTTTTTCATTTTTTTTATAGAGCTATGTCCCCCATGACATAGGCGATTTGTGACAGGACAACTTCCTATCTCTTGTAGCCCCTTAATAAAATTTGTCTTTCAAAAATTTCTCCTAAGATGTTGTCCTGCCATCCATTTACTCACTATGTTATGCATTGTCTTACTCTGTCACTCTTGCCTTCTACTTCATGAGTATCAGATTCTCCAAGCCCTCCTTAAAAATTATGATCCACATTAACCTCAACTTCCTCTTCTTGATGTTAAGTATTAGTTTCCTTTTCGTTTCTATTTTCTCCAAAACTTCGTCATTGCTAACATGTTTGGTCCACGGTATTCTCAGCATCGTTCTGTAGAACTACATTTCTGTTACTTCAAGTCTCTTCTTCATCTTTGAGGAGATCGTCCAGCACTTACTGCCATGAGAGAGGACAGATATCAGGATACTAGTATGCAAAATAAATAAATAAATAAATAAAAGAATATTCAGATGTTTGTATATCCCTTTTAACAGCCCGAGGGTGTAATTTCAAGTCTGGCAACGTCCTGTAGTAGCTGTTTCACGAAGATTGTGTGTATCTGTCTGCCTATGCTGTGGTGGGTGCAAAAAAGAAAAAAAAATGGGGAACGGCATTCACGTCTTATACAGGCCAGCATGACGTCAGTATTAAGTACTTAATTTTGGCCAATGATTAGTTTTCTTCTAATTACTGCATATTACACTCTAAAATAAAGGGGCATAATTCATTTACTTGAATTTTAACTGTAGTTCATTTTAATTCTAACAATGTATCCCCTCAGCTGATGGTTTTAAAAAAGACACCCAGCATGCTCAAGATTAACCGACGTGGACAGAACTCATTTTGTCAAGGTTACAGATGGTTACTTTAAGTAGTCAATTTAGTAAACATTACAATCTCCAGCTGGTATAAATAATTTATTCGTTTATTAATCTCGCTTTGTACATCACTTTAAACAAGTGTTATTTGTGAATCTTGTGTGGTTGCACTTTTAAAACGAGGCTTTCTTAATCTCAAACAGGCAGACGACAAAAACAAACAGTAGGAGGAGTTAGGTTCCTGGCGCTCACACGAAGCGATTTTTTTCTTTTTTTTTTTTTTTTTTGTTGTCTTTTGAGTTGAGTTGGAAGAATCGTATGGGACGCAGTTTAAGTTTACATCGCGCTAACGAGGTCTCATTCCACGCAAAAAATTAAAAACAGACGGTCCAATAAAAGGATGGGACACGTTAAACAGCGGTAAAAAAAATGAAGAGAAAAAGTCAAAAGGAGAAATATCGGAGTTAGAAACTGAAAAATAAGGAAAGAAGTTAGAAAAGCTGAAAAGGTTCTTCTCTTGAACAGTAGTTGTGCAAGAGTACAAAGTGCTTTTTTTTTTCAACCCTATAAAATAAATTGTAAACCAGAGAAAATTATGAAGCTATGAATACGAAATAAATTTATTTCTCTTTAGAATTACGAAGCTAGACTGATAAGTTAGGTCGCTAGTTTTATCAAACAAGTTTTACACTAGACAGAATAATAAAACTAATATCAAAACGAAGACAATGTATTTGTCTTCAACGTTACAAGGATTCATTTAATAAGTATGGCGTCGCCGATAGTTTGTTTAAGTCGCTTGGCTGAAACAGTATTTGTCAATACTTGGATACGATATTTTGCAGCCCAGGTTAGAGCTAAAAAACTGAAAGACAACCAGGCAAGAGGGGGAGGAAATAAAAATAACTGACCTCTTTCTAGCTTCAGCAGGTTGTGAAGATATAATGCAAATTTCTGTTATTGGAGAATTTGACTTTCGTTAAATTATAAAAAGATGTTGACTTTTGATCACGTAAAACGCAGAACAGCACAATACAACAATAAGCAAAGCCGAAATACAAAAAGTTTTAGACCTAATAAAATAATCTGTTATCAAAATGAAAGGGTTGATTGCTAATTAAGGTCTCCAATACTATAACTGCTAAAATGGATTGGACAATGAAATTGGTATCAAAATTAAATAAAATTGTTTCTCTTCAAAATGAGGGGCTGATTGGCAAGTAAATAAGTTTTAGACAGAATAAAATCATGAAACTGGTATCAAAATGAAGTAAATTTATTTCTCTTTAATATTAAGAGAAATTAAAGATAAAATGTGTCGCAAAAACAAACAAAGCGATTGTTTAGCGAACAACATTAAAAAAATTTCAAATCAAATCCTTAAAAAGAGCCATCATCATAAATCTTTAGGCACAGGAACATTTTTAAAAGAGGGGTTATCCTCCCTATTTTTCTGGGCCCGACTGAATAATGTGGCATCATTTAACGAGGCAGAAAAAGAAAAGAAAGAAAAGGAGAAAAGGAGAGGCTAAGGACCGAATCGTAGATGATAAGCAGAACACACACACGGCTAAGAGACAATGGATAAGGGATATTTTGATAAGTAACAAATGGCGAAAAGGTGTCATTACAATGACAGGGAAATTCTGAGTAAAAAAAAAGAAAAGAAAGAAAAGAATCAGATATGTTTTGGCGACGGCTGTGTTATCTAAGGATATGAAAACAAACTATTGGTACGGGAAGGCATCTTATTATCAACTACAGACCGACTGGCCAAAAGAAAAATTCAAATGAAAATGTTATTTCGATAAGTGACGAAAAACAGGCAACTAAACGGACTTTGGACAGATATGAAAAATTAAAAGCCACACACGAGTGTCCGCTGACCGATTTCCTTCGACGGAACATCCTTGGCCTGCGATAATAAAATTATGTTATCAGAAATATGTACCGAAGGAAAATGAATGGGAATTTAAAAATGTTTTTTCAGGGCGACGTTGGCCGTGTTAAACTGAAAGACCACCCATTCGGATAATTAGCGATAAAATACCAACCACTTGAAAACCAGCGTAAAAGAACAAAAGTTATGACCGCCAAGAGTCATATTGTCCGTTTGCGGCTAGAGAAATGATAACGGCGATTAAAAGGAAGAAAAAAGGAAAGAGAAGAAATAATTTTTTTTTTAGTTAAGCAAGATATTTTTTTTTTTCCTGAAACAAAGCCGCGGATTGTTCACGCCCGACTAAGACATCATTGGTCAAGTGGTGATCACGTGACGCACGAAGGAGGAGGAAAGATACCCGACCAAGACCTCATTGGTCAAGAGGTGATCACGTGACGCACGAAGAAGGCTGTCGACGCCCCCATCCAGAGTGTAAGTATGAGAAGCTGCTACGAAGAAGTGGGGAGGGCAGTTCACGCCCCTCAGAAGTATGGTGAGAAAGGTGGGAGTGAAAAAAGGTTCCCAAAAATGGAAAAAAAAAGTGGAAAATCCTAACCAGAAATAAAAGAGGTGGATATGTATTTAGAATTATCGAGGAACCCCCTGACGCCGACAGACCCACCCCGGTTTTGGTCGGCGTCCATAAAAGCGAAGCCCCAACAGGCAGAAATCAGTTCCAGTTCTGGCGGCAGTTTGAGTTGGAGTTGCAGTTCGAGTCAGTTTCCAGTTGAAGCCGCCTCGCAGATAGCTGACCAAGATTCACGCAAATTCCGGACTCCTCTTCAACCCAAGAACAATTATTTTGAAGAGCGACTTAGATCCAGACCGCCGAAATAATTTTTTTTCGACTTTCGTCCAAAGACACACCGAACACCGAAACACAAATTTCTTAGAGAGCAAACAACTTGAAGCGTTAAAACTTGCCTAACGGAAAACGACGTGTCACAATCCACAGAACGGGTCGGGAGATAGATGCAGTCCTATGTACCGAACAACTAGACATAAACTTTGTTACCTTTTTCTTTGATACTTTGAACTTTTTGAGTTTTCATTTTATTTTCTTTTATGCATATTTGTGTGTTATCACCCCCGTTGAACTCAATTTGCATTACGGCCCCAACCACTGTTTGATCTCGTCTGTCTAAGATCAATTCACAACGTGGGTAGGCAGACTGGAGATCAATGCAGTTACCTTGGTAACCAGGCGTTGGAAGCGAGTTGGGAACGACGAGGCTGATATCAAATCTAACCAGATTCCCACCCGAATCACCAAAAGGTTAGAACGTCACATTTGGGTGCCGCGACCGATACCAAGCCAGTTGGTCGTCACAGGACGAGACAACACGACTGACGCGACAGGCGGACGTCACGTTTGGAGCAGCGACACCCGAACGGAGCAGCGAGGAGCGAACAGCTGGCGCCGCGGCGAAGACGTCACAATTGGTGCTGTTTGGGGACGTCACAACTGGCGCCGTGGTAGACCAGGATAGAACGTCACAGTTGGCGCTGCGACCAGGGGACGACGTCACATATATATATATATATATATTTAATCATTTGGTTTGTTTTTTAACTTATTGGGATATATTAGGAAAAATGTTTATTTGAAAACTAATAGTCATCTTATTAGAAATCTGACGTGATTTTAAATGGGTGTTTTGTATTAATCATTAGGCCAAATATGATTCAAAATCTCAGTTATAATACGCAATTTTTTCCTGATTTTTGAAAACGAAATATTAAAGGATGCGCATTATAAACTAGAATGAAATGTCAACTCTTTTATGGACTGCAGACTAATCAAATTCGAATTGTAAACTGAACGTAAATCTAAAAAAAGCCAATCTAACTATCAACTCCCCCAACTAAAATAAAAACCATTCTCTCATTCCGAATTAAATTAAAAGTTCCGGGTATTACTATTTATCCTCGTTGTCTTAATTAAAAAATTGATTTTTATATCTATTTTTATTGTGTATTTTTTTTGATTAATCCAATCAGAATTTTTTTTTGCTCATCGAAATCAGTCTAGTAAAAAAAAAAAAAACTATTTTAAGCCAATAATTTTTAACCATAATAAATATATTAAAAAATTTAAAATTTAACAAATCTCACTCAAGTTGTATGTTAAATATTCCCACAAAACTTTGATTTTATTTCCTATCCTTTGTCTTTAACTTTTTTGTTATTATTATCCCTCTAATTTGTATTTTATTATTTTAGGTTTGTATTTATTATGACATTATAACTTTCTTTGTTCAATTTATTATTGAGTGTGTCTTTCTATTTGTATTTGTTATCACATGTTTTAATTTGTATTTATTATGATATATATCTAATTTGTATTTATTATGACAAGTCTCTAATTTGATTCATTTATTCAATCCATATATTTTAATTTGTATTTATTATGATTATATCTAATTTGTATTTATTATGAGGGAACTCTCTAATTTTCATTTAATATGAAATGGATCTCAATTTGTATTTATTATTTATTTCTCTATTTTCCTATTTAAATACATTCCTTTTCTTTCGAGTTTTTTATAAAGAATTGTTCATCTTTCTATTGCATTTGATCCATTATTGTTTCTATAATTAGGTTACAATTTCCAATTTGTATTTTATATGAATAAAATCCCTTAAATGTTTGTCCCTATTTGGGGTATCGCATCAGATACATGGTTAACATCATTTTCTGATTCCTTGCTGATGATCTCATATTTTTTTTTTTTTTCTCCCTTTATTCAAATATTACTAATTTTTTCTGCCTTTCAAATTCATTTGGTTAACAACCATTCAAACAAGCTGATTCAACCTTTTCCTATGTTGTTATTATGATTATGTCCATTCCTCATTATATATTTCCTGTTTGTTCTGTTTATCTCTTTTCTGATTCTATATATTAAATAACTTTTGTTTTCAATTTATTCCTGTTTTACAATTGTTAAATGTATTTTCCATGGTATTGTCAATTGTCCTTCTTTATGAGGCGACAACTCTTTTATTTTTTCTTTCTTCAATCTGTCAAATTTCATTGCCCTGTCTTATTTCCATATATATGGATTGATATTATATAACAGCATTAACAGGCTTTTCTTTTTTTTTTTTTTGTTTATTACAACGTTTCGTCCCTTTGTGAAATGTCTCCATTTATTCATGAGGTATATATGTACATTGATTTACATTATTCAGATTAACAGGTCCTTTCTTTGTTTTTGCTGCTTGAGGTATATTGAGATGATCCGTGTGAAATAGAAATATTATTTCGGCAAACGGACGAATCTATTGTCCTCATCTTTTGAATCAAAAAAAAAATTTATTACAAAGTTTTTGTTAGAATATAGTATTAAAGTATATTTCTTTAAAAAAACGGTAACCCAATCCTAGACAAATTTACATTATTCGCCTCTTGTTCTGTTCAAAAAAATCGCAATGGTAGGAAACCGGAAGTTGTATTTATCTAGCCTTCTTCAGGTGGTTGGAAATAATTAATTAAAAAACCTTCATTTCGCTGACGTTAAGTCGATATTCTAGTCCCAAGTGCCATTTTAATGGGTGAACTAGAGATCAGCTACTAAATTCCCCCCCTTCTCACTTCTGTAACCAAATTGAACTTATTTTTTTTGAACCGGACGATGGGCGAACCTATCTGCCCCTTTATCCTATTGCCATGTGTCCTTGATCAATAATTAGTGACCGAAAAATTCAGAGTTCAGTTCGACATTTAACCACCTGAAGAAGGGACACCTCGGCGTAGTGTAATGGTTAAATCTTGTAATAAATATGCCGACAAAGATGAGGATATTAGTTCGAATTGTAAATAGTGTTGTTTTCCCCCTATACATCGGCAATGTTTCTATTTGTAAATATGTCGTTTGAGAAAATGAAGAAGTCTATTTTGAACCCATTTCTCTGTTTACATATTAAAAAAAAAATCCTATAATGAAAAAATTCAATGAAGTGAATATAATATCCCGAGTAAGAAAAAAGTAGTCGAATTTAGATGTATGCACCAGGATGCCGTAATCCCATGAAAAATGGACTCAATGGAAAATAACGAAAAAAATTTTTTTTTCTAAAAAACTTCATAGTTCTATTTTTTATTTCACCAAAAATTAGGGTTGAGTTTCATAATTTTGGCGGAGATCTATTTTAAATTATCTATTAAGTTTTAACATTGGTTTTATTTTCAACGCCACTGCATAAACAAAACATAATCAAATATTGCATTTGAATTAAAATATTTTTTATAAATTTCTGTTTGTGAAATAATAATGGTCTCATGATATAAGTTTTTCTAATTAATCCTTAACTGTTAAAGGTTATATACCTATTTAAAAACGAATACCTTTCCCACGTTATATATGTCTGTAAGGGAGAGACGAAATCCAGCGTTTGGCATCTTTGGAAAGTGCCTGCCGTTATCCATATCAATCTAGGTTGATCGAATCTTTGTAATGGTATTTGGGTAACGGAATACTATGGGACCGTCGATAGCACAACGTTGTAGCACAAAGTCATGATCACCGTGAACCGATGAATTTCAACGTGATGTGCTGGCGTTGTTAGAAAGCAATTTCCCACAAAAACAATCTATCCCCATATAAAAGAATCCAAGATTTTTTATTTATAAACCCAAGCTCTGGCTCTGATGATGACTTTTAACACAAATGTGTTTGAGCAAGCGCCTCTTACGGATGATTTGGCTAGTCCAAATATCGGGTCGAACTCATATGATTTATTTGTCTATTGATTTAAATATTATTTAGCATTTAAATAATTAAAATATTAAAGAAAAAAAAAAAGATTCTAAAGCAATCCAATACTTCTCTGTCTTCTCTTTCAGTCAACGTCGTCAGTGATAATCGATTTTAAATCAAATTTATCTGGATCGTATTCCAGAGAGATTGGTCAAATAGATCAATTACGACTTTCATTTTCCCCCTTCAGTTTGTGATCCATCTCTTTCCATTATGTCACGATCTAAGAAAATCCATTTTTAAACATGTGAATATTTTTTGATTTTTTTAAACATTTTTATTCCAATCATGGGATCGATGCACTATTTAATTGTAATTGATCGAACGAGATAAAGTTTTCTTTTTTTACACCAGGCGTGATGGATCCTTAATGATATTCTGGGCGTTTCAAACATAAAATAGATCAGGGCATCTGGAGATGTCGATTGAAATTTTTTTGATTAGTTTGGAATTGATCTATCAGGGAAAGATTAATAAAAGGAGTTCCGATGACGTGACCATATGGGGATTTTTCAGGCGTAATGTAGATGTGGCACAAGGCCGAATATATGGACCGTTTCAGTCAGGATCGAATTCACTGAGATTGAGTCGTGCTGCGTAAGTAACGAGAAATTCGTAACCATTATAACTAGTCGACTTAGCCTAAATGGTGATTTTCCCTGAAAGCGTATTTGTGACAAAGACAGAAAGTCTGGAGAGACTACTTTTTGGATCGAAATCACTATTCATTCCAATCACATCTAGATATCCGTCCAAGATTTATTGTTAAGATTATACCAATAGTCGACAGATGATATCCTAAACAAAACTTTTACGAACTAATGTCCGATTTTTGATCAGAAAAAAAAAAATTTAAATTGTGTATATTAACCTATTTACATGTTTCTAAGATATTTTTTTATTCTTTGTAAAAGCACTGTATATAAAACAAAGTTAAATAAGCATTAAAAAAAGTGTTTCTGAAAAACATTTATTTCATTTTTGTTGAAATGAATTTAAACAAAAATCCAAACGATCACGTTGGAAGGTGGAGAGAGATTCTGTCCTTTCCGGAAGTGCGAGTTCATAAAATTGCGCATGCGTCCAGAAACTCTTTCCGGTTTCTTTATAACATAAATCACGGCAAAATGAATTTATTTATTTATTTATTTATTTTATTCTTTAATATTATTTAATTTCTTTGTTTTATTTAATTTTGCCACAATATATATCCATTTAAAAATGAATAAACTTAAATAAATCAAAACAAAAAAAAATTAAAGTTTGGTTTGTTTTGTTTTACGGCATATCGACCACAATGGGTTATTTAATGTCGAGAAGATTTTTATTGGTGGTAATATTTTTTATCTATCTATCTATGTAGGCTTGTTTCAATCAATCTATCTATCTATCTATCTATCTATCTATCTATCTATCTATCTATCTATCTATTTCATTCTGTTCCTATCTATCTCCGTCGGTTCATTATCTATCTGGTTAACTTTGCTCTTATCTGTCCGATCGAGTTAGTATCTATCTATCTATCTATCTATCTATCTATCTATCTATCTCCGTCGGTTCATTATCTGTCTGGTTACCTTTGCTCCTATCTGCCCGAACGTGTTCATATCTATCTATCTATCTATCTATCTATCTATCTATCTATCTCAGTATATATTGGTTTGGTTTCTTTTGTTTTACAGCATATCAATCTCGGTGAGTTATTCAATGCCAACAAGATTATTCGTTATTGCTGGTAATATTTTTCTTTTTCAAAAATGTACTACTGGAAATAATTTTTTCCAAAAAGATATCGCTGGTAGTAAAAACTATTTTTATAATTTCATAGTGTTTTGACCACTTTTGTGGGTGGGGATGTAACTATTTGCTCATAGCTGTGACCCTAGCAGGTGCTGCCACCCCGGGTCAGGGTGAACCTGAGAACACCAGCAATAAAGAGATGTTTTCATGCTCCTCAAAACCTCCTGATCAAAGGCCTTGCTGTCGGAAGCAGTTTATCGTCTTACCCAGGACGCGGAAGTAGTTTATCGTCATATCCAGGACGGAAAAAAATTAGAAAAAAACAGTATAAGAAAACTTCTCTGTTTCAGTCAACCTCATCAGCGTCAATCGACCTCTCGGCCTTGAGATTACGTGCTAGCATAACGGTCGATAGCTTCTAGACAGTTACGTCTCCCCAATTTCACTCAAAAACATTGGGTTAACCCGTGCTGTGAAATTCGGACATTTTCCAACGGTACTGCACGCACGCTGGGATAGAATCTCTAGACGGATACTATCAAAAAGTCACCTTCCTGATAAATTGACCATGGTGAGATTCGAACCCGGTCTTCACAGTCCATTATGCAGAAACACAAGAAAATATACAAATATAAATGTTTTTGTTTATGTAAATATATCTTTTGACGAGTGGGCGGAAAGCATTGCTGGATGATCCGTCTACGAAAATTTAGAATCGAAACTGCTGAAAGAACATCAATCACCTTTGTGATAAATTTCATATTTTTATTAATTATATATATATATATATATATATATATATATATATATATATGAAAAAAAATATAAAAAAAACAAACAAAAATCCTAATATGCGATTATGCTGTTTTAATCATCATAGACCATAGCAAGATTAATGCTCGACAAACGTACATATAAGTTTTAGATCAAAATAAAATTCTTTTCGTTTTTCATTCAAAATACTCAAATTTTAGGAATACTATTTTTACAACATCGCCCACGTTACGACGACGTGGTCATATTTAAACGGAACGCTAATCTTATAAAAGATTTCTGTTATCTGTTTGGATTGGTATTGCTTTTATGTCCATCGTCTTTTTCATGTTGAATTGTATATGGTCTATGTTAATTATGTTTTATGAATATGTCCTGAAGATGGTCTATTAGACCGAAACGTCCGACGTTGACATTAAACATTAAAACAGCATAATCGCATATTAGGATTTTTGTTTTTTTTTTCAGTATATTTTTCTTCATACTGTCGGATCTATATCCATATATTTGCTTATATATATATATATATATATATATATATATATATAAATATATATATATTTGATTAATCATAATAATTAAGTATTTCATTTTCAATTTGAAAACCTCAACAGAATGTCGAAAGATTGGACAGCCGTTTCGTCCTATATTTCCAAATTATCAACATTTTGCTATCCATTAAATGAAAATTTAAAACAGTATAAGAATGAATAAAATCATACCAACTGTACTTGTATTCTGATTGCCTCGGTGACGAAGCGTTAACTAATTTACTCGATCGTTTTCTTTTTCATAATTTTTAGAATCTAAAATTTCTTTTAAAATAGTCTTATGTGTAAAAAAAAAATTTTATGAGTTCCAAAAATTTTAAAATGTGAACTTTATTCTTAAAATGAATTACTTATAAATATATATATATATATATATATATATATATATATATATATTCATATATATATATATTATATAATATTTATATAAATATTCATATATATATATATATAAATATTAATTTTTTAAAAATACAAATATATTTTGCAAAATATATACATATATATATATTAAATGTGCCTTACACATACATGTATATTTTTTTTTTAAAAAATTTTTAAAGAAAAAAGAATTTTTTAGAACTCAAATGGATTTAGTCAAATTTATCATTGAATCGTGTTTTAATCTACTATAATAAATAACTTATATATATATATATAAATACAATTAGACAGACATATATATATATATATATATATATATATATATATATATATATATATATATATATATATATATAAACAAATGGATATTTTTTTTAAATTTAAGATTTTTCGTTTTTAATCTTCTATAATAAATAAAATATATATATATATATATATATATATACATTTTTTTATATATATATATATATGTTGTTTTTCTTTTTATTTATAATAAAAGACTTACATATATATATATATATACATACATAATTTATATATATATATATATATATATATATATATATATATATTATTTATATATATATATATATATATATTATTTTTTATTTTATCTAATCCAAAAATTTGAAAATGACAATTTCTTATGTTTTCAGACCCTTTGTTTTAAGATACTATATATATATATATATTATATATATATATCCCATATATATATATGCATAAACTTTTCTAAGTTTCAACAGGATTAATTTTTGAAAAATAAGCAAAATTGAAGATAGATTTTTAGATAGATAGAATAGATAAATATTTTTTGAAAAGATAATATAATTTTAACAGACGAAATTAGAAACTTATTTACATACATGACGGCTGTTGACTGGTTTTCGAAATGAAATTAAAAAATACAAATTTTAAGTTTTTGGTTTTTATTTTTTTTTTTTTTCATTTAACTCTGAAATTTGGTTTAATAACAAATTATTAAAAAAATCAATCTTTTCAAAAATAAATTTATATATCATTTTTAATAGTAAGCTATTTTTTTACATATCTCATAGATAATATACAGAAAAACAAATCCAGTATGAAGGGTTATTAAGTTTGTTGCATTCCTAACATTTATATTGAGTATTTTCTTTTTTTTCTTTTGCTCGTTTGAAAGTCACTGTGTCTTCAGTAATCGAAAAAAAAAAACTCTCTAAAAAAAAGAAATAAAAAAAAAAAAAAAAAAAACCAAAAAATTTATAAAGTAAAAAAACCTAGAAAATTTAATAGTGATCATTCATTACTCGTTATTTTGTTTTTTCAAAAACTTTTTTTCAACATAAAAAATACGCTTCGTCCAGAACAGACATGATTTCTTTGAAAACAATTTGGAATACAAATGTAAAAAAATTTCTCAAATTTGGGTTGTTTCCTACCAATTGTATTTTTTTTTTGTTTTTTTTTTTTCTTTCTTTTTTTTTTCTTTTCAGTTGAAAACATGTAAATTCCTTTTGAATTTTTTTTTTGGCTATTTAGAATCTGTTTGTATATTTATAAAAAAACATATTTTTAAAAGACCTTTACAATTAATGAGGTCAGTCTGTGTCAGTAATTCAATGAAGATTTGTTTTCTTTGGATGCGTTCGCTTCGTTTTTGTTACACCTCAAGAATGATGGCCTCTCGATAAACAATTTGATTACGTTAAACCTTTAGAAGATTTTCAAATCCACCTGACACCGTTCGTCATCAGATGAAATTTTCGTATGACTGCTGGGGATATATCCACTGTGTCAAGGTAAATTATTTTTATTGGATTCTGCCAATTGATCGTTCGAATGTAAAAAATTTTCTATCTTGCTTTCGGGGTTAAAAAACTTTTATTTCCTTAACCCTTCATCATAGATTCTCTCTCCCCTGGCACAAATTTTTTTTTCTGACTCTTCGCCTCGAAATTTTTTTTTTTCTCAGGCCTTCGGCCTTATACCATATTTTATTTTTATAAATTCTTCAGATATATGTTTTTCCCAAATTCTGGGAACATTTTAAAAAACAATTCATAAAGTACGAACACTCAAAATAAAAACACATCATAATATTCATTCATATATACTCAATTAACTGTCCATAAATTTATAACCTATAATTCTTATTTGGATACATATATTTGTTTTACAAATTTATCGGTCTTGTTTGAGATTTTTTGGATTATTTTGATAAATGTTAATGAAACTTTCTTGAAAATCTAAATTCCTTTTTTTTTAACTCATATGGGTCCTTTATATCATCACCTTCAACGGTCCACTAAATAATGGTGAAAATTCCCAAATTTCTATCTTTCAACTCCTGAAAAAACATTTTTCTGTTGTTAAAATTAGAATATACTTTTAATCAACTTTAACACCTCAAAAAATGTCTTACTCTCTTATTAATCACCATAGAGATCCTTCCCTGCTCCCCATTAGAATGTCTGATAGTCAACTTTTTGAGAGCAACTCTCTTTTTTCTGCTCGGTCTCACGTTGACTGCTGACCTGAGATGGAACAAATACATTGAGTCAATTGCTTCTTCCACCGCGAGGAAAGTTGGCTCTCTGTGCCGCGCCAGGAAATTTTTCTCCCCGAATCGATACTTCAAATATACAAATCAACCATTCGCCCTTGCATGGAGTATTGCTGCCATATATGGTCTGGGGCACCTTCTGTTTACCTCGGAGTTCTTGACAAGATCCAGAGACGGATATGTAATATAATTGGCCCTGATCTGGCGTCTCGTCTACAGTCACTCTCTCACAGACGCGCCGTCGCCTCTCTCTGTCTTTTTTTCTACAAATACTTTCATGGTAATTGCTCTGACGAGCTGCTTTCACTGGTTCCCAGACTCCATGAATTCAAGCGCCCTACGAGGCTGGCATCCCGCTCCCACCCTTTCACTGTAGAAACTTTTAAATGTAGCCGTCTCTTCTACTCCAATAGCTTCATACCTCGCACCTCTCACCTGTGGAACACCCTTCCCAATTACTGTTTCCCTGAGAGCTATAATCTCCAACTATTCAAATGTAATGTCAATCGACATCTCCAGTTACCTTGATCTACCCACTATCCTTCTCCTCATCCTTTCTTCTATCACTTCTATCTGCTCTCGCTCCAAATCTTCTGCAACCCCCTGCATCCTAGTGGCTTCACGCCTTGCTCGGGGCGTAATGATTAAAAAAAAAAAAAAGTTTTTAATACATCTATTTCATAAACATTGAAAAAAAACATCTTTTCGTATCCACGTACGAAATACACTCTTAACGAAAGAACTTTTATACAGCAACAGGCTAAACGATCAATTTTTATGGGCATATTTAGATATTTGGATGAGTTTGAGTCATAAATAATTTTTTTGAAATTTTGCAAATGAAAATGGCAGTTAAATAAGTATCAACAATAAATGACGTAGTGTCAAAGGACGCTTTTTCCCGTTTTCTTTTTTTTCAAAATTTATTTTTTTGATACCGTCATTCGTTGGCAATCTTTTAAAAGTCGATAATTATAATTAGAACATTTATACATTTTCTTTGTTTTTGAGAACTTTTTTCTTAAGCATTTCACTGTATTTTTAACGGTATAATCAATTTAAATGAAAGAGTTATTTTTTAAAAAAAAAAATTGAGGAAAAATATAAAGAAATTTTTAATCAATATCAAGGCATCAGAAGATGTCGAACTTGAATGACATTACAAGTAATTTTTTTTCAGATTATAAAATCGATAAAGCAAGATATGGAATCAATTCATTCTTTCTGTCGTCTTAAAATTTTTGAAGAAAAAAATTTTGTTGGAAATAGGAATTTATAATTAAATATATTTCGTCATTCAAAAAAATTGTAAATTAAAAGCCGAATATTCCTAATGTCACATCTTTCTTTTTCTTTTTTCACAGTGGAAATAGCTCGTATTTTAATGTTTATTATATAAAATATTTTTTCTTAAGACAATATATGAAATTTTTATCAAACTGTGAAAAATATTAAATGGAGTCGAGATATCCAGGTCAAGCTTATCGCAATGCATATCCGTCTTTGGAAAACAAAAATAATAAACACTATTTTATTATACCCTATTTATTATATTATTTATTGAAATGGTGGGAAAATAACATTGGCTAATTTCTAATCAATTCGAATTTTATAGACTGGTAATTAATAAAGATTTTCCTTTTAATTCGTTCATATATTTTAATTATTTAGCAAATGCCTATAAATTCATGAAGATAAAAAAGTTTTGATATTTATTTCTTTATAAATTGATAAATAATAAATACTGCATTGCATTAGTTTTAATTGTATTAGGTTTTAGAATATTGGAAATATGAAATTATTCTTGCAAATAAAAAAAACTGATAAAGTAAATAGTGTTTAATATTTTTGTTGTAAATTCTCAAAAAGAAAAAAATAAATTCACTTTCATTATATGTTTAGGTTTTATTAGAATTCTAATCAACGGCTATTATTACCAATTTTTACGTCCAGCAGCTGCAACGTGTCATTATGTATATAGTTGAAATAAAAAAAAGAAGGATATTGCGCTTGTCAATAAAAGACCACATAGAGTAAAAAGAACACAGAAAACACTTTCGGAACTCGGTTAGTCTCTTCTTACCTCACCTGTCATATTCATCTGAACTTGCACCAACTGGTTATTACTTTTTCGATCGCAAAAAAATGGCAGTATTAGGAAACATGCAGCATTCATTGACCGTATAGTCAGTGCTATTTTCCTATTGAATATAAGGATATATTAAAAATTTTGCCGTTTCACACTACTTCAAGCAAAAAGCTAGGAAGGAAACCTCCGTCAATATTGGAAAGAGCGGCTTCAAAAATTGATTTTTCTGAAAAAAAAACAAAAAACATTTTAATAGAAACAATTTTTGAAATTTTAGCTGACGGTAATCCTGACTGCTCGGTCAATGAATACCGAATATTTCCTTATCGGGAAACGGCTAATATTACCAATTCTATATCCCTTATAATTTCTTTTTACGTGTCATGTCCTTTCACGGCTCTCCTCCTCCCTCTATCCCTTGCTGCTCTCAGCAAGTTTTTTCCCTCTGCTTCCTCCCCCAGACCACGTTCTGTCATCCACTTGCTTAAGCCCGCCAAATATGTCACGCGTTGTTTTCCCTCGTCTCTCTTTCCCTCTATTCGACCTGTGAGTATCAGATTCTCTAGGGCCTCTTTCCTCATTACGCGTCCCAGAAACTTCAGCTGCCTCTTTCTTATGTTAAGTGTAAGCCTTCTCCTTGTTTGTAACCCCTCTAAGACCTCATCGTTGCTCACACGCCCGGTCCATGATATCCTTAGCATCCTTCTGTAGAACCACATCTCTGTCGCCTCGAGTCTCTTCTTCATCTTTGAGGAAATCGTCCATCATTCGCTGCCGTAAAGAAGAACAGATGTCACGTAACAGTTCAGTATTCTTTTCTTTATTAAAAAAAAAAATTTTTCCTGTCTCGCAATAAACTGCCCAAAATCTAAATGTTCGGCGTGGTGTAATGGTTGGAAATTTTGTCTTGCTAGAATCAATTCGCATTACTGAAAAAATAGTTCGATTCTCACTGGATATTTATACTTTCGGCCTTGTGCCACCATCTAATCCTCGCTTATAAAATCATTAATTCCCTCATTGGTGTAATGGTTAATAAACAGTCTCGCTAAACAATTACGAATATAAATATGAATTCGATTCACTGGGTGCCTCATGTGCCTTCGAACTTTCGGCCTTGTACTCTTTACATGCAATATACGCTTATAAAATATTAAAATAAATAATTATTATTATGATGGTTTGTAAGCTTGTCTCCTTCAAATCATTTACTACTGAAAAATTTCAATGATTCTCACTAGATGCCCCATACTTTCGGCCTTGTGCCACATCTAAGCAACAAATTTTCTCATTAAATTCGAGGTGGTGTAATGGTTATTTAGTTTTGAAGAACAATTAAAAATAAGCAAACTTTTTTCGAGCCTCACTGGGTGCCCCTTAATTTCGGCCTTGTGCCAAATCTGAGCTAAATTGGAAAATCACTACTCTGCTCAGCTTTTGGAATGTGTCCTTGGCCATCCCAATATCTGTCATTAAATATTTTAAGAAATTTAGAATATCGAACCCAACTATAAACTTAGTCATGTTTATATAAAAGATAATTAGAGTTTAACCAGTTAATGAATTTTACTAATTATCCTCACCTGTATTTTCTTATAGTAGAGAATTTATTTTTGTTGTTTTTTTTAAATATTAGATATTTACCCAATATGAGTAGCAAAAGCTACTCAAGGTAGCGGGTTACTGATCATGGTTGTTGCAGACTGAAGTGTTTTAAGAAAAATATTTTATCAATTTCAACCGATGATAATACCGGCTGCTTGGTCATTGAATACCCAAAGTTCATTTAAAAGCAATTATTATCATTACTATTATTGTTTTGACTTGACTGTCAAACATGGTATCTAACTTTTTGACTAGACCCGAACAATGGCTACATTTTGACTCAGGAGAAAACTTGACCTATGTCGACCTTTCTATTATTTTTTTACGATGCTTCTTTTATAAGATTTATATTAGACATTATATAATTGCACAAAGATTAATGCCATTAAATTGACCAAATTAACTCGACCTAGTATATCTATATATAATACTAAAACTCTACTCTTGTGTGCATTCATGTATATTTGTTCCAGAAATACAGCTTAAATTATGCATAATACCCCAACCAATTCAGGAGCATATTGTACATTGAACCCTTTCTGAGGGCAATGAGAAATTTCATTTAAATTAGAGAAGGTTCTTTTTTCTGTTTTAAAGGCATTTTAATAGCTATAGCTAGTGGGAGAAGAAGAGGATTAATACCTTTCCCAAGGGTATTAGCACATAAGTGAATGTAATGGATCCGACTGGATTCCTCAATCCAAGCCGCTATCCATTATCCACCGTATCCCTTTGTATATATATATATATATATATATATATATATATATATATATATACTACATTATAAATTTTTATAAATAAATGTCTCGGATGTTTGACAAGTACTTGATAAGTGAAGACGTCTGATGATGGTAAATAAATAAATAGATGCACGCTGGTTTGCCGTCGTTATGTATTTTGATATAAATGTGAGGAAGAAACAAGTATGTATAATAAAAATACAATTATTTTGAAAAAATAACCTAGAAAAAATAAAACTAAGTGCACAAAAAGGAGGCATCCATATTTCACGCCTTTTCAATAAATATGAATCTTCCTTAGCAGACGATTACTGTATGTTTTGTTTTTTCTGGAATGACTTTCACCTTTGAAAATTATAATATGGTAATTTTAAAATAAAGGAAAACAGAATTAACATTGTTTTATTTAAATATACTTAACCCCTGTATTAGTTCCATGATTGAAGTAGGTGAGGCATTTCCGAACAGGAGGCAGCATTTTCATTGAAGCTCTCTCTTCAAGAGATATCACTTTTAAGGGATTACACCAGATTTAACGAGATTTAAGACAAAAACTGTCTTAAGAGGATTGTACTCTTTTTTTTAAAAGAGATTACACCAGTTTTAAGCGGTCAACACAGGTTTGATCGTATTATTATTACCTCATAATTTTGTATCATGAACTGTTTTTGAAAGAAACACAGCGTATTTATGCTGGACCTAGTGTAACCAAAAAGTAAGCTTACAAAGGTAAAAATAATAAATGACTAAAAAAGAATACAATAGTAATGATAACAAAATTATGACATGCCGTTTCTTGCTCAAAATATGCCTGATGATTACAGATGAGGGTCATCATCTGTCGAAACATTGTTGGGAGAAATACTCCAGATTCACTGCTTCGGTGTGTTTAAGGATACGTGTGACAACGGTCGCTTTTACTTACCTTCATTCTCTGCTTTGTTTATGAACTGTAACTATGCTTTCTTGTGCCTCGGCCTTGTTTTCCATAGATATTTCTTTTTTTTTTTATCTTTCTTTTTCCTCGTTTTTTTTTTTTTTTTTTTTTTTACCAATTCCTTTGATTTACCCCTTCCCCCTTGCTTTAACTCCTCACCCATTCACCAAAGGCCATTTCCAAAATTGCAAACACATGTCAAACTTGTGTATATAAACAGAGAAACTTGTTTCTTCTAACATTCTCTTCTTAATTCTTAAGTAAAAATCCTCAGCAAAGCTTTGGTTTATTTGATATTTAACCTAATATAGTCGGACATAATTTTCTGGAAAAAAAAAAAAAAGAAGCTGCCAATCAGTAGTGACTCTTTTTGCGAAAGCGTGTATCCGGCTGCCGATATTCAAAGATTTAAAAAAAATTATTTCAGGCCTAGCAAGGCAATTAAGCCGCTAAGACGCAAGGGGTTACTGAGTGTTACAGAATATTATTTAAAAAAATACTGTTAAGAAGCTAGAACAATAAGGATCAGAATTAAGACAGAAGATGACGATTGGCATTGCATTTAAATTTTTGGAGATCAAAGTTGGCAGAAGATCACGGAACTAGAAGGGAGTTCCACAATGAGGAAGTGCAAGAGAAGAAACCTTTATCATAGAACTTACGGTTATATCTGGCCATTACAACTGCAAAGCCTCGCCGCAAATCTAGTACTGCGCTTTTCTTTTCTTTTTTTTTTAAGCATTACGCCCCGAGCAAGGCGTGAAGCCACTAGGATGCAGGGGGTTGCTGAAGATTTGGAGCGAGAGCAGATAGGAGTGATAGAAGAAAGGATGAGGAGAAGGATAGTGGAAAAGATCAAGGTAACTGGAGATGTCGATTGACATTACATTTGAATAGTTGGAGATTATAGCTCCCAGGGAAACAGGAATAGGGAAGGATGTTCCACAGGCGAGAGGTGCGAGGTATGAAGCTATTGGAGTAGAAGAGACGGCTACATCTAAAAGTTTCTACAGTGTAAGGGTGGGAGCGGGATGCCAGCCTCGTAGGGCGCTTGAATTTATGGAGTCTGGGAACCAGTGAAAGCAACTCAACGGAGCAATTACCATGAAAGTATTTGTAGTAAAGACAGAGAGAGGCGACGGAAATTCATAAAGTCTGGATACCATAGCGAAGAGTTCATCCGAACAATTACCATGAAAATATTTATAGAAAATGTACTGGGTAGCGACATTACAGGGGTGGGAAGGTGAATGAAGCCAAGACGCTATGTTAGGACCAATAATATTGCTGATTCTTATTTGGATTTTATCAAGAATCTCTAAATATGTAGCAGGAGCACCGGGCCATATGTGGTAGCAATATTCAAAGCATGGACGAAGGGTAGACCTATGAAATGTAAGATAGATTCTGTAGAGAAAGTTTTCACGACACGGTGAACCAAACTTTCTTAGGAGCAGACTTAAGCAAATTCCAGAATGGAAACGGTAAAGAAGAAGAAGAAGAAGAAGAAGAAGAAGAAGAAGAAGAAGAAGAATGAAAGAATGAAATAAAGAAAAATGAAAATAAAAGAAGAATTCTCCCTAAAAGACGACGACGTTGAAAATAAGAAGAAAAGAAGAAGAAGAAGAAAAAAAGAAAAGAGGAAAAGAAGAAGAAGCAAAGACGACGACAAAAATAAGAAAAGAAGAAGAAAAGAAGAAAAAGAAAAGAAGAAGAAAAGAAGAAAAGAAGAAGAAGAAAAAGAAGAAGAAAAGAAGAAGAAGAAGAAACGAAAAAAAAATAAGAAATAAAGAAGAAGAAGAAAAGAAGAAGAAAAGAAAAGAAGAAAAAAAGAAGAAGAAGAAGAAAAAAAAAGACGACAAAAATAAGAAGAAAAGAAGAAGAAGAAAAGAAGAAGAAAAGAAGAAGAAAAAGACGACGACAAAAATAAGAAGAAAAGAAGAAGAAGAAAAAGACGACAAAAATAAGAAGAAAAGAAGAAGAAGAAGAAAAAGACGACGACAAAAATAAGAAGAAAAGAAGAAGAAGAAAAGAAGAAGAAGACGACGACAAAAAGAAGAAGAAAAAAGATGACGAAAAGAAGAAGGAATGATGATGAAAAATACGAAAAAAGAAGATGAAATGACTAAGAAGGAGGAGGAGAAAGAGAAGAACAAGGAAAGAGAGTGGATAAAACAAAGAATTAAAAGTGGAGTTGGAAGGGAAAAATAGAGGAAGGTATGAATGATGGATGGAAAAAGAAAGAAGGAAAAGGTAAAAATAATAAATTTCCAAATAAAATTTGTAATTTAATAGTAATGATAACAAAAATAAAATGAAAAACAAACATATGTCCTGGTCGTAAAATGCGGGTCTGGAATTGATTCTATTTCGATAAGCCCAAAAATTCGACAGCCTGATCAGATTTATATGTATTGATCCAATAACACAAACAAACAATTTTAAAACACTAACCAGAAGCATTTACAAGAAATTAAAAATAGGAGATCTTAGGTTTGAAACCACTCAGAGCACAAAAGGCAAAAACTCCACCTCTTTCTAGAGAGAAAAAAAAGCACCACTAAAAATGAACAGAAAAATACTAATAAATTTATATTCTGTGGGGTTAGGACTTTTTTTTCAATTTTTTCCTTTTTCGTGCTTCATTGAAAAAAAATATTTTAAATTATTTTTAAGACTTTATTTATAACAAGATTGAACCAAATTGAACCTTGGGATGATCCATTCCTGTTTATCCGATTTTTCAAAAGAAAGTTTCTTTTTGACATTTTCTTCCCAAAAGTTTAATTTGTGGAACAGACTCCCGAATTTGATTTCTATCGCTGCAATCTTTTAACTCACAAACCGCGATAATAAAAAAATTTATACAACCTCATTCAATAAACCTCTTTCCTGTTGGCTATTGGGCCTTTTAAACTATTCTTTTTAAAAAAAAAAATTGAATAAAAACGCTTGTATTAAAAATCACAGAATTATTATTATTATTATTATTAATTTTATTAACATCTTCATCAGTATTTTTATTTGGGAAAAATTGGTATGTTTACTGAATTGTATCGTGTTATTTAATTGAAACATGGTCCTTTTTCTTTTAGTAGAACTACCATTTAGTTGATAAAAAAAAACAATTCTTAGTGTTTATGGGATGTTAATAATAAATTTTTATCTTCTGGGCAAATTATATGTTGATGTTTATTTTATGGGACACTGTTAGTAAATTGTCCATTCCTTTTTTTAATTTATTGTAGATAATTTATTATTTTATGTTAATTCATTCTTCATTCCCCATATTCTGTTAATCTATATCTCCAGGTCCTTGTAAAGCGACAATTTCTCGATAATTTTTATAACTAATTATGTTTCTGTCTGATGGTAAAATCACTAAATGTTTGTAATCATACACTTTACTGAATTTCTTGTCTTTTTACTATAATCCGTCAACATCTGTTGGTTTTTATTTCCGTTTCATTTTAAATTAGCATATCCTAGAGGATGGGTTACATCATTTTATTATTATTATTATTATTAACATCTTCATCATTATTGTTTTTATTATTTGGGCATGTTTTGTTTCCTGGTTTGTATCCTGTAGAGCCGAGTCCAAATTATGGTCTTTAGACCCTATAGTAGACCCTGTATTTAGCTGATAGCAATTTTCTTAATATATGGGATGTTCCTAGTAGGATAATCTTCAGGGCAGCTTGTATATTGATGTTAAATTCAAAAAAAATTAAAAATTCCTTTTTCATTTCACGAGGGCAAAAGTCCATTGACTGTTATTAGGTAAATTCTCATTCTTCAAAGCCCAATATCCTGTTGATCAAGTCCTTTTATTTAGACAATTTCTCAAATAAAAAAAATGGTTTTTCTCTAAAATGGTACTGCTATTTCAATAAAAATACAATTCCTGAATTTCTTGTTTTTTACATGATTTGTTTGCCAAAACCATTATTTCCTTTTCAAATTGAATTAGGATATCCCATATAATTCAAGTTACAAACAATTTTGGGTAACTGTGTCTGGTTGGTTTCTCATACAGATCTCTCAGTGGTTTTTAACATTTTTGTTATTATTCTTTGTGTTTTATCTTCCAGTTTTTATATTTGCCAACTTTTTATGTCTTTTTTTTTAAATTTGCTAGTTCGTTATTATTATTATTATTATTATTCAGTATTTTCTGAGATAAGATCTCATTATATGGCAATTATGCGTAGTTAGCGGGCTACATCCAGTAGTTTTAGGTATCATGTAATTGTCCTTTAACTCAAAACATTGTTCACTTTTCAGATAATTACTAGATTTTTAAATTCTCATAAATTTAAAGATTATTGGTTAAAACCAACGAAATTTCTTTTCTCGAAAAAAAAATACACTCTTTATCCTCTATTTAACCAAATTTGATCTTCAAGAATTTAAATGCAATGTCAATCGTTATCTATTATCTTCCTGATCTCTCTTCTATTGTTCTCGTTCCCTTATAATGTTTTTTTTTTCTCTAATTCTGTCACGCCCAGTAACCCCTTGTGCCTTAGTGGCTTTACTGTCTTGCTTGGGGTGAATTTGATTAAAAAAGATTTCTAAGAGGCTTCTATCCTGCAATAGTTCCACTACGCAATCAATAACGTCTTTATTTTACCCAAGTCTATATTTTGCTAGTCACTGTACCAAACACACCAAAGACAACTGGTATTATTGTAATCTTCTTTTATTTTTTTGATTTGTGGATGTTCACGTTGTAAGTCATAAGGTTACTTTATTTTTCTGTTTTAGCTCAATTCTTGTATAAAAATGACGCGATTATTATATAATGTTTGATTTTCTTTTATTTCTCACGGAATCTTCCATCAATTTGCTGTGATCTGGTTTCTTATTTGTTTGCATTGAGAAATCCCATGAGATTGTGAATATAGTGACTCGAGGAATTTCTCTGATTCATGGTTGTATAATTCTTTTTCCCCAGTCGAAAACCCCGCTTTTCTATCAAATTCCAATGGATGATTTTTGCTTATTATCTATCTTCTATTTAAAAATACTGTTTTATAAAAATTCTATACATAATAAAACACCGATTCTTGTACAATCACCGAAGTTAAGCAACATCAAGCCGGGTCAGTATCTAGATATCGTTATATCTCTTCTTTGTGGACATGCTGCCTCAATATTTTTTTTTATAAAATTCTGGTCTTTAATATGTATTATTATTGTTATTGTTATTTGATTTGATTTTATCTATGTATCATTTTCAAATGGTTTCGACCATTTTGTAAAAAATGAAATTAGATGTTTCCAAAATCTCACGATTTCAATATAAATTCGATTGCTATTTTTAATGTCTCAATTCTTCATTCCCCATCATTTGATGTTAATCTCGATCTCCAGGTCCTTGTATTTGGACAGTTCCTCGATTAAAAGATCATTAATCTTTCTTTACTGCTTGTTTTAAATTCGAAATTTTCTGAATTTTTGGTTTTTATGATAATATCAACAGAAAAGTTTTTTTATTTATGTCTGTTTGAACTGGCATGTCCACAGTGGATAGTTAAATAACATTTTGTGGTTATTATTATTTTTAAAAAACGTTTTCATTCTTGTTTTTATTATTTAGTGCATGTTATGTTTTTCTTTGTATCATGTAGAGGTGAGTTTAAAATAAACTTTCTATAGTAGAACTATTTAATTCTTTTTTTCTTCCACTTTTTCTTAGTATATGGGATACTTGATAAAGTTGCTTTTTCTTCAGAACAACTTTATGATGATTATTTTTCGGACACACTTTTTTAATCCAATGTTTTTCACATTAATGATCAGAATCAAAATTACTATTGGTAACGTCTCATATCTTTTTCCGTGATATATGATTTCTCAATCTCTTCGTCATCTCGTTTTGAACAATTTCTCGATAATTTTCATGGAGGTGTTTTAAAACTGGATTCAATTTTGTTATTTCAATAAAACCATTTGGCAGGTCCTATGTCGATTAACAACCTTGATTTCTTCCATTTCAATTGACATTCTAAATCAGATCTGGTTTTCTAATTTTTAAAAAAATAATTTTTTATCTTCCATTATTTTAATTTTAAACTTCAAAAGACACAAACGGACTCCATTGAACTGTATTGTTTATCAGTCTTTGTTCCTTTTTGAGGCGCGCGAGAATTTGAATGGCTAATTTGTCGGAAGCTAAAACGTAAATTGTCGTCCACTGAGCTGGGAAACACTCACGCTGCCAGACACGGAACAGTCTTTGTCCAATAACTCCAGACATACCAAATCAATTTGTCGTAAAGTAAAATTTCGTATAATTAATAGTCGAATGCGACCGGCATTCCAACAAGTCAATGATAAAACTGTGTTAAATACTTTTATGTTTCCTTGATATTATTTTAAATATCCCGATCCTGGAAAATCCTAGTTATTTCTGTTTTTTTTTTCCCTGTTTATTTAATTTTTTTTTTTAACTCTAATTGTTTATGGTCCGGTTCCTTGTACCACGGTGATAGTCCAAGATAGAACCAATAAAGAAGAACTCGAACACGGATATGGAATAACACAGATATATTACAAACAGGAATATATACAGAGAAGTAGAAAATCAGTGTTAGTACGAACAATCAGGTTTAGTAGTAATTGTCTGAACGCGACTCTGTTTCGGACTGCCTCTGACTCGACTGACTGACTCGCTCGCTCTGACTGACTGACAGACTTCTGACGGACTTCACTCCAGACTTCAGACTGAACAGTATTTAGTCACCCCCCCCCACGAGGGCATCATGTGGCACAAGGCCGGTTTAACGTGGGATCTCCGAGCCCGTGGGATCTCCGAGCCCGTGGGCTCGGCCAAAAATATGCCCTTTGAACCCGTATAAACGGGTTCAGGGTCGGTTTACCTCCCCGAAAGAGACTCCGCCCTTCGGCGTAGCCTCGTTCGGGTTCCTCCCCGCCCGAAGGCAGAGAGTTCAACCGATCAGCCGGTCAGCCGGTCGCCCGACTTCGGACTGAACTCCCTGCTTCCTCTTGAGGCGCAGTATTTATTACGTATGGAATAGTCCATTATGTTATCATGGGTAAGGTCCCATAACACTATGTTAAAACCGTTTCTATCTTCTTATTTTTCTTAAAAAAAAACACTTTTAGGTCAGTATCAAGATGGGTAACAGCTTGGAAATACCAGGGGCTGTATGCTTGGATGTATGGATGGTGTATTGGATAACGACACGGAATTGGATATCAGATAGTCACGTTCCAATTCCAATCGGGTTTGTTATATTCACATTCCACTGAGAAAGTTAGGAATCCACTTCTCCCAGCGATGGGGGATTCTGCCAACCATTTTATACAAGTTCGTTAGGTAGGTCATAGGCTGCTTTCCACTGTCTGTCTTGCCTTCAATATGTCCTGTGAGTGTTAAATTTTCCAATGCCTCTTTCCTCATATATTTCCTAGAAATTTCAGCTATCTCTTTCTGATGCTTCGATTCAATGTCCTTTTTCCATAAAACTTCGTCATTGTTCACGTGTTCAGTCCACGTTATTCTCAATATCCTTCTCTTGGAAACGCATTTTTATTGCCTCTAGTCATTTCTCTATCTGTGAGGAGATTGTCCAGAATCCACTGCCATATAAGAGGACTGATATTGCATAAGAGTTCAGCACTCTTTTCTTTTTTTCTGTTGATTCAAGTCTTTCTTCGTCTGTGAGAAGATTGTCCAGGATTCTGTGCCATAGAGGAGGACTGATATTACATAAGAGTTCAGTACTCTTTTCTTTCTTTCTGTTGATTCAAGTATTTTTTCGTCTTTTATATAAATTGTTCAGGATTTCAGTGCCATAGAGGAGGACTGATATTAATAAGAAAAGTATTCTTCTCTTTAATTCCAATGATGATTTTCTTTTTTTATACTTTACTTACTTTTTTTGAAGGTTTGGACTGTATTCCCAATAAATGTATATCGCATTTTCCATCAACCATAAATTATGTCTTCTTACAGTTGATGTTTATTCCTTTCTTCTTGCTTTTCTTTGCTACCTTCGGAAAGAATTCCTGTAGTTCCTTTTCTGTGTCTACTAGCAACACAGTGTCAGCTGCATATCTGATGTTATTAAGGTTGTGTCTGCTAATAATGAATCCTAATATGACTTATAATTGTCTAGATTGGTTCACTATAAAGCTTGAATAAGTCCGGTGAAACGACGTTTCCTTGTCTTACGCCCCTTTCTATTATTATTATTTTTTTTTTTTTGTCTATTTATTGAATTCGTTTTCTATCCTCAAGCAGGCGATTTGTTTCCTGTTCAGGATTATTTTAATATACTTCCGAAATAAATCAAGAACGCAATTTTTAGAAACATCTTTCTCTGCGTGTGAGTGTGTGTTTTGTGCAGGCTATGCGTGCAATGAGATGAATTTTGTGTTGAAATGAAACAATGTCTTATTGATTTGATATCCAAAAAAAGAGAAAAATAAGTAAATAATCATGTTTAAGAGCTGTCAGTATTGTCATATTTTTTTTTTTTTTGTATGAAGACGAAAAGAGCGTAAAAATAACATAAAATAAAAGTATTTAACAGAAATAAAACATGAAAGTTTTCGTTGCGGAAGTCAATCATTGAGCGTTGGAATAAATCAGACATTTTTATGGCGCAGTACTTCAAGAACAAAAAAAAACAAACTTTTATAATGTATTTTTAGTTTAATTGTACAAACACTGATCGACTAAAAACCAAAATCTTTGGAAAGTACCATTCCCTTGCAGGCCGTCATTACACACACATACACACACGGACAACAAACACATATACATACATAAATATATATATATCACTTCAAATACATTAAACGTCCGTTTTTTGTTTTGATAAAACAACAAAAAGAAACAGAGTCAGATTAAAATAGAATTGGTTGAAAATTGGTATTTTGAGGAATTAAACTGAAAGCACTATGATACCAGGATATTAGTAAAAATCAGATCAGATCAGGATATTAGTAAAAATAATATCAGGAAGCATGTCTGCAAAAAGTCGTTTTAAGGCTAATGTCTGTTTTTTTTTTTTTTTTTTTTTTCATTTTATCGTCACCCTATGTATTGTTTTAAAATACATAGGGGTTTACATGGGGAAAAAAGGAAAAGAAAAGACTGAGAATAGAGAGCATTGAGGAAAGGACAAAAGATGAACGGGATTCAAGAAGGCGGAAGATGGCGATTGACATTGCATTTATTTATTTTTTTTTTTTTGAAGAATATAGTTTTCAGAGAAGCAAGTAAACACTAGGAATTCCATTATTTCGGGAATATAACCAGAAAAGAATTTGACTGTTTTCAGTATTTGCATTTTAACAGTAAAATATATCCCCCTAGATGCGAATCTAGTAGCACGCTTAAATTCATCTAGTGGGTGCACCAGGGTAAAAAGCTCGTCAGAACAGTTGCCATAAAAAATACTTATAGAAAAGACAGAGGAAGATTTTCCGCTTCGGCGAAAAAATCCTGAAAACGAGATTCTGGTGATTTAAATAATATATATGTTTAAAAAAAATTAGATTAACAGCTTTTGTCCTTTTCTCAAACCTCCATATTCTCAGTCTTCTTTTTCACTTCCTGTAACACCCTGCCTACTAGTGGCCTCCCCGTCTTGCTTGGCGTGAAATGATAAAAAAAAATCTATTTCAAATACAGGTATCCACTAAAAATAACGTTTGACGTAATAAAAATGCTGGATTAAAAATAAATCCATTAATTCTATATATATATATATATAAAATGTCCAATGACACACATACATACAAACATACATACATATTTCATACATAAATTTTTTATTATTATTATTATTATAAAGATTATAATAGAAAAATGGTTAAATTGTATTATTCTTTTTATTTCATGTTTCAATAATTTGATTTTTCTTCAGGCGATTTGTTTGGTTTGGGTTGTTTTGTTTTATTCATATCAATTGCAATGGGTTATTTAATTTTTATTGCTGTCCCGCTATTTTTTATTTTTCAGAAAAGTATTGATGGTAATTTTTTTCCTTCAAAAAATCTATTTCTGGTAATATTTTTTCTTCTAAATGTATCGCTGGTAATATTTTTTCAAAAATGTATTGCTGGTATTAATGTATTGCTGGTAGTAATTTTTTCTTGAAAGATTTATTGCTGTTAATAATTTTTAATATCTGGTATTAAAACCTATTTTACACTTTGTGTGTGTTTTTGGTTTATTTTTGTGGGTTCTTATTTTCTTATTGATATCCTAACATTTACCACCTCTCCATTTTTGGTAACCTATAACATATTTATTAAAAGGTGGTTCCTCTTTTCCTTGTTCTTTCCTGATCAAGGCTTTTATGTTGAATGTTTATATATTCATATTTAGGATGGCAAAAATTCTGATAAGTAATTGACTATTAAATTACCAAAAAATTACCATCGCCTGAAGAAGTTCTTTCAAAGCATTGAAACATGAATATTTGATTAAATATATTTCACCATGTTTCTTTCGTAATCCCTTATAATAATAATAATAATAATATATATATATATATATATATATATATATAATAATTATTATTATTATTAATATATATATATATAATTATTTATTTAAAAATTATAACATAAATATATTATATAATCACTACAAAAATAACCATTTTGTTTCAACACTTCTGGTGTCTTATCAAGTGATGATATTGGATGTAGATTGTAAAAAAGGGTTTTAAAAGGTTCAAATTTTTAAACATCCCTCGTTCGGGGAAACGCTTTTACATGAGCTGAAATGACCAATCAAAATACAAGTATAAGAATTCAAAAACTTGACAACGAAAAAGGTTATAATAATATATTAAATAGACTTTAAAGTTTTAAATCATTATACTAAAATAAAATTTATTCTAATTAAATAAAACTAATAATTTAATAACGAAATTGTACGATAAAATGAACTGCCCTATAATTCTTAATACACAATATGGATACAAATATGTATATGGGATTATGACATCTTTATAAAGACAATAAAAACAATCAGATTATAATACATAAGCACATCGAAATATTTAGATATATACACACACAAAAAAAATGTGAAACTTGGAAGTTTAAATATTTGTGCATATATATTTCCCAAAAAAAAATTTAAAAAAATTTAAATTCCACACACAATACAAAATGAAATGTATTGTATTGAGCACTTTTTAAGAAAAGTAATTGTTGGTTATTGAATTTACTCCAGACACAAATCATATACATTTATATATATATATATATATATATATATATATATATATATATGCGTGTGTTTTATAAATTTTTTTTTTATTTAAACGGTAGTTAACCAAAAAAATAAGAATCATTTTCTGATTCAATAAAATTTCAAATTAGCTAAAAAAAATATAAACCAAAACGTATAAGTTTTTTTTTTTTTTGCTGACCACTGTTATTATATATCAATATAGTATCGATCATATCATATCAAATCGGATTTTGCTTCCCAATGAATTATTATGGCATTGTGACTTTGTTAATGCCGTCCATTGACCAAATCACTCAATGGTACTGGAGGTAACATGAAAGAACCAACAAATGGCATGGATAACCAAAGAGATTTGAAAAAATTAAAAAGGAACTCTTGAAAAAATAAGCTATTAGATTATAATGATAATGACGACTGGTAACAAAAAAATCAAATTCCTAGAAAATAGATTTAATATATCTGTTAATTAACAAAAGCTGAAAAGCATATTTTCTTTTAAGCGTCCTCTACACCGACAACATGAGATATTTCTCTTCCCAGAGAGCGGCTTTCCGTGGCCCTATTAAACGCTGATAGAGCAAATCTGGATCATAAATGCAAACGCCACGCTATCGTTTTGTTTGTTTATTTTGGCCAATATTTTTTTTCTTATATATAAGTTTTGTATATGCCTGATATATAGATTTGTCTGGAGTTTGGAGATATTGTTTTAAATCAATGAGGTTTTTTTTGGTAAATGCATCGCTAATAAGTTCTCTTTTGTTTCTCTAAATTTTGTTTTATATTTAATTTATATCAAGTGTTTTTTGTTAAAATTTCATTTCATATGTTACTCGTTTTATATGTTATTCGTATCGTAAATTTATAATATCAAACGGATAATCATATTCCCCAAATAAAAAATTACTTCTACGACTATCGTATTGGCGAACATCATATATTACGTATTGATTGAATTTGTCAACGAAAGGTTTGTCATAGATTTTTTTGGAGGAGCAAGGGAGAAAATCACAGACATCTTGTGCTTATCAACATTTCACCACTGCTACTACACGTAAAAATATCATAGCTTGACAAAAGCGTATTTAAAAAATAATTATCTTGATATGGAAACCACATTCGTGAGATAAAATCTTCAACTTGCTCTTATCAGCTTTACATGGAAGTTGTCTAGGATTTTCAAAGAACTTCTTTTTGCAATTCCTATCATTGTTTTACCGTTTTGCAGGATCTGCATTATTTTTATTTTATTTATTTATTTATTTCTTGGTTTGGTTTGTTTTACTGTATATCAACTTCAATGGGTTATTTAATGTCGACAAAATTTGTATTGCTTGTAATGTGTTTTTCTTCAAAAATCTATTTCTATATAATATTTTTCCATATTTAAAATCTATAAAGCGTAATATTTTTTTTCAAAGAATGTATAGCTGTTTTATATTGATGGTATTTTCTTTTAAATCTTTTGCTGATAATAATTTTTTTTCAAAATTTATTGCTGATAATATTTTTTTTTCCTTAAGTATTTCTGGTATTAAAAACTATTTTTACTAAGTTTGAGTGTTAGATATTTGCCTGATAGGGGACCCTAAACAGGTTTTACCATGTCCTCAGAGTGAACCTGGGAACACCAGCAATTAAAAGGGATGGTTCCATAATCCTCAAAAATTCCTGACCATTTTAGGCCTTGCTGTTGGACGTAATTTATCGTCTTACCCTGGACACGGATGTAGTTTAAAATCATTTTTTTGGTGTATTTATTAATCATTTCATATTTAAAAAATATAAGCCATAAGAGCCATATCTTGATTGATTGATTAGATTTTCAAAAATTTTAACAAAAACCTTTTAATTTCCTTTTGGCAGCAATTAGATTCTGATTTTCCTTTCTTCATAATTCTTTCGAAATCAAAATCAGCTACCATTTGTATTTTCCTTTCAATCATTTCCAGTGTTTCAGCATCATTTTTAGTTTTGGTAAAAGCTACACATAACAGGGAAAAAATTGAGATTTTAGGGGTAATTGAAAGACTAGGTGATGCGATATTTTGTCAAAAAAAAAAACCCTTATGCAAGACATTGATATATTTACTCAGACATTGAGAATGCAATAGACACACAGTACACAAGCTCACTTATTGATGTTTCATCATCAAGAGAGTAAACCTAAAGAAATGTTTATGAAATCCCAGATCCTCTCTGATTTATTGATTGATAATTAGATCAAGGCCCCACGATTGGTTCTTGAGATATTCAAAATATTTGAATACATTTTAGGCAAATTTATAAAACCTAATCTTGAAATGATTTAACAGAAGAGGAGGGAAAAGGCGGCACCACTAACAAAAAATCTATCTAAAAAAGTAATACATCTATGAGAAAAAAAAGAAGAAGTTCTGAATTTCTATGTGATATCCATCTTTTTTTAAAGATAATAATGAATATCTTGTCTATATCTATAAAAGTATTATAAATTAATTATCTTCATCTATCTAAAGGTGGATTCATACCTAATCAGATTCATAGATAAACAAACAAGAAATTATCTATCTGAATATAAATTCTATCTATCAGTTCTATATCACATCAGTATATAAACTGAATCCCTCACTTTGTAGCCACTGTAGCTTCTATACATTTGTATTCCAGAGAATGTAAATAAATCTAAAAGACATGACTTTGTAGCTAATTTTTATTTGATCGATTCGTTTTCAATTCCTTGTCAGCAATTTGCAGGTTATTTAAAGCCAGAAAATATTTTTAGATTGTGAGAATTTTTTTGAGATAATAATGATTTAGTAATACAAATTATAATTAACCCATTGCTGGGTGGGGGAGAAAAGGTGGATTCATGCCTTTCCCAGGAGTATTTCAGCGTTAGCGAATATAACGAACCCAACTGGAATTGGAACTCGGCTGTCCAAGTTTCAGTTCCGTGTCATAATTCACAACACCACCCGCACATCCAAGATTATAGCAGCTGGTATTGCAAACGGTTCACCAATCTAGGTACTGACTGGGTTCGATGTTGATTAAATTCGATGATCGTGCGGTTTTCAACGTGATGTGGACGTAACAGACTCAGAGTTACTACACGAGCCCCTGTACATTATTCGCATTCATGTGGGAGACAAAAATAAATAAATAAAAAATAAATAAATAAAGCGGCTAAGAAAATGGGAGACCGACATATGCAAACATATTACACGAATGTGCTTTCATGTAAAAATATCTTAAAAAATGTTTTTGAGCATTTTTTTGTGATCTTAATCTTAAAATTCTTAGCCAACGAATGTTGGGGGTCTGCGTTTAAAGAAGAAATAAAGATGCACTCATATTAACCAAATACCATGTCCCAATCTTTACGATGTGAATTACACAGATGTGTTTTTCTGGGGTCGTTTCTTCACATAGAATGCTAAAGATCTCCAGAACAAAAAAAACAAACGGTTTGTGTGTGTAATTTCTGAAAAAAATCAATGTTTCTTTAAATGATTTTAAAAAAACACAATTATTCAACCTTGTTCTTGAGGATTCTCTAAAAAAAATTACAATGTTCGATTCGGTGAGAAAAGAAATTTTTACTTTTCTTTTATCGCAGAAAAGAGGTTCAAACAGAAGACGGAATAAACACTACTTTAAAAAAATCTTATATACAAATATATATATATATAAATATAAAAATATATACATATATAAATATATACATATATATATATATGAAAATATATATTTATATATTAATGGTCGTAATATATATATATATATACATATATATAAATTTATTATATATGATATATATATATAATATATATATATTTATTTCGTCCATATATATATATATATTCTAATACAAATATATATACATATAATATACATATATACACATGCCAATAAATATATATAAAATCCGAACACATAGACTACATCGTGTAAATATATAATACATATAGTATATATATATATATATATATAAATACATATATATTACATACATTGGATAAAAAATACATATGTTTATATATATAACATATATATATATATATATATATATATATATATATATAAACCATATATATATATATATAGATATATATAAAATACAATGATAAATATATATATATATACATATATATATATATACATTATATAATTATATATACATATGTATAAATTATATATATACATATATATATACATATATTTATATGGATTATATATATACATATATATAATATACATATATTTATATATATATATAAATATATAAATTTATACATATGTATGTACATATAAAAACATTTATATACACATATATATATATATATAAATATTTGTATATATACACATACATTTTATTTATATATATATTTTTATATATATATATATATATATATATATATACACTGCGTGCCAAATTATTATCGAGATAACTTTTTTATATTATTTCAAAAACCGTCCAATCAATTCACACAATTTTCACACAATGTTGGCAACACTGACTTGCGCAATCACTGAAATTTTCGTACTGATCTGTGCAATGTAAACAAACTGGCGCCATATTTGTTATCAGCACGGTGATTTGAGCGTGCCAAATTATTAGAAAAGTGTAAGAATTTAGTGAAAAGATAGGCCGTAAAAGCAGTTTAAGTGATGCTGAAAAGAAAACTATCACCTCAGAACTCTCAAAAGGTAAATCTACCCTAGAAATTTCTAAAATGATAGGGAGGTGTCATCAAACAGTGAAAAAGTTCACCGCCGACCCTACACAAGTACGCAAAAAGGCAGATAAAGGCAAGCCGAGGGTTATTTCACGTCGTCTCATGTCACGACTTAAACGAGAGGCCACGAAGAACCCTGGACTTACCAGTCAAGAGCTTTTCAGTCGCATTGGGGATCCTACTGTGTCTAAAAGTACTCGGTGTCGGTATCTGAGGGAAATAGCAACAACAGTCAAACCTGTATCGAAGCCTCCGTTGACGAGAAATCACATTCAAAATCGATTGAAATGGGCCGAGGACAATATGAAGATTGACTTCTCTAAAGTTTTGTTCACAGACGAAACTCGAGCAACACTTGATGGGCCAGATAGATGGTGCAAAGGCTGGGTAATGAACGGACAGAATCGCCATCAGCGTTTGAGACGCCAACAAGGCGGTGGAGGCATAATGATCTGGGGTGGTATTATTGGAAAAACATTAGTGGGCCCATGGAGAGTACCAGATGGCGTCAAAATGACTGCTGATGCATACATAGCATTTTATGAAGGAGCATCTTGAACCGTGGATGAAAAGGCAAAGAGTTGCCTTCAGAAGGGCCATTGTTTTTTATGCAAGATAATGCTCCCTCACATGCTGCTCACAAGACTACTGAATATTTGAAACAGTTAGGCTTCGATGGACCTCGAAAAATGAAGTGGCCAGCAAATTCTCCAGATTTGAACCCAATCGAAAACCTTTGGAGCATCATGAAGCGAAGACTGTACGCCAACGGAGACGAAATTCAGGAGCAACGCTGAGTTGTGGGAAGCAATTCTTGACATATCTCGCGGCATTACAGCAGATGACATCCTACAATTAACAAATTCTATGGATCGTCGACTTCTTCAAGTAATTTCAAAACAGGGAAAGCACATTCCCTATTAATTTGTTTAAAACTGTGCCTTTGTTTGTATCTGTTATTATTTTTTGTTTGATTATCTTATTTATTAGCTTCTTTTGATCATAAACATTCACGTGCAACATTAATAAACGTTTTGTTTGCTCAATTCTGGGAATTTTACTAAACCTTTCTAATAATTTGGCACGCTCAAATCACCGTGCTGATAACAAATATATTGCCAGTTTGTTTACATTGCGCAGATCAGTAAGAAAAATTTCAAAATTGCGCAATATTCAGTGTTGCCAACATTGATGTGAAATTTTGTGTAGATTGATGGACGATTTTTATAATATTTGCAAAAAATGTTATCAAATACATATATATAATATATATAAATATATAAATATATATATATATATGCTATTCAATATATATAAAATATAAAATATATTTTTAAAAACAAATTTTTTTCTAGATAAATAATTTATCCAATATTCGGATTTTAAAATATTTTTTTATGGGGTTTTTTAATTTAAAAATATACAAATTTAAAGAAATCTAAATTTGAAATCAGATGTCACAAAAGTTGAAGTGACAAAACAAAGGTGGTGTATTTTCTTAAAATTCTTACAATTCATTTATTTAAAGATTTCGAATTTTTTTGTAATTAAAAACAAATTTTTTAATCTTGGAATTTCTATATTTTGAAAATATTATACCTCTTTTTGTATTACAATACCACATTTTCCTGGAAATTTACATGGGTTTTGAGAACAGAAACACTTTTTTGAAAATCTTACACATTAAACAAAATAAATCTAACACCTTATTCAAAATGTAGTTTTTTTAATCAAATTCCTATTTTTCATTTCGAAATTTGAAAAAAATAAATAAAATTTTTCATATTTAAACAATTATAATATATAAATGCATAACATGCTAATGTAACTAAAACGACCTATTCATATTGATATTTATATATCATTTTAATAAAATGATATAATTTTTTTTAAGATTTTGATAATCATTCCTGTTCTTTGTTACTCAAAATTTTGATTTTTTTTTTTTGATTTTTTTTTTAATCAATTAAATTTTCATTTATAATATATATCTTTAAATTTAATTTTTAATAATATTTATAAAAAAATTAAACATTTTATTACAAATACACATTTATAATAAAAATTTTATTTATAATCTTTAAAACAGATTTATAAATTTATATATCATAGATGAAAAAATACCTGAATACATTTTTTTTTATTTATTTCCCATTTTCAAAATTTATTATTTCTTTTGAATGAAATACCGGGTGTTTGATCACTGTTTTAAAAAAAATATATATATCCATGAAATGTGTACCTGTTATTATCAATTTTTTTCATGATATCTATATTTTTATCTTTTTTTGAATGGATTCCCATTGGGACATCTCTATATTTTTAAAATATAAAAAAAAGTTTTATTTCAATTATTGGGATTTTTTCTATGTCATTTTTCATTTTTTCAAATTTTTCTTTTAATATTAAACATTTTTTCATGATGTAATTTTTTATGTAAGTTATATTACCCTAAACACTATTTTTATCTTTGTTATATTTATTATACAAAATAAAGTTCAGCCCCCTGATAAAATTTTTTATTTGAACATCCAATTAATTTTTAAAATAATTACATATTATAATAAAAAATTCTAAAATGAAAAATATATAAACCTTTTTTTAAATATTGACAGGAAATAAAATCATTTATCATTTAAAAATATATATCATAATGAAAGCAATAAAGTCAATGTTTGAAAAATTCTCCAGTATTCCATTTTCTATTTCAATCCTTTTGAAAAATTAAAAATTTCTGAAAAAATCTTTAAATTTCGAAATGAAGTGAAAATTTTCAGTTCTGTTTTTTATTGTACTTTAAAAAAAACAAATTTTTTTGAAATATAAATATATTTAAGAATTTGTTTAACCTGTAAAATGATATAAATAATATTACAATTTATATTCAAATATATCGTACATGGATTGATAAAAAGTTTTATTTTAATAAATAAAACCATAAAAAATTTTTATTTGGAAGACATTTATACATATATTTCTAAAAATATACATATAAATATATCAATAAAATATATATAAGGATATATATATCAATATATATTTAATCATATATATAATAAAAATGAATGTTAAATAGATTTATATTTTAAAAAAATTTGCTTGAAAATGATTGCATACCTAAACCTTATATTGTAACCGTCTGTTTATAAAATATATATATATATATATTATAAAAAAATAAATATTAAATTTGGCATAAATTTTTGTTCATACATAATCTTATATTGTATATATATTATATATGATTAAAAACATACATTTATATATATCAATATATATATCAAGAACATAAAATATATATATATATATATATATATATATAATATAAAATATATATATATGGATGAAAATAAAAAAACCAATGTTAATAAATTTTAATCTTGATAAGATAAAATTTGGGAACAATTTGCATTTTAATAAAACAATTTCCTAGATGGAAATATATTTATTTGATCGTTAAAATAATATTTAAATTATATAACTTTTATGAGATATATAACGATATATATCAACCTTCATCCGTTATTAATAAATATATTTTTGGTAAAAAACCAATCATGTTTTATTTTTGACTTCTTTTTTCTTTCTTTTTTTTTTGGTGGCGTCAAAATTTTTTACATTCCTTTTCTTATAATCATATTTTTATTCCCAAAGTAGAATGCTGCCATTTCTCCATATCTTTCACTGTCCCAAAAGAATAAAGTAATGCGACATTAAATCATTTAATTATGTCTCGTATTCCCAAAAGAATATCCTCAAACTATATTCTTTAATATAATTTAAAAATAATTTCATATGTCAATATATCTAGTTTATTTTGGATCATTAAATTTTATATTAATATTCAACGTTACCTCTGGAGATTTATGTGAAATGAAAATTTTTAACGAATATTTTCAATTATGTCATATTTTAAACTATTATATATATAAATATATATATATATATATATATATATATATATATATACACAATAGCAGCAAAATTAACAAAATCGTGCTTGATTCAAAAATCGTACGACTCATACAGCAATCGCTATCAATTGACTTAAAATATTTTGCCCTTCCTTGCCTTTAAAGGAGTGCCCTTTGCAATGCTGATGATGTTGCTACATGCCTTACTTTTTGCCCTATCACACACGATTTTTCTAAGCTCTATACTAAACATTAAATCTGTTACGAAAAAAAAACTAAACAAAATGAACACAAAACGATCAGCTTTAAAAAAGGACTCGTAACTGGAAAAACCGAATGAAAAAAATGTTAACAACAAATACTTTTTTTCACACCCAACCAGTTCTGCGGAATCAGAATCAACGTTGAGTTTAAGCAAGCGAATGAGCCAATTGGAGTAAAGTGCCATGCAGATTTAAATTTTTCCCACTTGTGACAAATGCAGCTATCGATTTTTTTTGCATGCTAGCATGCTAGTTAACATTCGTGTCAGTCAGCTGTTGGCTCTCACGCTGGCCAATAGAATCTTCCTGCCTATTCGTGGCAGCCAGCTATTGGCTTTCACTCTGGCCAGTACAAAATGGCCGCAAACTACATGAAAACTGCCGTAGAAGCATGAAAAAATCGATTATTTCCACTATCGATGGGAGTTGGGAAATGCAAAGTCGGTCTTGGCCTTCCCGCTAACTTGGAAATGTGCATGTAAATTTTGGTGCAAATCCGTCGAAAATTGCGGCCGTGCATTCGTTTAAACACACACACACACACACACACATACACACACATATATTTATATATATATATAAATTATATATATAAATTTATATAATGAACATAAATTTGAATTTTATATTAATTTACTATCTGTTAAAACACATAATAGATTTATATAGATAGATAGATCTTCGATATAACAATTAAAAATTTTTTTTTGTTTTATTTTATTAGATGCAAACAATTTTACATTTGATTCCCCTAAATTTAAAATAACAATTTATCCATAATTGTTTTGGAATCTTGATAGAATAGTTCCGTTTTAATACTGAATTAAAGATATTTTTTTTTACTAGACTTTCACACAAATATATTTTTGTTTTAAAAAATTTCTATTTTGTTTTTCTGAATAATATAATCCAAAAGAAAAATTTCGTTAAACCTAACTTATTTTATGATTTGAAATTTTAACTTAAATTCACATAAATTTTCTTTTTAGTTGATTTCAAATAAATCCTTTTATATTTATATATATTTTCTTATATTTATTTTGAAACAAATTATTAAATTCAGTTTACCTTTATTTACACACTAAATTTTAATTCTTATGTCATAATTTAATCATATATTTTAAATGTTCTAATTTTTCAAATCTATATATAATATATATCATACAAATTGAAAACTTCAAAAAAGAATAATTTTCTCCAGTAAGTTTTGATTATGTAAAAAATATAAAATTTTTAAAATGTTGAATTTTATAAATATCTTCGGATTGATATTTTAAACATATATTTGGAACGAAAAGTCTTTGTGTAAAAATTATTGGAAATACAATAAAACAAAAACCATTATTAATTATAACAATTTTTGAAGTTTCTTTCGAATGTTTTTATTTTAAGTAAAAGATTTTTATTGTTACAATCATATTTTATATATATATAAAAGAAAAAAATATATATATATATATTTTCGTTGTCATATATATTTAATAGAAAAGTTTTTAAATATTTAATGAATTTGCAAAAGATTATTGTGTGGTAATGAATAAAAAAAATTTCATTTTTAAGAAACGGCTAAAATTATCAAAAAATAACCATGAAATTTTATTTTTAAAAATACATATTTGGTCAACAAACAATAAATTGCAATGATGGAGAACTCAATCTAATTTTTTTTGAAATGATAAAAACATTGTTAATTTGATCAAATTTTTCATAAAGATTTATTCTTCAATGATTAAATCTTTTCAAGACGAGAAAATAAAAAAAATTATTTGTTTTAGTTATTGGTATCCCTCAATGTCTACCTGGAAAATTACAATGAATGAGAAAAATTAAATGAGAAATAAAGTCTAACAGAACCATAAGTTTAATTAATGGCGAATGGTGAAAAAATCTTTGAAGTCCTTATTTTTCTCTAAATGTATGTCAAATTTATTTCAAATTAAATTTATTTTTGTTTTTTTTTTTTTCATTTTTCAAAATTAAACAGATATCTTTTGACATTCTGGCAGGTTCAATATATTTATTAATAACAAAAATAAATATATATTGTTTTATATTTTTTTCTTGGTTGCCTTCCATTTTTTTCATTTTGTATTTAAATAAATTTTTTTGTATTTTATTGATGATTTTTTAACTTTAAAAAACATTAAAAAATTCTTTTTAATTGAAAATAAATTTTTGTCCATGATTTTAAAACTTTTTTTCATACATTAACTATATTTTATTCCTTTATTTTTTATTTTTTATAAATTTTTATAAAAATATATATATTTATATATTCTATTTTCCAATTCAATAATAATATTTTATTCCTTTATATTTAAATGAATTCAAATAAAATAATTCTCCAATAATCTAAAATATATTTAAAAAAAATATGTATGTCAATGATGTTCTTCTGTCTAAATGACTATCGTTTCATCTTTTTTAATTTGTGCAGAACTGATGCAAAAATTTTTCTTTTTTCTCTGTTATAAATTTAGATTTCATGAAATTATTACGTTGTTATCAGATATGTTTTCAATTTTTAAAAATTGATATATATATATTTTTTTTTTCTAAATTGATATGTTTTTTTTATGTATTATATTTTATCTTGTAGAAATTTTATAAGGATCTATTCAAATTTAGTATTTAATTTCGCTTAAATAGTAAGTGAACAGGGTTGTTTAAATGGTTTTTTTTTTTTGTTCATATGAATTTAATTTTCATTTAGTTTTAAAAAAACCTGGTTTAAAGAATGTGATGTTTATTTTTTATGCAAATTTATCCAAAGATTTTCTGGTTGTAAGGTTTTTCATGAACTTAAATATCAATAGAAAGTGTTGGTTTTTTACCAGTAATCATTTGGTTTAAATCCTAAATGTGAAACATTAATTGTTTGAAAAAAAATCATATTTTGATTTTTTTTTTCTTTCTTTTTATTTTCACTTTTAAATCATATCTTTTGTTTTTCCTTAAAAGGATAAAAAATATTATATCTTAAATGTTTTAGAAAATTTCAAAATATTTCTTCAAAACTTCATGGTGGTAAATTAATTAATATTTCATTATGGTTTTTTAATGACAATTTTAAACTAAATATGGCATTATGTTTGGATTCAAAGAATTAACAGATGTTTTTTTAAATTGCATGAAATAACTAAAACAAGAATAGACGCAAATAAATTTTTTTTAATTATGGAAACAAACATGAAGAAATGGAATGTTGATATAAAGGACTGATTTATTGTTTATTATAATGAAGTTGTGGTCAACTCTTTAAATAAATATGTATTTCATGTTATGAAATAAATTTAATAAAATAAAATGTTTAACCATAAATTTTTCTGTCTGAAAAATTGTATAATATTGAAGAAAATATATAATATATTTTTTTTATGTAAACCAAAATTTAATTGTGACTTTTAACTTTTCTGTTCAAAAATAAGCATGACTATTTGCAATATATATTTTAAGTTTCACCATTTGAATATTTTATCAATATCTCCAAATAAATTATCTTAATTTCGTCCATTGCTATTTTTGGATTTAGTGTATATTTATTCAAACAATAAATATTGCATTAATGTCTTTATTGTTTATTATATATATAAATATGTATTAATTATAAATATATATAATATTTATATTTAGATAAATGGTTTTATAAAGGTACATGAAAACATATCGAATTTATATAAGATATTTATATATAAGGTAAAATTTATATTTATATTTAGGTCCTGAAATGTATTTGTTTAAATGATATATTTTATTTCATATGGTCGGTAAATATATATATATTTCAATTTATAATAATGGGTATATGTAATTCCCCTTGAATGTAATGTCGGAAATAATTTATATATTTTATAAAACTAAAATAATCAATATAGGGATCTACTATATATGATATCTAGATGTGTATATAAAATTTCCCTTTTATGATTTATATCTCATATTTAAAAATGTTAATTTCTCGTAAAATATGTAATATACACACATATTCATATATATATATATATATATATATATATATATGTATATGTTTTTATTAAATTTGTAGCATATAATTTTTCAATTAGATCATATTATAACTTTCTGTTTTGCCATATATGATATATTTAACAAAACTTTTGTTATATATATATATATGTTATAAATGTGTTACACCCTGTTCAATCTGTTGTTAAACACACCTATTTAATATATTTACAACAAATGACGGTAACGATATATATGTTTATCTGTGTTTATTTAATATTTATTTTTATGTTTTAAATATTTATGTATATATTTATATATATATATCTTATGTTTGTTATTGTTTATATTTATTTATTTGATAAATGTTTATATAATATATATTTCCTATTTATTGTATATTAATGCTATATATGTTTCCATTTATACATTGTTAATATATAATTTTATAAAAATGAATTTTGTGTGTAATTAAAAGTATTTTTGAAAAATTTTCTCCTCAAAATATTTTTTTATAATTATTTTTTATAAAAAATTGTCGGTTTGCTTAGAACTTTTTTAAATAGTATATATATATTTGTCATATATATGTATATATATATTAATATTATAATAAATTGGGTATTTTTGTTGTTTTCTGCATGTAACACAATCATATTATAATATATCAACACACTTATATATATTTTTATATATATATGTATATATTGTCAAAAAAGCGATATAACAGTCTCTTGTCGCTAACGTAATTTCAACGAAGAAATAAATTGAATAACATATATATTTTTTTTTTCCTCAATAATTTTATAGTTTTTAAACTTAATAGTGATTAAATTTGGATTTTAAAATTGCCAGTTTTTAATTTTAATATTAAATTTTATCATATAATTTAATAATTATTGGTTAGAATAAATTCTTTTTAATATTACCCGTATTTTAAAAGATCTGAATAGCTATTATAACATGATTTCGTTGTCAAGCTTTTGAATCTTTCTATACTTGGGTTTTGATTGGTCATTCTAGCTTTTGTAACAATGTTTTCCCCTTAGTGAAGGATCGTTAATTAATTTGAAACTTTTAAAACCATTTATTTTAACATATTTATGTTATAATTTTGTTATAAATTTTTTATATATATATATATAACAATTATATATATGATATAATTTATATTTTTTATATATATATTTATATATATATATATTTATTTAAAATCATTTTTAAAGAGTATTTTTCTTCCTTTTAAACAGTAAAATATAAAATCAGGAATTCATATTGTCATAATTTTAATATAATTTTTGTCTAATGTTTTTTACTAAACTTTTTATGGGTTTTGAATTTAAATGTCAACAATAGATAATAAATCTATAAAAATCAGAAACATAAAATTATATTTAAAAATTTGAATTTTTACATAAATTTTGTGGAAATTAAATATAATTTTTGTAGCAATTAAATTTAATTTTCCATATAAATATTTTATCAGTTCTAATCTATCTTTTAGATTTCATTTTTAAACATTTTTTGATTTGCTGCAACTGTTCAATTGGTTTTAGAATTTTTGATGATTATTTTTTTTATTATTTATTAATTATCATATTTTTATAAATTTTAAAACAATGTTCCTATAATGAAAATAAATCCTAAACAAAATATAGATTGGAGCAAATAATAAAAGATATTTCTGTAATATATTGAAGAAATGTTTTTATAAATTTTTAACAGATAAAGTAAATTATTTTGATCTGAAGACAAAATTTGCAAATATTACATAAAATTATTACTTTCATGTTTTACCTTTATAATGGTGAAATATAGAATTGACATTTTTAGTATAAAATTTATTAAAATATAAAATAATCAAAATTTATTTTTTTGGTCTTGACAATCAATGAAAAGGAACCTTGAACCTAAAAAAAAAAAAAAGAAAAGAAACTAAGAGAAATGACAAAGAAAATTAATTTCCAATCCGGCTGATGCATGGAAAATTTTTTATAGAAATTAAATTGAAAATTTGCATGGAAGTAAAAATTTTAAAATTCAAAAAGTTTTATTTATTCTTACAGAAAAAATTTCTTAAAAAAAATAATAAAAAATCTGAAATTTGAGATTTTCAAATAGTAAAAGGGATTGCTTTTCTAAGAAAGATCATTTAAAAAAATCAATATATAAAGACCTATGGCAATAATACTCTTCTTATTTTTTAAATTTTGGGGAAAAAAATTCGGAAATAAAAGAATTACGTCCATGATTATTTCTCTATTAATTCATGACGTTCCTTTTTTTGAAAAGGACAGTTGTTGATTTATTTAATTCATTAAAGATGACAATCTCTGTCTAAGGTTAATCAGAAAAAACAAAAGAAGGAAATAAAAAAGATTCGAAAAAAAATAACAAGATATAAAGTAAAATTTTAAAGTGAATAAATTTACAGGTCCACTACACATTTATTGAATATAAGTTGGAAAATCCAAATAGAAAAATAGTGTTTTCCCAACAAAATAGTTTCGAGAAAAGAGCAAAGAGAATTTGGAGCACCAGAAACGTTTTATTTAAAATAATAACTGCAAAGGGAATTTTTAATCAAAAGAAAAGAAATGTTTTTAAAATTTGACATTAAGAAATTTTCTGCTTTAATACAAGGTTAGAAATGAAAAAGAAATCTAGAAAATAATACAAATAAATGAAAGAATAAAAAAATGAAACAACTATGGACCATTGGTAACGATGAGGGGTTTGACTGAAACATTTAATGGGCAAAATATATATTTTTAAAATATATGATCATATAAATAAACCATTTTCATATGTTTAAACGTTGAAGTTTTAGCAATGACTTCTTACTGAAACTTTACATGTTCGTCAGTATATGACTGATTTTTCCTCGGTCTTTATTATATAGGTTTGAATATATATATATATTCTAGACTTACTTTAATTTGTGCTGGAAAAAGTGATTAATGGGACATACAAACCTGAATAATTCGATAAATAAAAAGAAAAAATGCCACGCACAAAACCATATAACATCGTTAAAATATAAATTTACACACCCACATTGGAGCTCTCATACATGAATAAAAATTACACACATTCACATTTCGATATATATTAATATATATATAAATTTATATATATATAATAAATATAAATATATATATATATATATATATATATATATATATATTTGTAAAATATATATAAAATAGGAAAAGAACTTGTTAGGTAAATAATCCAAAGTTCTTTTAGTATTTTTTGTTATTATTTTTTAAAAAATATGGCCTATATATGTATATAGATTGCTTTTGTTTAAAATATGATTCCAACTACAACAAGAGTTTTATAACTAAACATTGAAAATAAATAATTTTCATTGTCTCAAGCATATATATATATATATATATATATATATATAGAGATATTTTGAGAGAGGCATTGTCAGATCCAGAGGGAATTTTTATTACTGTTTATAAAAAGATATTTTATGTATATAAATTATCTTTTTTTTATTGTAAATATTCCTGTATTATTAGGAACAAATGAAATCAATCTATTTTTTTTTAGCAGCTCAATTTCATATTTGTGTTGTATACTTATTTATGTAGATTGGATAGATATCTATACTATTTCATATGACTATCTATAATAGTCTGTAGAATTCTATATATTGTAAATTTCATAATTATATATATTTTGCAAAATATAAATGTATATTATATATAACATACATTCATCTAAACGGTTTATATAAAACATACATATAGACAAATATCTAACATAAATTTTATATATCTCTTTAAATCTTCCCAGCCTGTTCATGTTGCACCAAGATCTATTATTCATTTCATCATTAAGTTCGTTATATTCAATTATATATATATATATATTTACAATGAAACATATATATTTATATAAGAATAAGGATTAAAATATAATAAATTTATAAAGAAATCTATATATATATCCTATATATATAGGTGAAATCCCATATTTATTTTATATTATTTCATCATACAAATATATATATAACATGCATACATCATATATATAACATAATTATCGGATATCTATTTTTTAGTATAATTTTGATAAAATACATAATTTACTTATTCTAAATCTATCTATATATATATATATATTTATATATTTGAACAGTCAAATAATATATATATATAGATACATACTTTAAATAAATTTATGTTGGCTGACATTAAATTTGAATATAACATATATATATAGATAGATAAATGGATGAATATACATTTATTAATATATATATACTTAGATAATACATATTAATAAATTTATTTATATTTGATGTTATAAATATTTAACAATATATTGTCCATATATATATATTATATAAAAGCCTTTTATTAGGTGAACATATATAATGTATATATATATTTTTTTAATATACATGGTATATAAATTTTATAAATAAAATATTCTGCAAAAGTTTTAAATATATGTTTATTTATAAATATATTTTACACAAAAATATAAAATTATCCCAAAATATAATTTAAATAAACAGTATTTATGTTTGCAAAATAAAATGCAAAATAATTATAAAAATGAAAAATTTAAAAAAATCTATTTATTCCTGAATTTATATTGTTTATTAATAAGGATATATTATTCAAAAATATCCATTGAAAATAATTACGTAAAATTTATATTTATTGCGTTGTTTTTGTATTTCTCTTCAGAGAATATTCATTAAATAAAATAGACAATAATTCAAATTATTATATTGAAAACGTGTTTTGTATTGAAACAAACGAACTGCTTTTGACAAATTTTTAAATAAATATTTATTTATGAAAAAATTACAGATTTCAAAAAATAAACCTTTATACAAGAGGTTTTTTATTATTTTTTAAAAACCTTCCTTCTATTTTGGATAGTATTACCTAATGCGGATCAATACGTCTCCCAATAGACAAATTTTTTTGCTCCCATTCTGCCATTTCGTATGCCACCACCTCAAACAATATTTAAATTATATTTATAACGAGTAATTTTTTGATTGAAAAAATGTCTGACGAACTTTTGGTCCAATATTAATTTATTTCAAGAAATTTGATATATATATTTATTTGGCAAACTAAGATATATTGAAGATTTAACATTGTTCATTTATTGTATTTGTTTTCTATAAAATTATATTTATAAATATGTTTTTTCTTCAAATATATTTCATTTATTGTGTTGATTCTGAAATTGTTTTGATTTCATTGGTTATGTCCAAAATTTCTTCTCGTTCCCTTGAAAAAGAAAAAGGCGATATAAATATTCAATTTCCAAACACCATAAGTTTTTATTTCATTAATTCTTATATATATATAACCTCTCAATTATAATTGTTTTTATATAAATATATATAATTTCACATTCTGATTTTTTTGGTTTCATTATTGTTTTGTATTAACGTCAGTGGAAATTCGAAATTATTGATAAGAATATGCAGATAAAATATTTGTAAAATATCGATGTCTACCTCAAAATTTTTTCAATTAGAACGAGAATTATTTTTCAAACATCTACATGGCACCTTGTTAACTCTTCACTTTATATATTAATTCATTTCAATTTCTTCTCTTTCTAACCTTTATAGTACAAAATTTTTGTTTGAGGCATATACGCATTCTGTTATATATTTGATAACATTTATAATAGATGTCATCTTGAGGAAATATAGACTGATATCCATACAAAATAAGATAGAACTTATAATATATATATATCTCTAAAACGTTTAACTGAAATTTCGGTAAAGACTAATATTTTTTGATGCGGTAATAAGTAAACCATAAATATTTCATCCGTTAAGGTTAATATCTACCAAAAAATATAAAACGTCAAAAATTTATTTAAAAAAACAGATATATATATTTATATATATATATAGTTATCTATCTTATATACAATTTATATATATTTATAACATATATAGGAGGGAGAAATTAAATGGTATTATATATATCCCCCCAAATACATTATATATCCATACTTAAATTATTTAATATTTCTTTATATATATATATAGATTCCTTAATATATGTATATTATAGACAAAATAACCAAATTATTTACAAATCCAAGTTTTAGAATTCACAGGATGGAAAAATTTTTAATTTTTGTTTTTGAATGCGGTTCTATTTATTAAATTGAATATATATTTATTTTTAATTTCATCTATCTTTTTTAATAAAAAAATTTATATTAAATTTATACTATTTATTTTTAAATTTATATCAAAATAAATTGTTAGTCCAACATTTGTATTTTAACTTTAAACAACATATTTTGGAAATTGGTATAATTTGGTCTGGTGAATTCTATACCTTGAATATTATTTTTTTATATTTATATATATTCATCAGGTTAACAGTTTATACATCTTATTATATTTGAAAAAATCATTCCATCTTTACATTTTTGAACATGCCGAACATGGACACCACAACCACATGAGGAAACACAAATACACTTTTTGAATTGAAATAATCATTAGTTTTTCTAGTTCAAAGGGGATATTTTTTTTTTTAATGTTTTCTTAAATTATTTTTTTAAATAATTACATAAAGTAAACTTTAAAATATATTACATGGTTGCAACAATAAATTCTTTGAAAGATGAATATATCAAAAACATATATTATATCATCAAATATATATAATATACATATATATAATATACATTGACAAATAAATAATGTATAATTGTTCCAAGAAAACAGGAACATATATATATAATACATAGAATATATATATCAATATACATATATATATATATATATATATATATATATATATATATATATACATAAAGACATATATAATATACAACGTACATATTTGAGGATACGAATCATATATATAACATACATATCGGCATTATAATTGCCAAACAGGTTTCGTCTATCATATATCAAAAATCTTTTCCAAACTAATCTATATTTCTTTTATTGTTCTTCAAATATAATGTAATATTATATATCATATTAGCTAGCATTATAATAACCCCATTCTATAATTATATGCAGTAAACATATATACCAATTATAAAAACCAAAGAATACATATTCTATTTAATATGTCTTTTAAATATGTTGATCTACATATATAAAGTTATACTACCCCAGCTTATAATATAAATATATTCTAAATAGGGTAAAAGAATCTAAATATACAAGTATATACATATATAGTATTACAAATATAAGATTTATATAAACATACATATATACATATTGTTGTCCCCAATTGATATATTGTATATACTAAGTTCCCACAAATATTATTACAATTCTGATGTCTAACTTATATTGGTGTTCGTGTGTTCTTATTGTTGTCCATCGGTGATTTTGTTAAAAGTTCCACATGTTGAGAATAGGTTATTAAAAAACAAATCAGTTCCAGGCGTAACCACCATACTATTTTTCTTAAAAATATTCCCATTTGCTATAGAAAAGACCTAAAGGCAATTACTGGCCAATATTACTTTATAAAAAACACAAAATAACTCAATAAGATATAATCACTTATATAACATTATACATATGTTTCATTCGGCCATAAAAATTTAATATTTGAATATATTTTGACAAAATTATACATATAGTTTTTGATATATTACATTTTTAAGACATTCTTATACACACAGATTTATATATTCTAATAATTTCCAATCCTATATTATAGTATACACAGTAAAATACTATATTCCATAAAAATCCGGGCATCATATATATAACATTTGGTATATATATAATATATATATCATGAAATATAAATACATATATATATATTCTATTTATCATATATTAAAATATGAAATATTATTAAAAACAAGGTTTAGTTTCAACTTTTTTGTCATATGGTCAAATTTAGAATAACTGGAGTGTCCAATTATGTAATTTATGTTTTTTCCTTAGAGTTAATTGCATTTATGCACTTTTATTTATCTATTCTTAATCATGTAATTTACACAAATTTGTTTAGCCTTGAAAGTAGAACAAATGATTAATGGTTGATAACAGATCCATGAAGAAAGGACATATTCTCTCGTGACTGTTGTTTAAAAATGTCCAATGGTCATTTGTTCAAAATGTTTACATTTTTCCAAAAATTTTTTAAACGACCGATGTTGCATAAAAAAACATGCTGGATAGCCTTGACCAGTTTAAAATCAAATAAAATATTTTTACTTAAAGGCTCATTTAAATGCAGTTGAATCTGGGGGACAATAGAAAAGGAACAAAGTACTAACATGTGCACTTTAGTCAGGCCGAATTGGAAAAAAATAATGGAAAAATAAATTTTTTGTAGAATAATTTTCTTAAAGGTAATTTAAATTAAAATATAGATTGGATAGATAAATATTAAAAAATCAAAAGTCCTTTCTTTCTAATTTAATATTATAAACCTATGAGATCGCCAGAGAAATGGGAGAAGGTTTTCCAAAATAAAAAAATGAAAAAAAACATTAAAATCTGCATTCAAAATTTGTATTGCCATAGAAATTTGAACAGGAGGTAATGTAAACTAAATCTATGTTTAAAAATATCCTTGTTTATTTGAAGCGATAATATTTTTATTTTCAAATTTCTTTTTACTTATTATTATATTTGACCATTAAAAAATGACACACACACACATATATCTGATAAAGATATTTTTTAGACCCATTGTGTATCAAATCAACAGTAAATTTAAGTTGTTGACAAATTGAGCTAAAGAATTGCAAAAGTCCTAATCGAGGTTCTTAAAACATATCAAAGAAAAAAATGATTCACCTTTTCTGGAAAAATCCAGAGGATTTTCTTTCCATTTATCTTTTCATAATCAAAACAACAGATTATGGCTAATTTTTCCACCAAATTTCTGGAAATACATAGAGTTTAAATTTTTTTCTAATAACAGTAAAATCATTATATTTCAATATATCCAAAATATTTCATTAACTAGCAGCATGGCACCCGTGCTTGATTCAAAAAATCATAATGACTCATACAGCAATCGCTATCACTTGACTTAAAATATTTTTTGCCCTTCCTTGCCTTTTAAAGGAGTGCCCTTTGCCGTGCTGATGTTGCTACATGCCTTACTTCTTGCCTATCTCACACTGCGAATTTTTTCTAAGCTCTATACTAAACATTAAATCTGTTACGAAAAAAGAACTAAACAAAATGAACACAAAACGATCAGCTTTAAAAAAGGACTCGTAACTGGAAAAACCAAATGAAAAAAGAATGTTAACAACAAATACTTTTTCACACCCAACCCAGTTCTGCGGAATCAGAATCAACGTTGAGTTTAAGCAAGCGAATGAGCCAATTGGAGTAAAGTGCCATGCAGATTTAAATTTTTCCCACTTGTGACGAATGCAGCTATCGATTTTTTTTGCATGCTAGCATGCTAGTTAACATTCGTGTCAGTCAGCTGTTGGCTCTCACGCTGGCCAATAGAATCTTCCTGCCTATTCGTGGCAGCCAGCTATTGGCTCTCACTCTGGCCAGTACAAAATGGCCGCAAACTACATGAAAACTGCCGTAGAAGCATGAAAAAATCGATTATTTCCACTAACGATGGGAGTTGGGAAATGCAAAGTTGGTCTTGGCCTTCCCGTAACTTGGAGCATGTGCATGTAAATTTTGGTGCAAATCCGTCGAAAAAAATTGCATTCGTTACACACACACACACACACACACACACACACATCCTGCCTTTTATAGATAGAGATATGCCTCATCATATTAAGAAACAATCCAAAGAAAAACTTCCTTCTTCTCCATAAAATTATACAAATAAGCATACTAATCACTAACCACTGTTTTTCTCTTTCAATAAAAATTTGTCTAAGAAAAAATTTGAAATGAAAGGACAGCCCTAATTGGCTCACCAATTAGTGATGTCCTTTCTTGTCTTTTGCTAGTTTTTAGAAACTGGTACATTTAAGCACATCATACCTAAAAACCCTACTTACTTGAAATACATAGATAGCGTTCTTTCAATATATCCTCATAATATAAATTTACTAGACATAGTAAAGTAACTTAATGGAGAACCTACCATCAGAATTCACACATAAATTTGAAATAGATAAATTATATCTTATTAATACATAACAATAACAATTATATTGTAGAGTTTGCCCACCCCCATACACTATATAAATATGTATGTGTGTGTGTGTGTGTGTGTGTGTGGAAAAGTCAAAAGGAAAACTTATCTTAGCTAATGCATTTCTGATGGACTTTATCAAGGCACAATTTGTCTAGATAATTACCTGATAAGGTGTGTTTAAACGTCAAAACGAAATATGCAATATTGTAGCAGTAACTTGCATGTTCTAATTTAACAGTTTTTAATAAATATTTATTGCTCTACTCTTGTATTGTGCCCTTTTTTAAATTGATGATATGAATGTTTGAATTTTATTCTTTCCGTTCTTTTAATATTTGACATATATATATATATATATATATATATATATATATATATATATATTATATTATCATTATTTTTATTTTAAATATTTTTTTACAAATTGTTCTAAAATGTTTCAAAAAAAATGAAAATTAAATTTGTGGCTTTTTTAGCTTCCATTTTTGAAACATGGTTAGAACTGTGTAAGGAAAAAAATATTTTAAATCAATTAATTTATAATATTGATGCGATGTAAATTTACATTGAGCACTATTTTGTAAAAATAAAAATATCTATAAGAACACCGGATTATATATCTTGCTGTTCTTTCTTTTTATTTATATATATAACTACTATTGTTTTCCAAGCACACCTGTCTGCTTTGAGTGCCTACTGGACCTTAAATTGAACGCAGACTTCAAGTAGAATTTGTTTATATGATCCATCACTAAAGATGCTGGAAAAATGGTTAGTCCCCTGTGCCACTCCAGTAAGTACCTGACTCCTACTATCCTCCTCCTTTTACAAGAGCCAGATCATGTTGAAAATGGAGTACTGTTGCCATATATGGGAAGGAGCTGCCCAGTTTTCACTTGCCAGTTTCGATATCATCCAAAAGTGTTACTCCTCTATCACTATTTCCATGGAAAGTGCTCCTTACTTTTCTAACCTTCACAGCTAAGACCCGCAGTGCTATGCACATTGTGGTGAACCACCCTCATTCCAATTGTATTTCATTGCTGAGATGTAAATTCCATTCAAGCAGTTTTTTTCCACACACCATTGCTCTGTGGAACCAACACCCAATAAGATGCTTCCCTGATCACTACAATCTTAAACTGTTCAAGTCTAGGTTTAACCATTATCTTCCCCACATATCTGCATAAACTGTGCCTTTTACCCTACCTTGAGGGGCTCTCAAGCCTTGTACAGAGTGAACATATTTTGTAAAAAAAAAACAAATTTGGAGGTCTCAGTGCCTTTTTGTCAAACAAGGATGCAGTAAAGAATTCTTCAACAAGGCAAAGAAATAAATCCTTTCCACATTGAAAGCTTTACTAATAATGGTGAATATATAATTGAGCAGAACCCTTTAAAAATCAAGGTGGGTAGATTGCAAATGATAAAATGCATTTGAACGGTAATAACATTTGAGTTGCGAAACCTATTCCATCACCCTAGAATATGAACCCATATCTATTTCAAACCTCAAACTGCTAACAATATAAATTCTTTGCTGGTTATTTTTTCAGCTTCAACCTACTTTACTCGAAAAATGAGAAATGATGGTTGAAAATACCTGGAACATTACAATTTTGGCAAGTTCTTTGCAAAGGAACTTGCAAATGACTCATGCAAAGTCAGGAAAAACTCAGCAAAAAACCTTAACACATATTACTTGTATGTTCATTTCTATAAAACATGTATAAATGAAGGTTTATATTGAAATACAGTAACTGTGTTATATAGGAATAAAATGTCGCTGCCGACACTGGAGTTGAACATAGATCACCAGTGAGCAAATACAGGTGATCCCATTATTGAATTAAATAGACGACATGACCATAGAGGAAACACATGTATGTCGGAAGTAGCTGATGAGTAACAATTGTTATTTCTAGTTTATCCTCTATACTTTACGGATCGCTATTCTCTACTTTGTTCACTATACTATTTCTCTATTTGGATTACTGTTCAAGCAAGTATTACTGAGCAAGTGTCTGACACCAGTACTATAGTTGTATCTGTGATTATAAAGTCTCTACTACAACAAGCATTATAAAAGTGATGAGTATTGGTTAACATCACAAAGTGGCAATGGGCATTCACTGACATCACAACAAATTGAAATAACTATCTTCTCTAAATACATGGTATTTTCAATTTTTATATGGTGTCTAGATATTAAATCAAAAGTATTAGTAAGAATGATCTGTCTATATTTCTGAGATGAGGTATTATGTACACTATTTAAATTTTTATTCTTTTCTTGCCATCTTTGTTTAAAATATTTATTACAATGTTTCGCCATTTAATTCATCCTTTTTCAGGTGGTTGGAATGTCGAACTGAAGTTTATTTCGCTTATTTAGGTAGACTGTTTCTATTTTTCATGCCAAATATAATGGATGTCAGTTATCTCCTGTTAATTCATCTCTCACATTCTCCACTGCTTTAACCAGGTATTGAAGTCACACTCTTTGTGTCCTGTCACTGGATCTTACTAACGCTTTTATCCACTGTGGATAAAAGCGTTCGTTAGTTAAGGTGGCGGAGAACTTTGAGAGGGGAATTAACAGGAGATAACTGACATCCATTAAACATGGCACGTGGAACTAAAACAGTCTACCCCAGTTAGCGAAATAAAAGGTTCAGTTCAACATTCCAACCACCTGAAGAAGACCGGTGTGTACAATGGCCGAAATGTTGTGATAAACATGGCGACAAAGATGAGGACAATAATCTGAATAATGTAAATGGTGTAGTAAGAGTGAATTATTAAAAATATTGAGTTATTATTATTATTTAATTGAATAGAAATATATTTTGGCATTTAAACGATATTTAATGTTAAACAGTATCTTAGAACAAGGCTTGGACCCATTCAGTGATGAATGGGCTCATGTACCAGGATCAATACATTAACATATATTTTTTTATTGGTAGAGAAATTTCTGAAAAATTGGCAAGTGTGGCTACGTTGCTTGCTTCCAGAATCTGGGCACCAAAATGACCTAGTTGGACATCTGAGATGCCGCTTATATCAAACAGTACATCCAAATACGGTCATAGAGGACATGTCAAATACTATACTAAACATTTGCTATAGTGAACACATTGAATGCTATACCAGGAATGTTTTATAGAAGACACATCAATTACGATACCAAGCATCTGTTATACAGAACATATCAAGTACTACTTTTAAGTATGCAGTCAATTGGTTATTAAATCTTGAGCTAAAAAAAATGAAAATATCACAAACCTTCCATCCTTTCTGAAAAATACTCTCAAGTCGACGATCATCAAATGAATATTTCGGTATCCAGCCATTTTCATCCAGCTGAAAAAAGTAGAAAGACAAAAATTGCTTATAGAAATGGAAAATCAAATTTTTCTAAGTGTATGCCTGCAGACCTCACATGTATCTGTCCTTTCAAGCAGCATTCATGTCTATGATTCATGTGTGTATGTGTATCACAATTCTAGTTGGTCTATGAAGAGTTTGATTGATAATACATATGTATATGTGTAGGAGCAGATAGTGAGCATTTTCATCTATATCTAGTGGTTGTCTATATATTGATTGTGGATGTATAGATTTTATATCACCATGATTTATAAAATCCATACTTAAAGAATAAAGGTCTATCTACCTACAGACATAACCAGTGTAACTCAAATTCTTTCAATCTCACACAAAATATTCCCCACAATCAACATACGAACAAACACCAGACATAGATGAAAATTTCCACTAGTCACTCAGACACATGTGCATATGCATTATTAACTGAACTCTGTATAGACCAACTAGAATTGTGATACACATCAACACACGAATGCTGCTCAACAGGACAGACACATCAATGAAAAAAAAAAAACACAAAAAGAAAGTACCAGAATTTTCTTCTGCATAATTTTTTTTTTTTTAAAGAAGCTTAAATAAAAGTAAAACATGTTAAATTTTTAAATGCTTCTTGTTTGTACCTTATCCTATCATATATATAAAGTGTGAAACTCAGGGTCACAAACTCACATCTATCCAACCAAAAAATATATATATGAGAATAATTAGGAAAAAAACCTTCAAAATCCATAGCCAGTAATAATATATAATGAATATAAGCATATATTAATCTTATCAGACCAACAATGAAATGAATATGCTAATATTCAGCAAAATAAATTTATTACTGACTATAAAATTTTAAGGTTTTTTCCAAATTATTCTTATAATTTGCTCTGTATCATATATTGACTTCTCATATGGACTGAGAAGTCCTCTTTGGATTAATCCCTAGCAACTGCATCTTGGTATTACTTATAAATAAATAAATATATACATACATATATACACACACAAACACACATTTATATATATGTATATATATATACACACACACACACATGACATCACACATTATGAAATGGACTAAATTCGCCAATTATTTTAAAAAGAATGTATAAACATAAAAATGTTTTAAAATAATTGTCAGACTTTGTCCATTTCATAATGTGTGATGTCATTTGTTTACATTTGGATACACCATGAGCAGATATGAATGTACGTGAAAGAATCATGGAAGATTGTAGTTTAACGACAGTAAAATCGACCTTGCTAACCAAATGTTCCTCTGTGGCCGAAATGGTTAAGACATGTCAGGCTATATGACAGTTCCGTATAGGATACAGGTTCGATTCCTGTCAAAGGATGAATAATTTCTATGAAAAATTCTTGGACATTCAGGCCGGTAAATGTTATTTAATACTGTTTATTATAGACAGAGCATTTACTTAAATATTTGTATCTATAAAAAAAATGTATAAACATAAAAAGGTCTTAAAATATATACATATATACATAAAAATGTAGTGAGAATGAAAATAATAATATATAAATTCTAACATCCACAGCATTAATTCAAAAGAGGGCTCAATACCAATAGTAGAGCAATAATTACTTATTAAATTTTTTTTCATATAGACAAAAACAATTTACTCACTACAAAAATGCAACTTTGTTTTGGTGCATTTAGTTGCACCTCAACTGGTTAGAAGTGATGTTCCACGTGCGGCCTGCTTACAAACAAAATTGTTCATAACCATTTTGGTTCTCATCAGTTGAGGCGCAACTAAATGCACCGAAATGAAGTTACATCTTTGTAGTGAGTAAATTGTTTTTTTTGATATTATATATATATATATATATATATATATATATATATATATATATATATATATATATATATATTAAAATGCTAATAGGTTTTTAATGTAGTGAGTTCTTGTGACCCACAGGTGGTGATTTGGGAAATTCACTGGGTCCTAACTAAAGTTTTTTTTAATAAACTGTTGTGTTAAACTGTGGAGCTACAGACTCAGACTAAGATTTTGTTTTTTTGGGGTTTTTTTTTTAAAGCATTGTCCCCCAAAATCAATTTTAATCATGCCAAATCACTTAAATTGACAGAATAACTGCTGCTGGCTGTCATTTTTTGATTGCTGCTACTGCAGTTGAAGACTTGCTGTCAATTCTCTGTCTTTCTCTATTGGTGTCTCACATATTGTATTTATAATTGTACAGTACTGAATAAAAATAAGAACTAGACAATAACCCAAGACAAGAGCAGTGGACTGAGAACCGTCAACCCCTGTAGATTAAATAATTGTTTCAGTTCAGAATTCCCTGTAGGTTACCCAGATATAGATATACACCTGAAGAAGGCCAGATGGCACAATGGCTAAAACATTGTGATAACAGTAACAAAGACAAGAATAATAGTTCAAATATTAAAAGAGTAAATAATGGTAACTTTGCATCTCAGAAATTCAAACAAAAAATATCAAACTTTGTTGACTTATTCAATATTGAAATCAGATTTTCATGATATTGTAACTTAATTCCAGATATGTTATTTTGGTTGTTCATATTTGAGCCTGAAAAAAAGATATATGAATTTTTATATATCAAAAACAATTTTAGGAAAATCTATGACAAAGTAGAAGAAGTTGAAAATGTCAAAACATGCACTTTGAATTAAACAAAATTTCTTTTTTAAAATATGTTTTTTTGGGTATACAGTGAATTGCTTTCTCTTTTCATTAGAGTAACATTTTTTTAAATCAAAATTATTGTCAAACTCATTATCGTGAGCAACTAATGCATTTAATGTGTTGTTTTGTAAAAGATCCCTTTTGTGTTCATATAATCGTTTTATTTAAATTTCTTGAGGTTTGTCCTTGAGTCTATAAGCATTTACTTGCTTTGAGGGTAGATAAATAATCATCATTTATATTTGAGTCTATAAGCATTTAATGGGTTTGGGGATAGTTATATATTGGTTGGTTATATTTGAGTCTAGAAGCATTTACTCATTTTGGGAATAGGTATACGTTGATCATTTATACATATGTCTATAATTATAATACATCGACATGCACCTATAGTAGTAACAGAGTTAAATAGATTAAAGCATTTTAAACAAAGATTTAATTGAATTCTCTTACCAGTCTCCATACCAATTCTCTTTCAATGTGTTGCAAGTGAGAGTGCACAACCTCATGAGTGATAAGCTCAAATAACAAGCAGCTAACACCCCATACATCAGCCTTGTGAAGCGTTACATTTTTGGAGTTAAGCTGGAAAATACATAAAAATGGATCCAGATGAAAATTGGGGAAAAACAAGCAAATAAAAGCAGAGTTTCAGAGAAATTACTTTGAGATAACTATCAGGTATCTGTTATAGAGGATACATGAAATACTATACCAGACATCTGTTAAACTAAACATAGGAAATACTATACCAGACATCTGTTAAACTGAACATAGGAAATACTATACCAGACATCTGTTAAACTGAACATAGGAAATACTATACCAGACATCTGTTAAACTGAACATATTAAATACTCAGCCAGACATCTGCTAAAACGAACACATTAAATACTACAGCAGACATCTGTCAAAGTGAACACACCAAATACTGCACCAGACATCTGTTGATTTTTATTTTCATCATTTTACCCCAAGCATGGCAGGAGTGCCACTAGTATACAGAAGTACAGACAGTGAAAGTGAGAGAAAAGACTGGGTATAGGAGGGATTGAGGAAAGGATAAAAAATAGAACGCGATTCAAGAAGACAGAAGATACTGATTGATGTTGCATTTAAATTTTTGTAGATTGTAGTCATCAGGAAAGCAAGTAAGTGGAAGCAAGTTCCACTGTTGGGAAGTGCAAGTAAAGAAACTGTTGGCGTAGAAGTGGTGGTTACATTTAACTATTTCAGCAGTAAAAGGGTGGGACCTAGATGCCAATCTAGTAGCACACTTAAATTCTACCAGACATCTGTTAAATTAAACACATCAAATATCTATAACTTAACCCAAAGACAACTAAAGCTATGCTTACTAAATTTTCTGTACGTTTTTTTGCAGATTAGTTTGAGAATATTCTAAAAAGTAAAATTTTTAGTGAGGGGGATCAGTTTAGAGTATATGCGGTTGTATATAAATATATATATATATATATATATATATATATATATATATAGGTAGATAGATAGATATTACTAAATTGGGCACTTATTTTTTGTCTGTCAACTGAGCAAAAATGGATCTTTAAATTATCATAGATATCCAGATGAACATTTGGTTTATGGATACATTTGGATACTGTTTTTTCTTGTTTGTTGTGGTGGACAGACAATTGTGTACTGGACTTTGTGTCCCGGACAATTGCATCCCTGGACATTTACATCCCTAAGACAAATGCGTCCAAGGATAAATGTGTACATCTGATAATTTTTTGAAGTTACTATACTTTCTTTTAAGAATTGCTAATTGCAAACCAACTTTAATTATTCTAAACAAGCAACATAAATAACGTAAACATTTTGAAAGAAAAAAATATTTTTAAGGAGTTGTTTAATATAGATATTTGCAAACTAATACCTTTAATTACTCTCAACAAGTAGCTACCATAAATAAAAAAGTGAGAGAAAATTAAGTTAGCAGTTTCAGTTCACTCCAGCAGTGCCTACCACAAATATCTAATAGATTCTGAATTTTATAGATTATATTTCTATTTGGAACCCATGGCTAAGTTAAAAAAATCAAACCCTGACGGAAAACTATCTGTGGATGAGGAAAATTACAGCTACCACTATCATAAGAAAAACACTGATGAAACAAAAACATAATGGCAGTGTGTAGAGCGATCTTGCAACACTGTCAATCTGTTATTGCATTTTAAACAAAAATAAACTTTTAATTTTTTTTTTATTTTATTCCTTTTTTAAAAATTTATGATTACTACCTATGCTTTTTTCAAAATTTATGGTAAAAAGCTTCAAAGAATTAACAGAGGGATGCAAATGTCCAGGTACACAATTGTTTGGGACACAAATGTCCAGTATGTAACTGTCCTAGAAGCATAGGCCATATAGAAAGTTCATAGATTATTTTGTCTTTCTATATAACATTAATTACATAATTCTGCCTATTCCTCCATTAATAAGTTAGTTAGCATCTGTATTATACCCTGTAATAGCTTTCCTGTCTCTTGCCTACAAAGTAGAGCAACAGAGGACAGAGCAAATCCCTAACCTTTTTGTTTATTTCAGGCTAGTTTCCCCTCATCGTTATGTCTGTTAGCCTATTTCGAAATCTTGTGATGAGTATCAGTCCATTTTCAATGAAAAGAAAGACATAAGAAGAAGATATATCAAAAACACTTCTTGGTTTTAATATGAAAGAAAGAAAGAACAAAAGAAAGAAAGAAAAGGCAGGGGAAGTTTGGTTTGGTTTGTTTTACGGCATATCAACCTCAATGGGTCTTTTAATGACACCAACTTTTTTTTTTCCTGGTAATATTTTTGTTTTGTCAAAAATCCATTTCTGTCAATATTTTTTTTCTCAAAAATATATAGCTGGTAATATTTTTTTTTTGTTCAAAAACGTACAGCTAGCAACATTATTTTTTCAAAAACGTATTATCAGAGGCCTTGCTGTTGGACGTAGTTTATCGTCATACCCAGGACATAGATTTAATCTGAGTGTTAACTATTTGCCCATAGCTGGGACCCTAACAGGTGCTACCACCCCGGGTCAACACCAGCAATTAAGAGGTGGTTCCACACTCCTCAGTACCTCCTGATCAGAGGCCTTGCTGTTGGACATAGTTTATAGTCTTACCCAGGACGTGGATGCAGTTTATCGTCATACCCAGCACAGGTAGAGGAAGTGATAATGCTCTCATGTATTTAACGTCTGCTTCAGTGAAGCAGAAGATCTTGTTAATTTAGAATCTTTTCATTTGTACTTTGTTACTTCTTTAAATAATGATCTGTATTCATACTTATGATTTTTATTGCAATATTTTAAAATTGTTAAGCATGTGAAAGCTTGAGCCATTGATTTATTTTTTTTACAGCTTATCAACCGTTTGTGGGTTATTTAAAGCCAAGATATATTTTTGATTGTAAGAATAATTCTTTATTTTTTTAATGAATATTGCATTAATTTTATGGGCAATAACAATGATTTTTTTTACAGATACAAGTTCTATTCTATGAAGTTATATGCTTCCCAAGAGGGCACCTCGGCATGGTGTAATGGTTAGCAAGCTTGTCTCGCTAGATCAATTACAACTGAAAAGTGAGTTTGATCCTCGCTAGGTGCCCCATACTTTCGGCCTTGTGCCACATCTAAGCTATGCTTAGAAAATAACTATATGCTTCCCAAGATAAGTGAATGTAATGTACTCAACCAGAATTTGAACTTATTTGAAGTTATCTCTTCATTTATCTCATGGACGTAATAGGAGAGACAAAATGCATGCAAATTTTTAACAGAAAAATTCTCAGCTTTAACAATGCAATAGCAGAATTTCCACAGGTACTTTATAGATGTGAAACTTGCAAGAAGCTAATTCAATCATTAGCTTAATTATAATTCATTCTCTCTCTTCTATGTGCCATATCCCTTCAGGATGTTGTCAATCATGGCTCTCCACCATTTCCTGTGCTTTGTAGCTCTTAGAAAGGTTTGTATTTTAGATATCTCTCCCAATCGCTGTTCTGCTATCAACTCACACAAGCTCATTTGGTAGGATATTTGCTGTTTTCCTCCAGTCTTCAATATGTCCTGTGAGTGTTAAATTCTCCAAGCCTTCCTTATTGGTCCTAGAAATTTCCACTGTGTCTTTCTGATATTTCTTAATCTACAATGTCATATGCACACGAGGAATGTCTGAAAGGAAGCATTACTGCATTCCATAGTCAGTGCAATGGCCAACCACAGGTCTTTAAGTATTGTGACCAGAGGTATTTGGTGAGAATTGCCTGTGGTGACAGTCAAATGACACTAACTCAAATTGTATCCACACTCAATAGACATCAGATGCTTATCAGTAGGTCAGTTCAGTGTCCATGGAATATAGAGGTAGAAGACCTATCAGGGTGAACCTGTACCCACCATAAAAAAAGACAGTATCTCACCTGGGCTGGTGTCATTTCTAATTAGACTTTGGTCTTAGGCAGCACAAGTCTATTAAAACAATAAGTCACCACAGATCTGTATTAAATTTATGGACAAATGGTCCAAAGTTTATAATCTTTCCTCTTCAAGAACTTTCAACCATCTGCAGTAGCTGTCCTGAGTAAAACAATAATCTACATCCACATCCTGGGTAAGACGATAAACTACAGCCAACATCAAGGCCTCTGATCAGGTTTTGAAGAGCATGGAATCATTTGCTAGTATTCCCAGGTCCACCCTGGCCTGGGGCGGTAGCACTTAGGATCCCAGCTATGGGCAAATAGTTAACCCTCAAACTGGGGTCAAAACAATATGAAAGTGTAAAAAATAGGTTTTAATACCAGCAATAGTCTTCAATCTGTCTTATCTTAAACTTAGCTAGCCACAATTCCCGAGCCAAATATACCACAGTATTCTTTACAACAAACAACACATTCTTACGACAACCACCATAATACCTCAGAGTCTCTATGAAGTCCTAACTAGTTCCCATGTGCAATTTGCCTAGAGTCGGGGATAAAAATAGTTTTTAAAAATGAGGAAAGCCCATCAGAACAATTACCATAAAAATATACATTATGACTGTGGGAAAGTGACTGATGGTGATACACCAGGTCAGAACCAATAACATTGCAGATTAAGGTTCTCCACAACTTCCTATATACTATATCAAATATGATAAGAGATGGAAACAAATATTAGGTTAAGTTAGAAATAATTTCCCTATGTGTTGTAGCATATCTATGGATAATAATGAGTATACCCCCATTACCAATAAATACAGTAGTGAATACTGTATGTGTTGGTCTGCAGTTGGAGATTCATTGTGGATTTAACTTGGCTCACTTCTAGCAGTTGACTACTTCTTCTATGCACCGTTCTATCGTTCATTACCAATCTTTGTTTGTGTATTTTATTCAGTAACCTTGCCTAGGTTACAACAGTAATGATTGCAATTGGTTCCCCAAAATGGAAACTACTTCTGACTCTTTCAAACAGATAAAAGTTACTAACCTCTGGTGGAACAACTGTCGGATATAAAAGGCTTTTGATGAGTCCGGTATCAAACTCATCGAATAACGCAGAACCCATGTGGAAGTTAGTCAACCTTGCAGTTCCATTCCGGAAGCAGATGTTTTCAGCTAAAGTTTAAAAAAAAAAAAAAAAAAAAAAAAGAGGATAGATTATAAATGATTTGATATACAAGACAAGAAAGCTGGTAGATATTTACTGGATTCACTCTACACTGGGTGATATTCTTCATTTTGAGTAAGGATGGATCTCACTAACAAGAGCTTGCAAGACAAGCATTTAAATGTTAAGTGCTATAATACAGGGTGATTGAAAACTAACTTCCTATTTTATGTATGAGTGGCCAACCAGGAGTTCTGACTTAACACCCTGTGACTTATTTTCTTTGGAGTTGGTTAAAAGAACAAATCTTTACCAAACTAAGACTTTGGAAGAACTTGAAGGGAGAATACAAGAAGTTATGCCTTCCATACCACAAGAGTTCCTGGTGAAATCAGTTGATGCAATTCCTGCGCGGCTCAAGAAGATGGTAGTAAAATCTGGTGCCTATATCAAATTTCAAATAAAACTACATGCTAAACGCTTTCCTCTCATATCTGTTTCTTGTAAAAATTATAGTTAATAAATAAATTACACGTATTTTAAAATGTGGAGTTATTTTTTAATCATCATGTACTGTCGTCACACAAACATCCCAAAACTCAAAAGATCAGCCACTGGCAGAAGTAAAGCAATTTCATTTTGACAAGAGAATTAATGGAAAAGATTACAGTATTAATAAAAATAATGATATAGCTCTATTCTTTCAATAACTTTAATTCTTTCCTGATTTTTTAATGTTTTTTTTCTAATTTCATCCTCCCACCTCCTACAAGGTGATAAAGCCACTAAGACACCAGAGGTTACTGGGACTGAAAGAAAATAAGACATTAGTGATGAAAAATGACAAGAACAGAATTCAAAAAGATAGAAAATGAAGATTGACATTGTATCTACATTTTTGAAGATCATATCTGACAAGGAAGCAAGAAGCCAGAAGTGAATTCCCCAGGCAAGAAGTGTGAGAAAAGAAAGTATTAGAATAGAATTTAAGGTTACATCCAGCTATTTCAGCAGCAAAAAAATGAGTTAGTTGCCAATCTAATAGTATGCTTAAATTTCTATGGTTGAGATAGCAGAGAGAAAAGCTGATTAGAACAATAACCATGAAAATATTTATAGAAAAGACAGAATAAAGTCACATCATGATGGTGAGAAAGTGACTGGAGTCAAGATGGCAGGTCAGGGTTGTTAATATTACAGACTTTTCTTTGGAGCCTGTTGAGAGTATGTAACAGCAATGTTCAGTGCATAGATGAATGGGAGATTTATTAACATGCAAGATGGATTCTGGTGAGAATAAATTGTCTGGCACAACACAGTGAACCAACTTTCCAAGCAATAGACCTGGCAGTTGATTAAAATAATCATTCCACTTCATGTTGGTGGAAAACGTAAGAACAAGAAAGTGCAAGGAGTCACCCTCCTAGAGGTTAGCATCAGCCATACTGATGAAAGACAAAAGTGAAAATCATTAGCAAGGCTTTTATACAATGGCCAGTATAAGTGGATTGGTTTTTAGTTCTATGAAAGGTCTCTGGCAGTAAATCGACTTTTCCAAAATTTCTAGAGCTGAAATATTCCCTCAGTTGTTTGTGGTCAAAATATCTTTTTTCTTTTAAAATGAATAAAAGATTCTTTCAGTATTTTACATTTTCGTATTTTTTCCTTATATAATTTAATTGGGCTCCAAGAAAAAAACAAACAAAACAATGAAGCACAAAGTTCTTTCTTTCTCTTAAGGAAATTCTTAACTTGAGTCTAACCAAATCTGAGAGACATCCATTTGGAAAAAAAAAAAATTTACATGCGTTTTTTACATCCAAAATCTTACAAACACACACAAAGAGTCATAATAAACACATTCGCTGCCCTTGAGAAAATCTTTGACGAGTTGCAATTTTTTTTTGTTATCTGCATTTTACATTTCTTTTCAGGCAATGCCTCAAGTGCCATATGTGATACATGGTTGGGCGATCATATCTTTTTCGATTCATGACTGACTAGGCAGTAGAGTTTCCTAGTAGTAGGTTGCCATTTCTTTCTGTGGAAGACTAGTGGCCAACAAAGGCTATAGGACCCAATTTGTCCTGCTATTCAACCCTGGTGGGGAGAGAGAAACGAAGGATTCGTACCATTCCCAACATATTATTTTGAACTGAGAATTGTCCTTCTATACTGTTTACCAACCACTTAAGGTGAGAGGATTTAGTCTGCTCAGCTAATTAACCTATAACTGCTGGGAGGAAAGATTAGATTCTTATCTCCCCAAAGGGTGTTTGTGCGAAAGTGAATATAATGACCTTGACTAGACTTCTCACCATTTATGAACACTGGACAATATCTTATAATATTGGCAAAATCCAATCAAAAATCAAATAGGCTGACCTTTTCAGATGAATTTAAAAAATATTTGAATAAATACATTCAGTGCGTGAATGGATCTAACTAACACCTTTATCCACTGTGCTATAGGACATATGGCACGGTGGATAAAGGCATTAGTTAGATTTAGTAACAGGACCCAAAGACTTTGAGCTCGCTACCCAGTTAAGGGAGTGGGGAACTTGGGGAGGGGAATTAACAGGAGATAACTGATAACTGACATCCAATAGACACGGCACATGGAATTAGAACAGTCTACCCCAGTGAGCGAAATAAATGGTTCAGTTCGACATTCCAATTACCTGAAGAAGGCCGGCGTGTACAACAGCTGAAATGTTGTAATAAATATGGCGACAAAGATGAGGACAATAGTCCGAATAATGTAAATAATGTACATAATACCTCATCTCATAAATATAGACAGATACTAAACTTCAAGATAGAAAACACTTACTTGTCCATGCCAGGAAAGCAATCCTATTGACATTGAGGTACAAGGCAGCATCTATTAACTGTAAAATAATTTGCCTTTTGCTGATACCATTAAATGACAGCTTATATTTAAGTGGTTCTGTAAAAAGATAAAATAGAGAATAAAATTAATAATAAGAGTAAATGAAAAAATTACATTATATCTCCAGTAGATACAAAATCAGAACTCAATGCACCTGCTCTTTTGCATGTTCCAGATATTCGTTTATGAATGAATAACATCAAAGAACAAGGGTTCATTTTTATTTTCTCGTAATCATTTCACCTCCGAGTAAGGCAATAAAGCCACTAAGAATCAAAGAGTTACAGAGTGTTAGAGAATTAGAAAAAAAAAAAAAACAATATTAAGGAGAGACTACATTAAAAGAAGAATAAAGAAGACAGGAGATAATGCGATAAAGTGTGTGTTTAAATTACTAAAAAGTTACTTAGAGCAAAGAAAAGGCAATTGTAGAGAGCCATGATCGTCCACACCCTGAAAGGATATAGCACATAAAAGAAGATTATAATTTAATTTTAAACGTGTTTAAATATCAATATTTCTATTTTTTTATAACTATAATTCATTAAGAGTATTTACAGAAGTTGTTCATAGTATGGCAATAGAAAAAAAACTTAATCACTAATAACCCATCAGTTCCTAGGCATTGGTACAAATAGTTGCTGAGATATAGTCGGACTCAAAAAAAAAAAAAAAAAAAAAAGAAAAAAAAAGTATCTGCATTTTGAAGCTTTCTCAAGAAATAATTCAGGCAACTAGAACCAACTTTATCTAATTTAAATAATGCATATAAAGATAGTATTTATTTTTAATATGTCTTCTTAACATTTCGATCGGTATTTGGCTGCATTCTTGCTCTATGGAAACTTTCATTTCAATTACTGCCACTTGCTTTGTAGCATATACTTTATCTTTTAATTAACCCCCAAAGAAAAGTCTAAACAGGTGGGGTTCGGTGAATGAGGAGGTAAGACTATGCATACATTTTTTGTGACACCCAACAGGAAAACAAATAAGAGAAAATAAATATAGAAATCTTTTCAAAGACTTTTATGATGTGGGCGGTCACAGCTCTCCACAATCTTCTGTTTTTTGTTGCTCTATGTAACTTTTCCCCCTTTATCATCCCTTTTTGTCAATACATTGCCATCTATTCACATAACCCTTTTAAGTAGCATGGTGAACTGTGGCTAAGAAGCCACAATGTCTCACCTGCTCCATCAGAACTGCAATTTGCAATTTGGATAACTATTGCTAAATTTCATGAATGGTCAAAAACCTGAATAAAAAGTGATCTGCACAGAGAAGCAGACAGAAGGATCTACAGAACTTGACATATGCTAGGTGTGACACATCCCTGTCTTAAATCCTTTTCTATTTTTGTATATTGACTGAATTTATTTTACCTGCATAGTAAAATACCTGAATATAAGGTGGTCCACACACACACACAAGCAGACAGAAGGATCTACAGAACTTGACATATGCTAAAGTGTGTCTATCGACTCCAAGTAGGTACCTTAAGTTGTTAAGATTGTGGCTGCCAATAATGAATTCTCTCACTGTATAGCTTGAATAAGACACATCCTTGTCTTAAATCCTTTTCTATTTTTGTATATCGACTGAATTCATTTTCTATCCCTATGCAGATGGTTTTGCTGCCAGTATAGATTCTGAATTATTCTAATATCCTTCTCAAATAAATCAAGTTTGCCTAACAGTTGAAACAGTTCTTTGTGACTTTAGAAAGGCTAAATATCAACCTTATGGGAGAGTTGAACAATATGGTCACCACAAGTAAAGAATATGAAATCAGGCAGAGATGAAAATGAAAGTGCAGTCAGGCTAATATTAGATAACTGGCTTAAAGGTTGCCCTGAGGAGAACTCTTGATCAAGCCTTCAGGTTGTTCAGGAGTTTGAGAAACCCCAAGTTTTTGCATATTCTCAGCATTGGAAACTCCTGGCTGCTGATTGGTCTCAGTTTTCATTTGCATGTAACTTTCTTTTCTTCATTGCAATCTTGGCTCTTCTGATTGCAATCTGGTCCTCACTTGGCGGAGATTTCTTTTTGCAAGGCATACTGCTGTCGTATGCGATAGGCATCAATAAACTACAGAAGAACTCAAAATTGATCATTGCGTTTAAGTATTGCATTAATATTTAAGCTTATCTTTTAAAAATTCAACAATAATTCTTCTGCTTCCACTTAATTTAAAGACAATTTGATGTGCGTAGGTCCTTACTTTCCATACAAACAATTATTTTTATTTCATGGGTAACTTTCACTAGATTTTGCAATTAATTAATTGCAGTAATGAAAACTTGGGAATCTAAAATTTCAGTACTGCTGGTCCAGATCTGTCCAGAATGTCTTTAATTTGCTGAGTCAGCCTGGTCCCAAAATGGCATGATATGTTGGGCTACAAGCTCTAGGAGTCAAGTTGGAAAAGTGTGACACAGCAACACACTGACATTCTCATTATTGATAGACAAGGAAATGTGTTCAAAGTGACAACTGTCAGACAGATTTCTCCCAGCCAAATTGGAAGGCCATCCTAAGAGCTTATTCACTAACGTCATGAAGCACAAAACAAGAAATAGATATATTTTACAAGAAACTATATAATGCCAAAAATCACTGTATGCATCCAAATCGTTTTTTTAAATTAATTTTCTGATAAAAATGATTCGTAGCTAGAGTTAACTCCCTTAGAAAGAGAGAAACAAATCTAGAGTTGCTTCCCATAAACAGGAATAACCAGAATAGCGTCGGCAGCTAATTGATACGAACTATAAATGGAGCGAGATGTGGAAACATGTAGGCAAAAAAAGGAGTTAAATAAATTTATTAGTAAAGTTAACGGGAATAACTAAATATAAGTAATTTTCGTGTTTTTTGTGTCTCAGGTGAATTCTCTTGATGTTGCTGCTATTTATTTACTTATAAATGTGTAGTGTTGGTACTTCCACCATTTTGGAATAAATTTTCTGTACCTAAAGTTTAAAATGAAATTTTTTAAAAATGAAAAAAACATTCTTGAAGATTTCATTTTAGCTTTAAGTGAAAGCTAAATGATTAAATTTATTATTTCCAGTAAGTAAAATATTCTGGTGTATTTCAGATAGAAATTATATAGATTGGAATGTCAAATTTAATTTCAATTTTTTAAATTTTCTTAAAAGCGACCATTTTCTTAATTTTAAGAAATTTGTAAGCAAAACAAATTTATTGATTATAAAATTCTTCCAAAACAAATATATATATATGTATATATTTCTGACATGTTATTTGAGTAAAATTTGAAAATTTAAAGTTAAATTAGTCTGATTTGAAATAAATATTACTTACATATAGCATAAAAAAGTAATATACAACCATTTATTTAATGATCAGTGCTGCTTATCATTATTTATCTGAGGCAATAATGGCTGGCTGATGAGTGACCAAATGATGATAGCTAGTATGGCTGGCTTGAATCGATATAAAATTTACGAAATCTAAGTGAATGCATGTTTTTTGGTTTTTAACTACCTCTTAATTTTTACAAATGAACATACTTTCTGCAATTATTTAATAATTTATTGACTTTTATTTACTTTTCAAAGATGCTTTACACAACAATAAAAAAAAATTTAAAATATTATAAAATTTTCCTAAATTAATTTCTCAGTGAAGTGACAAAACCTCTTAGATTATGTAACTGTTTCATAATGTCACATTTAGACTTTCATAGATTAAAATAGGGAACAAATTAAGTAAAAAAAAAAAAAAAGAAGAAATAAAAAAGGATTTTAAAAATAGAATAGTGTAGCTATGTTTATTAATCTTTTCAATTTTGGATTTGTAAATTTTGTTTCCACTTAATTACTGTATCACATTCAGGAAATAACCCAATACAGAATTTTACATGATTTTAAACTATTATAAATTATTATAATTAAAATTAAAAAAAAAAAAAATTAAAAAATTCTTGTAAAAATTCATTATTCATCAGACAATACTGTCCTTAATATAACTTACTTGCAAAAGCAATTAAAAGCTTTTCTAAATAATGTCATAGAGAAGTAGCCTCGGGGGGACCCACAAGCCAACTCAGCAACTGAACTTTTTCTTATCTGCCCAATAAAAAAACAACCCTAATTTCACTTTGGGTGAGTGCCAGACACCACCGAATGCTTCTTAGTTTTTTTCACCATCCATTGAATGCCAAACACTGTTCTTCTTTACAAAACAATTTAAGACACATCAAACAAAACACGTTTAACACACTAACAATGTCCAAACAAAATCCTATCACAAAGGTAAATTGTACTTTCTCCCAGATTTCTCCTTGGGGCGGGGTGGGGGGACACATAAGCCAACTCAGCAACTGAACTTTTTCTTATTGTCTGCTTAAAAAAACAAAAAAACCCTAATTTCACTTTGGGTGAGTGCCAGACACCTCCGAATACTTCTTAGTTATTTTCTCCGTCCATCTTTTTCTTTACTACACAATTTAACACACATCAAACAAAACACGTCTGTAAATTTATTACCAACATATGATTACATAAAAAGAAATAACACCTCAACTCAATATCCTGTTGTGTTTTCTGTTCCATGTTCTTCTTCACAATTCACTAACCAATTGCTTCCCTGTACTCAAATCATTCTGTCAGTAAACCAAACAAAAATAATGTTCAGAAAGCGATCCCCAAAACAGGAGGTCTTCTGTAAGTGTTGCTATATCATCATAGTAGAAAATCTTTCCTTTCTTTTACTGCCAAAATCTGTGTGATACTAGAATTAGTGTTTACTTATTCACTACAGAGAAGTCAGTAGGACTTCTGATCCCAAATACAATACATGTGAAAATTTGAGTACTACAAAAACCAAGACAAAACCAGTTCTCAAATCTCATTATCGGTTATGCAGTATAATCATCAAAATTATTTGGGACTGATATATTCAAGTAAGTTAAACCGAAAAAGAAGACTTAATACAAACAAATAATTGTAATACTAAATATATTTATGTACTATGTCACATATCACAATTTAATACACACCAAAAAAAAACTTATCTGTAAATTTATCACCAACGTATTATTACATAAAAAGGAATAATGTCTCAACTCAATGTCTTGTGTTTGCTGTTCCATGTTTTCCTCACAATTCATTTACGGCATTTCTCTAAAGATTTCTCTGCTACAATTTGGAGCTAGATACTTAAAGTTAGAGTAACTTGTTATGCTATTTTTTTTTTTTTAGTACTACAACCAAAACCCTACACTAACAGTAGTAGTAAACCACTCTTTTGCAGCAGTGGTGACAAATACTAAAGAATTGCATCAATTATATGTAGGAGAAGCTCTGTCCATTTTTAATTTTGCTTGGATTAAAAGAGGTGTCAAGGCATAAAAGTGTGGACAAAACCTTCACCACTATAATCAAATCTCATGTGCTGTTGTCAGGCTGTTGGTTTCCTAGGAACTGATCAGTTTGACCCTCATACGTCAAATTTGACAGAGGAGAGCCAAGAGTGTATATATATATATATATATATATATATATATGTGTGTGTGAATGGGGATCAAATATGGATTAGAATCTACCAGAATGACAGGATAAGGAAACAAATAGGAAACATGTTTCTCTTATGTAAGTTTCCATGGAAATTGTTTTTCATTTTTCCAAAAATTTCTTATAAAGTTTAAAAAAAATCAAATCAATTTCGTGAAAACCTTGTTTATATATATATATATATATTTAATGAAAAACAGACACTTTAAGGTGCCTGTTTTTCATTAAATATTAGTTCTGTTCTTCACATTGAGCTCTCAGGATTTCATCCTCCTTGGATTTACCAATTCGGTTTACCAAGTTCTTCATAACTTAAATATATCTATATCTATATATATATATATATATATATATATATATATATATATATAGAGAGAGAGAGAGAGAGAGAGAGAGAGAGAATGTAAATATAAAGTTGAACATTAAAGTCAACACCTAGTGGCAAAATTCTGTTTCATGCTAAACACAATCATTAAGCCATGACAACTGCATTTAGCATGAAACAGACTGTCACCTCTGGGTGTTGATTTCAATGTCCATTTATATATATATAAGATACGAATCAAATAGGCAATATTTATAAACTTTTTGGTGACACCTCACACATATACACACACACACATATACATATGAAAGGGATGATATACAAATTTATGTATCAGACTCATAGTGAATAATTGAATGACAAAACCTCTTAAAGGCAATAAAAAGCTGAATAAGGTGGTTGAGTTATAGATCTCACTACATCATACATAAAAAATTTTAATTTAGAGCTACATCTCTTTGTACCTTTAGCATTTTCAATTTAAAGTTATAACTAGAAGAGATTACATTTCTTGCTCACCCCCTCGATTAAATCATTAAAACAACTGAAGAAGATTCTTCTCAGGTTAGGACATGATTTGTTGTTTTTATTCCATTTTAACATTTAGTTGCTCCAATAAGGATATATGCATGAACCCACGCAGATATTACACACACATATATATATATATATATATATGCACATATGAAATGTATATACACACCAGCATCTCCTCACATGTATGAATACATTTACACACATACACATCTATACACACATAAATACATTTACATACACAGAAACAGCTATACTCACATATGTATACATTTACACACACATGCAAACATCTATACACACAATTACATTTACACACAAACCCTAACACGAGCATGAATACATAAACATACAAGCAGCTATAGACACATATATGAAGACATTTCCATAGACTTTCATACAAATGTAACAAGTTCTTCGCCAGACTTGCGATGTACAACTGTTCAGTCATTGAGAATAAGTAAAAAAAATATTTATTTTAAGTAATCTGTATTTATATTTCTGTTTTCTTACTTGTAAAGTTTTTGTTTTTGTAAATCTTTTTCTTGCCTTTACCTGCAGAATGGTCTGTACTATAGGAGATGAGCTGATCATTAATTACAATTATTTACCTGCATAATGATCTGTACTACAGAAGATGAACTGATCATTAATTACAATTATTTACCTGCATAATGGTCTGTACTACAGGAGATGAGCTGATCATTAATTACAATTATTTACCTGCAAAATGGTCTGTACTATAGGAGATGAGCTGATCATTAATTACAAGTATTTACCTGCATAATGGTCTGTACTATAGGAGATGAACTGGTCATTAATTACAATTATTTACCTGCATAATGGTCTGTACTACAGGAGATGAGCTGATCATTAATTACAATTATTTACCTGCATAATGATCTGTACTACAGAAGATGAACTGATCATTAATTACAATTATTTACCTGCAGAATGGTCTGTACTATAGGAGATGAGCGGATCATTAATTACAATTATTTACCTGCATAATGGTCTGTACTATAGGAGATGAACTGGTCATTAATTACAATTATTTACCTGCATAATGGTCTGTACTACAGAAGATGAACAGATCATTAATTACAATTATTTACCTGCAAAATGGTCTGTACTATAGGAGATGAGCTGATCATTAATTACAAGTATTTACCTGCATAATGGTCTGTACTACAGAAGATGAACAGATCATTAATTACAATTATTTACCTGCATAATGGTCTGTACTATAGGAGATGAGCTGATCATTAATTACAAGTATTTACCTGCATAATGGTCTGTACTACAGAAGATGAACAGATCATTAATTACAATTATTTACCTGCAAAATGGTCTGTACTATAGGAGATGAGCTGATCATTAATTACAAGTATTTACCTGCATAATGGTCTGTACTACAGAAGATGAACAGATCATTAATTACAATTATTTACCTGCTGAATAGTCTGTACTATAGGAGATGAGCTGATCATTAATTACAATTATTTACCTGCATAATGGTCTGTACTACAGAAGATGAACTGATCATTAATTACAATTATTTACCTGCAGAATGGTCTGTACTATAGGAGATGAGCTGATCATTAATTACAATTATTTACCTGCATAATGGTCTGTACTATAGGAGATGAGCTGATCATTAATTACAATTATTTACCTGCAAAATGGTCTGTACTATAGGAGATGAGCTGATCATTAATTACAAGTATTTACCTGCATAATGGTCTGTACTATAGAGATGAACTGATCATTAATTATAATTAATTATTTATCTGCATAATGGTCTGTACTACAGAAGATGAGCTGATCATTAATTACAAGTATTTACCTGCATAATGGTCTGTACTACAGAAGATGAACAGATCATTAATTACAATTATTTACCTGCATAATGGTCTGTACTATAGGAGATGAGCTGATCATTAATTACAATTATTTACCTGCTGAATAGTCTGTACTATAGGAGATGAGCTGATCATTAATTACAATTATTTACCTGCATAATGGTCTGTACTACAGAAGATGAACTGATCATTAATTACAATTATTTACCTGCAGAATGGTCTGTACTATAGGAGATGAGCGGATCATTAATTACAATTATTTACCTGCATAATGGTCTGTACTATAGGAGATGAACTGGTCATTAATTACAATTATTTACCTGCATAATGGTCTGTACTATAGGAGATGAGCTGATCATTAATTACAATTATTTACCTGCATAATGGTCTGTACTATAGGAGATGAACTGATCATTAATTATAATTAATTATTTATCTGCATAATGGTCTGTACTACAGAAGATGAACTGATCATTAATTACAATTATTTACCTGCATAATGGTCTGTACTACAGAAGATGAACTGATCATTAATTACAATTATTTACCTGCAGAATGGTCTGTACTATAGGAGATGAGCTGATCATTAATTACAAGTATTTACCTGCATAATGGTCTGTACTATAGGAGATGAACTGGTCATTAATTACAATTATTTACCTGCATAATGGTCTGTACTACAGGAGATGAGCTGATCATTAATTACAATTATTTACCTGCATAATGATCTGTACTACAGAAGATGAACTGATCATTAATTACAATTATTTACCTGCAGAATGGTCTGTACTATAGGAGATGAGCGGATCATTAATTACAATTATTTACCTGCATAATGGTCTGTACTATAGGAGATGAACTGGTCATTAATTACAATTATTTACCTGCATAATGGTCTGTACTACAGAAGATGAACAGATCATTAATTACAATTATTTACCTGCAAAATGGTTTGTACTATAGGAGATGAGCTGATCATTAATTACAAGTATTTACCTGCATAATGGTCTGTACTACAGAAGATGAACAGATCATTAATTACAATTATTTACCTGCATAATGGTCTGTACTATAGGAGATGAGCTGATCATTAATTACAAGTATTTACCTGCATAATGGTCTGTACTACAGAAGATGAACAGATCATTAATTACAATTATTTACCTGCAAAATGGTCTGTACTATAGGAGATGAGCTGATCATTAATTACAAGTATTTACTCAGATAATGGTCTGTACTACAGAAGATGAACAGATCATTAATTACAATTATTTACCTGCTGAATAGTCTGTACTATAGGAGATGAGCTGATCATTAATTACAATTATTTACCTGCATAATGGTCTGTACTACAGAAGATGAACTGATCATTAATTACAATTATTTACCTGCAGAATGGTCTGTACTATAGGAGATGAGCTGATCATTAATTACAATTATTTACCTGCATAATGGTCTGTACTATAGGAGATGAGCTGATCATTAATTACAATTATTTACCTGCAAAATGGTCTGTACTATAGGAGATGAGCTGATCATTAATTACAAGTATTTACCTGCATAATGGTCTGTACTATAGGAGATGAACTGATCATTAATTATAATTAATTATTTATCTGCATAATGGTCTGTACTACAGAAGATGAGCTGATCATTAATTACAAGTATTTACCTGCATAATGGTCTGTACTACAGAAGATGAACAGATCATTAATTACAATTATTTACCTGCATAATGGTCTGTACTATAGGAGATGAGCTGATCATTAATTACAATTATTTACCTGCTGAATAGTCTGTACTATAGGAGATGAGCTGATCATTAATTACAATTATTTACCTGCATAATGGTCTGTACTACAGAAGATGAACTGATCATTAATTACAATTATTTACCTGCAGAATGGTCTGTACTATAGGAGATGAGCGGATCATTAATTACAATTATTTTACCTGCATAATGGTCTGTACTATAGGAGATGAACTGGTCATTAATTACAATTATTTACCTGCATAATGGTCTGTACTATAGGAGATGAGCTGATCATTAATTACAATTATTTACCTGCATAATGGTCTGTACTAGGAGATGAACTGATCATTAATTATAATTAATTATTTATCTGCATAATGGTCTGTACTACAGAAGATGAACTGATCATTAATTACAATTATTTACCTGCATAATGGTCTGTACTACAGAAGATGAACTGATCATTAATTATAATTAATTATTTACCTGCATAATGGTCTGTACTATAGGAGATACACTGATCATAAATTAACCAATCAATTGGAAGAATATTCATGTGGTTGCTTAAATGTCCAACTTTTTTCAGCAATGGTAAGGTGCCCTCCATTATTTCATCAAACTGTAGAGAAAAGGAAAAAGCAAGACATTTATCAAAAATACATAATAATCTGAAATGATCTGACTTAATTAAATTTCATATATGTTTTCAAATATCGATCATTAATACATCTTAATAATAAGAAAGTTGATGAATTAGATATTGGTTAAAGGGTAGCTAAATTATTAGCTCCAGGACGGCCGAACAAGGCAGACTGGCTCCAGGACGCCCGAGAGGGCAGACTGGCTTCACGATGCCCGAATGGGTAGACTGGCTCCAGGTCTATGAGTCTGAAGGTCTTTCTTTTACAACAAGCCATCACACCAAAGCATGGTTCAATTACTCTATTTAGGAAATTGATATTTCCCTATATGTCTCTCAAATTAAAGGGTAGACAGTTTCAATTCCTGTTGAGACACATTTTCTCTGATAAAACTTTTGAACTCGAAGTTGGTAGAGTTTAATTTTTTCTTCAATATGCCATGTCCCATCAAGATGTGGGTGATCATGGTAATACACAACTTCCTATCCTTTGTAGCTCATAGTAACATTTGTCTTTTATCCCTCTGAATAAGTTGTCATCCATAGCTCATCATGTAAACGACCTGTTGCTTATACCTCTCCCTTCTGCTTTCTATATGTTAGATTTTCAAAATCTCCCTTCCTCATAATGTGTAACACCTAAACCCCCGTTGTTGAGTTTTTGCCGTGTTTTTTTTTTGTAACGTGGTCATGATTGTTTTTGGTTTAAGCTATATACTCTGTTCTATTTTTTACCTTTTTGGCTGGCTTTACACTGACGATGTATTTGGGTGAAACCTAGGAACGTTTGCCTGGCTCTTTAAGTTTATATATATATAAGGTTTGTAAATATATATATATATATATATATATATATATAGTTTATATATATATATATATATATATATATATATATATATATATAGTTTATATATATATATATATATATATAGTTTATATATATATATATATATATATATATATATATATATATATATATTTATATATATATATATATATATAGATATAAGGTTTATATATATATATATATATATATATATATAGATAAGGTTTATATATATATATATAGATAAGGTTTATATATATATATATATATATATATATATAGATAAGGTTTATATATATATATATATATAGATAAGGTTTATATATATATATATATATATATAAGGCTTATATATATATATATATAGATAAGGTTTATATATATATATATATATATATATATAGATAAGTTTTATATATATATATATATATATATATATATAGATAAGGTTTATATATATATATATATATATATATATATAGATAAGGTTTATATATATATATATATATATATATATATAGATAAGGTTTATATATATATATATATATATATATATATAGATAAGGTTTATATATATATATATATATATATATATATAAGGTTTATAATATATATATATATATATATATATATATATATATATATATATAAGGTTTATATATATATATATATATATATATATATATATATAGATAAGGTTTATATATATATATATATATATATATATATATATATATATATATATATAGATAAGGTTTATATATATATATAGATAAGGTTTATATATATATATATATATATATATAAGGTTTATATATATATATATATATATATATATATATATATAGGTTTTATATATATATATATATATATATATATATATATATAGATAAGGTTTATATATATATATATATATATATATATAGATAAGGTTTATATATATATATATATATATATATATATATATATATATAAGGTTTATATATATATATATATATATATATATATATAGATAAGGTTTATATATATATATATATATATATATATATATATATATATATATAGGGTTTATATATATATATATAAGTTTTTTATATATATATATTAGGTTTATACATATATAGATATTAGGTTATATATATATATATATAGACCCTAAAGAACCAGGCAAACCTACCTAGGTTTCACCTAAACACATCGTCAGTGTAAAGCTGGCCAAAAAGGTAAAAAATGGAACAGAGTATATAGCTTAAACCAAAAACAACCCATGACCACTTGACAAAAAAAAAAAAAAAAAAAATATAGTAAAAACTCAACAACGGGGTTTAGGTGTTACACATTATGAGGAAGGAATAAATATATATATATATATATATATATATATATATATATATATATATATATATATATATATATATATATATATGTGTGTGTATGTACACACATGCAGAAAAAACCTCTCACCTATGGATCCCACCCCATCAATAGACTTTGACTTCAATAGAAAAAATCTGCAGGAAAAATTTAAAAAATAATGCAGAAAAAAAAAAAAAACTTCCAAATCATCAGCGATGTATTTCAAAATTTGCAAGCTTAGCAAAACAAGTTGTATTAGTGCCCGCTTGGCAGTGGTGACAGGCCTTTCAATTGTAAACAAAGACAGCTGTGTGAGGAAGTAGCTGTGTGAAATCTATTATTTTTGTTATCTTGATTAATATATTAATTGTTCTGCCCTCATTATAGCATCGAAGCAGAAGGAAAATGTGAAAATGGAAGCGTACAAACCTAAGTATCAGTGACAAATTACAGCTTCTTACATCTACAGACATATGGCTTTAATGAACCACTCCTCCCACCTATTAGTCCATTGATTAGAGGTCTGTCTGTATATTTAATCTTAAAGACATTAAGACACAAAATGTTACTGAGAGTTAAAGAATAATAAAGAAAGAAATTATTATGAAGTGAGAACAATAGAAGAACAGTAAACAAGAAGACAAAAGATAATGACTGACATTGCATTTAAAGGTTTGAAGATTAAAGTTGACTGGAAAGCACAAAGCCGTAAAAGAGTTCTACAAGTGAGATATATAATAAAAATCCAGCTTCAAGCTGGAGAATTGTAAATTGGAGCCTCATAATCAACTGCTTTATGTAGATAATGCTTGACCACCTGAAGACCCTGATTTTAAACCTCCATTGCCTTGTGGTCATATCCAAAGACAGAAAAAAAGGCCATGGAATTGGAGCACTGAAGGCGGTTGGCTGTCAACACTGACAATTTTTCGGCAACTCCTGCAGTCAAGCCATCTCCAAATGTGATGCCCAGTGTTCATTTGGATTTTTTCAATACGGCTGAGTGTGTGTGGGGGGGGATCATGTAGTCTGGACAGAGCATGGTCTTCATATAGCATCATCCAGGACTTCACCCTAGAGAGGTCACTCCATTTTCATCACCAAAGGACTGGATTTTGACCAAATAGGGTGCTACCTTTATCTCACAAGATAAACAAATGTCTACTACAGAGATGGTTGGTTGGATGGATGGATATATATATATATATATATATATATATATATATATATATATATATATATGTATGTATGTATATGTATGTATGTATGTATGTATGTTTATATTTAAAGAAAGTAAAGTCATATATACCACAGTTATTTTGGCCCATTTATTGTTGTTTTGATAGATACTTATAGAATTCGGGGAGGTGAATGAATACATTGTTGTTTCACTGACATCCTGTGGGCACTTCACACAACAGTTGCTGGAAAACTGCAATTAAAAAAAAAGAAATTCCTTTGTCAATATTAAAGAACATGTAGGTGTCAACATACAACAGTCATTCACTGCCCATTGCATTTTGATTCTTGTTTGCGTCAGTCTGCACGAAAACTAGGAAAGGAGAGGTGTATGCTGGAAATAAAAACAAAAAGTGAAATTAACACAGATGAATCCTGATTCTGATATGTTTGATTGTCATAGATTCACTTGACATGGTCTTGGGTAGGTCGAAGATACTTGTGACAATTTTTGCTACTTTGGTCACAATAGACTAACAGGTCAGCTGTTCATTATGGCAAGCAAGATGTCTCTCCTACCGCACTTCTGCCCATCTCTACATCATAACTCGTGGCTCCCAGTTTCAAATGAACATCTAATTGGGTATCCCAGAAATCTCTGCTAATATAAGCCTGCAACTGGAACTTGCTTTTTCCTTAAAGTTTTCATTTATTTACCTATTTATTTTATCTCTTTTGATCAAGTGGGTGGCTGCTTTGAAGATCTAACTTCATAGACTTTGCTGCCAGTCATAAAAAACACCAGATGCTTCTGACTCGGATAAAATTATTTAATATCCATTTTTATGCAGGTGTCCCAATCTAATTGTGTAGGGGGACTATAGTTTCAGATAGTGATATTTGTATTTTGAGAGCAGAGAGGCTGCAGTGGAGTTGGTTTTTGAGTACTCCAAGATGTCTCTGGTTGTGAAACTGTCTCTCTCCAAATTTCCATGGCTGTAATATTCCCTCTGTCATCTGAGGTAAAAATGTTCAGTTTTTTTTTGTTTTTATATATGTACATACATACATACATACATACATACATATATATATATATATATCTCCTGGTATGGTATAAGAACAAATGGAGTATAATTACTCTGTCTGTAGCATTTAATTTTTAAAAAAAGGGCTCAATACAGAGTAGAGCTTATTATTATTTATTATATGAGATTAAAACAAAAACCTGTTTAAAAAAATACACAATAGCTTTCATGTTTCAGCACTCAAATTGTGCCTCCTCAGGTGATGGTAAATAACTGGTGAGTAAAAGTTTTTTTAATTTCAAAAGCAAACAACAACAAATCAAAATTAAAATGAGGCTTGTGGGTTTACCCTGGTTGACTAATTAGGTGATAGACCTATGCTAAATTCAAAAATAACCTTAAGAAAAAAAAAAAAAAAATGAGGGAAAGTTCTTTTCTGCCACTCATGACCTTGCCTAGGTTTATATTTCAAACCCCATTTTATCGTGATCAAAATTCTCCACCTTTTTTTACCATTGCCTGAGGAAGCACACTATTAGTGCTGGAAAACTGGTACCTTGTAACCATCTGCTTCAGGGAGATGAAGCTTGACAGCCCAGTCCATCCAGAAGAAGGAAAACACTACTGCTAAGTAAATCCAAACAGAAAACTTGAATTTGAGCCCTGAAGGCGGTTAAATGTTAACACTGACAGCTTTTCAGCAACTCGTGCAGTCAAGCCACTTCCAAATGAAATAAAATAAATAGTAATGCCAATTTACTACTAATTTGAAAAAATGATTTGTTTATTTTTTTTTTATAACGGCTGTATTACCATCATTCTTAAATAGCCAGAAATATTTAGAGCAATGTTGTTTTTGTATTTTATATTGCTTAAAGTCATTCAATGATGGTAGAACTGAAATTTCCAAGTGTTTTCAGCGAAAACAAAATAAAATTTAGCATCATTACCAGAATGTATACTAGCTCAGTATACAATATTATCAGTCATACATTGACTGTTTAAGGGACTGATCATATTTTTTCAGCAGTTGCATTTATTTCTTAAAAAAATTAATGTCTTTGTGGAAAATATATTTGTTTTACTATAATGTTGTTATGTTGGAGCTCATAGAATTATTAGATCAGATTATTTCCATAGTTCCATCTATGAAAAACAAATTGAGCAACATTTTCACTGCTGAGAAAACCAGCAGCACCATCTAAGAGTTCCATTCCAACCTGACATCTAACTTAACTTTCAAAGTGAGACTAACAAATTATTTATGAAATACTTACACTGTAAAACTTGGCGCTTGGGGAATATTTGAGTTCCAGACAATTCTTATTATTGATACGATCAATTAGTTCTGCAATTGAATCCACAGACCTAAAAGAAACCAAATAAATTATTATTGGTAAATTCATTAAATATCATAAAAATATAGTTTTACGGTATGCTATATTCATGGGTGCTCAATATCAAGGATAGAGTGTATGTAAATATAAAAGTGGACATTGAAGTCAACACCCTGTGACAACAATCAGTTCCAGGCTTAAACATACTTGTCAAGCCTGTTTGATTGTGTTTAAGCATGAAACAGACTGTCCTGCAGGGTGTTGATGTTTATGTATAATGAATAAAAAATTTACATTCAGTAAGAATTAAAAATTAAAAAAAAAAAAAAAAAACGTCCTTAATAATGGCTTTTAGGATGTCATTTTATTTTGTTTTTTATTTGAATAGCTGAAGGTGGTTAGACACAGAAATCATTCAGACAATTTTTACATACTTTATGTCCAGAAAAGGAAAAAAAAAACTAAATAAAAAGCTTAAACTTAGTACCTTGTCAGTCATCTTTAGTGAAACACACACACACACATATATATATATATATATATATATATATAATTGGTATATACGGAATGAATTCCAATAATCAACAATTTATTTATATTTATTGGTTGTGGTATCTGATTGTCTAGGTCAATGTCTGTGAATGTGTGTACATGTATATATCGGTGTCTATGTGTATGGAAAGTGCATTCACTTCGAATTGTGTATATATATATGTGTTGGTTTTTTTTTTTTTTTTTTTTTCAAAAGGGCTGTTTTTTAGATATTCCTGTAATCGTCACTTTTTTTGTGTATATATATATAAATATGTCTGGGTATTATATAAATTATAATCTTATGTATTCTGATTGTTTTTTTGTTGTTTTGCACGCGTGAGTTTAGGACCCCATTCACATAAATAAAAATGGGATTAAAATGTATACATATATATTGTCAGATGACCGGATGTATTGTATCTATTCTAATGTAATTTCAATGAAGAAATAAATTGAATAACATATATATTTTTCCTTTTCTCATCATAATTTTATAATTTTTAAACTTAATAGTGATTAAATTTGGATTTTAAAATTGGTAGTTTTTAATTTTAATATCAAATTTTATCATATAATTTAATAATTATTGGTTAGAATAAATTCTTTTTTTTATATTACCCATATTTTAAAAGATCTGAATAGCTATTATAACATGACTTTGTTGTCAAGCTTTTTGAATTTTCCTATACTTGTATTTTGATTGGTCCTTCTAGCTTTTGTAACAACGTTTTCCCCTTAGTGAAGGATCGTTAATTAATTTGAAACTTTTAAAACCATTTATTTTACATTCAACATCATCACTTGATAAGACACAGAAAATGTTGAAACAAAATGGCTATTTTTTTTAGTGATTTTTTATAACATATTTATGTTATAATTTTTTTAAAAAAATAATTATATATATATATATATATATATATATATATATATATATATATATATATATATAACAATAATTTGGGAAGGTTTGTTTAAAGAATGTTGCATAGTCTCAGTTGATTTTAGGAGGCCAATGCAAGAGATGTTGAAGAAAAGAGTCTGGTCCTCACAAGACAATGGAAAAATTTGCAAGGATTTAAAAAAAAAAAAAAGAAAAAAAAAAGAAGTATCTATGAACACAAAATGGATCTTACTCAAAGCAATTTATTAAATGTATCAGTCATACATAGAAATAAGTTCAACTGTAACTTTGATCTAAGGAATTCCACAATTATTAAAAGAGAAAATTATCAAGATTTTCCTCTATTGAAACTTATCAAAATATAAATCTGTACTCTGGATTTTTTTCAAATATCTCTGTTCCTGAAAGAATTACTCTTTTCCCAAGCCAATATACATGTCTACAAAAATGGTAAAAAATTAAAAGAAAATGGTTACATCCATAACCTCATGTCATTCAAAATATATAACACAAATTAATCCCAAACTAAAATAATTTAAATATTACATGAAAAGAAAAAAATTTATTGTCGTTTATTAGACACTAAATTATATTACTTAGCATCATCCATAATTTGCCTAGGCTTTTTAATTAACCTGATGAATATTTAGGAGTGTTTGTTAAATTTTAAAAAACCAACATTTTTACTATAAATACTTGTTGTAAAATAAAATCCATACATTTGCCTTTATAAACACAAGTAGAGGATGGAACAATAAGAATGGGTAAGTGTTCCTTTTGTCTTTATTTATACTGTCCTTTTACTGATATATATTTTAGTTATATCTGAAATGTTACATATATAGGTATAGTAGTCCAATGAATGAAATTAGAGACAAAATAAAAATAATAATAATGATGATAAAAATAATAATGTTGATATTTTATTAGGCCATTTGACAAAATAGAAGCATGATGAGGAAAATGTAAAAAAAAAAAATCAGATTTTTCTGACAGACCTGTGTTCTTTCTAAATGAAAAACGAAATTGTTTTTTTCCACATGTATTATATTACTGATGAAATCTAACAGTTTTTTCTAATTGTTTTTTAATGATTTAAAAATTTGTAGAGTTCTTGTTTTGTAGGAACTGTATTCATTGAGTATGTCTAAATTCCTATTTAAAACTAGAATTTATTTTTAAAATGTCTATATATATATATATATTTTCCAGCAATAAGGAAATATTTCATAATAAAATTAAATATATAAAGGCTTTAGACCTAAGCATATAAAAAGTAAATTTCGTATTTAGAAAAAAAACAAAGGTAAAAATAAGCAGAAACACTTTAAGGCTAATATCATATGGTTTAATCCACCATTTAATTGTAATATTCCAATATCAGGAGAATTTTCCGAAATTTAATTCATAAGCTTTTTAGTCATTCACCAACCCTAGAAAAAGATTTCTAACAAAAATAATGTCAAGATCAGCTATTAATAACATAGATATATCTATATCCCAACATAACATTATATTAAACAAATATATTTTCCACAAAGACAACATTAATTTTTTAAGAAATAAATGCAACTGCTGAAAAAATATGATCAGTCCCTTAAACAGTCAATGTATGACTGATAATATTGTATACTGAGCTAGCACACATTCTGATAATGATGCTAGATTTTATTTTGCTTCCACTGAAAACACTTAGAAATTTCAGTTCTACCATCATTGAATGACTTTAAGCAATATAAAATACAAAAGCAACATTGCTCTAAATATTTCTGGCTATTTAAGAATGATGGTAATACAGCTTTTATCATCTGGGTCATTGTAGCAAGAGCCAAATCTTATAGCGAAAAAGGAAATAGATGTAATTTATGTCTTGTTGATAAATTGGTTATCTTAAAACAGTAAAATAACCCTAGCTTATTAATCTTTATGACACTGGAGGCAAAAATTTGTTGCTGTCGAATTCTCTCCTTTTGCTGCTTTAGGTGCATTATGTCACCTTGAGACAGTTGCTATAAAGAAACACTTGTCAACTGTTATTTCCAGTATTTTAAATTGGAAATCACCTAATACTGCCTTGGAATAAGGCTAAACTTACATATTCTGATGCCATTTTGAATTTCTTTATACTCTATATGAGGTATAACATCAATTAAACCCACGTTAATTTTTTCGTGATATTTTGTAAACAAAAATGGCCACATCAATATCCAATGAATTTATTCAGGAGTTTCTGTATGATTCAAACTCTGATGATGATTTTGAAGGCTTTACTCAAGTGGATATTGATGGTGAAGTGGTCGAAGATGATAACTATGCTAGTGACGTGGAGAAAGCCGATGATGACTACTGGATACCAAACGGCTACTATCATCCATGGCTGAATAATTTTATGGAAGCTACTGGCGAACATCAATATACCTGATAGCCTTTCTGAAGGTGAATTATTTTGTCTATAAACAATGAAATAACTTTATTTATCATTGAGACAAATATGAGAGGTGAAAGAAAGAGCAAGAAAATGCTGGTGTCTTCTCATATGCAAACACAAGGAAGAATGTCACATTTTTGGCAAACTAAAAAATTTAAATGATTTTGCTTTTTGCAATTTCCAGAACTCTACAAGGAAAAAAAAAAAAAAAAAACTTTGTTGAATTGTTTATGTACTTGTTAATGTATTTGTTTTTTATTTTGGGTTTCATTTTTTTTTTTTTTTCAATGTCAAAACATGCATGCAAAATGTAATGCATTACATCAAAATATTACATTATTTCCATTATTCAGACTATTGTCCTCATCTTTGTCGCCATATTTATCACAATGTTTTGGCCATTGTATTTCCATAATATTCAGGTGGTTGGAATTTCAAACTGAACCCTTTATTTTGCTCACTGGGGTAGACTGTTCTAGGTCCATTTGCCATAAAATTGATGGATGTCAGTTATCAGAAGATCTCCTGCTAATTTCCCTCTGAAAATTTCCACTGCCTTTAAAACAAAGATGAGGATAATAGTCCAAATAATTTAAATTTAATTACATTTATTTTCATCTCAGAAATATAGACAGAATCAAAATATTACTCATCTATTCTTTTATTAGAATGCAAAATCTATACACAAATTACAAAGAAAGTTTTAATAATTTTAAATCAGTAAAAAATATCTTTTTGTGCACTCTAAAAAATGCAGTAGCAGGGGGGACAATTCTATAAAGAAATTAGTGTGGTAAAGGTTAAACAAGAGAACTGAATTGATGGTTACATGTAGGCATAAAAATAAATATCTGCTTAAATACATTGATCCAGATTAATTATTAATGTAACGTTTTTTTTAAAGAACAAGTAATCTCCCTTTATACGTAATGCAAAAAATTAATATTCACAAATCTAAAATAATTTATTTTTTAAATTTTTACATATATATATGAACAATAAAAAAAAAAATATTAAAAAATTAAAATCTCCAGACACACTGGATTGTAGATTAATATTCTTTCGTTTTTTTTATTATTATAATTTCATTTAGATTCCTCGACTAGTTTCGGCCAACATGGCCATCATCTTTGGAAAAAAATATTTCTGCTTGCTGGTAGCAGTAATATATATATATATATATATATATATATATATACACACACATAAATCCTCTTTATTTTATATGCCAAATATAATTTTTAAAATTAAAAATCTGTAATCCCAGTATAATATCATATATAACTGTGTCAACATTGCAAAAGCCAGTTATTTTTAAAAATTTAAATTGCATTACAGTCTATATTCAGCACCTGAAGATTGTGTTGTGCATGAAACTGAGTTGTGCAATTGTTGAGGGATAATATTCATATTTATTAATATGTACTTAATGGCTTAAGAACTATTTAGAAAAGGGAATTTTTAATGGCTGTTGCTGCCTTAATACATCGCTCTTTGTAAGAATTGAGTGCTATGGCGGCCTGTCTGTCATTTATATAGCACATATATAATGCATTAAAAAATTCTCTTTCTCTGCCATGTGCCAATAGCCTAGGGGTAAGGGCCTTTGACTGATGTCAAATCTGTCAAGTTTTGATCCTGGCTTGAAGCAATCAAATGTCTACTCACACTGATAAAGCTGTGATACAGTGAAACATTGTCTGGGATGATGTGCATGTGTGCACACACACACATATATATATATATATATATATATATATATATATATATATATATATATATATATATATACACACACATACAATATACATATATGTATACTTACAAATATACTTTTTGCAGCTGCAAACACATATTATGTACATTATATATATATATACATATATATATTTGTGTGTGTGTGTGTGTGTGTATATTATTAAAATATAAATAAAATGTTGAATATTTGCCAAAGGTCAAGACAGATTTGATTCTGCAAGGTTTTATTTTTACTTAAGCATAAATAAAGAAACATTAGCTGACTCTGATAAACATTGGAATAACGATAATGCTATATCTCTGAAGTTCAATTAGCAAAAAAGCTGATCATTATATGTGGAAAAGCTTGTAGTAGTAAGGGAGATAACCGTATTTTCCTTTTTTTGACACGAGTATTAAAAGTTATCTTCCTTGAATTTATCGTTCTTTTCATTTCTTTTAAATAAAGAGAGAAAAAAAAATGTTAGCCTGATCCTGCAAAATTAACCAAATTGAAGATTCCAGGATCAATCGTTCTTTGACCTTTGACACGTGTTCTACCTTTCTATAAAAGTTCAATGAGAACTTTTGGCAACAGTGCGTGGAGATTTGTTTCTTTATAAAGAACAAAACCTGTTAATTCAGTTCTCAGATAAAGTGGACATTGAGTCAGCTTCCCTTACCTTTAAGTGATGAAAGCCAACTTCATGAATGGTCAAAGATAACTAAAACTAATACTATCCATAATGACAAAAGTAAATTTATTATATTGAAACACCATCATGTAACTCTAGTACTTGGGTGGATTACCTGAACTTGTTATTCAGGTCTATATAAAGAAGGGACATCTTGCCTTCACTTTTGGCTCTGGGTTGTGGTAACAACAGTAGACTTTTCTTCAGGTGAGACACTCTCAATGCAAACCAACTACTCAATTTCACACAACTACATGACGCACACACATTATAGCTAAGCATATAAAGATTATAGTCAAATTTGTATAGACATACATTTTTGGGAGAAAAAAATTATAACAAAGTAGAAAAAGTTTTCATGTAATGCATTTTATTTGTTCGGACTTCATTAGACATGAGGGAAAATTAAAACTAAATAAAATAGTAATAATAATGAATAAAATAAAAGAAATACATTTTTGTCAAACTGCTAGTAATAAGGGATCTGAAAATTTTATTACCCCTACTTGGCATCATCAAATTCCTGGCATTGTTTAAGTCTATAAAAGACAAACATTTTATTCCTCCTTTCTTTTTTTCTTCTCCTTGCTCCAAGACGAAACACCACAGGGATAAAAGCATATCATTGCTAGTGCATGGTTATTTTCCCTAGGTCCACCAATGAAGTAAATCTTTTTTGAACCAAATTGTTCTTTATATAAAAATACATGTATAAAAATCGTCTCCATGTTTGTTGATTTCTAATCTGCATGGAATGACTACAAAAGTTCCCCCCTCCCCACTGTTAATCAATAAAATAGGTCGTTTTATATATTGACTCAGTCCAGATCTACTTTGTCTATATGGAAGATCATTGGGTTTACTTGTCTGACCTAGCTTTTCTGTGTGGCCACTAATTTGTGGTTCATAAACCTTTTTGATTTCTTACCTGTGAATTTACTTATATTGTTTACCTGATGCCATCTAATTTTTGTCCCTCTTTCTTTCTATTGCAAATATTATTAATTCTGTTTGTTTGGACAGTTGTGTTATTTATTTTGCATTTGGACCATGACTTCTATCTTAACAAGGCTGAATTCATTTCTTTTGAAAATGTTGAAAATAAATTATTTTTAAAGTTGCCAATCATTAATACTGTAGTTTCTTAATAAACATAGCAGCAACAGATGCCCTGGGAGTATAAAAACAATGCAAACCTTTATAGTAACTCTCTTCCAGTTTTCCCCTTTTGAAGTTTACAACATGAACTTTTCACACTGAAGTAAAAAGGCCTGTCAACGATTCACCTACAAATACACCTAGACAGGTAACTCACACGATAATACATTCATTAAGATTTTGTTTTGTATACAGTTTACTGCTAGGAAAAGAAACTTTTGTCTTAAACTTTCCTTTTGTTAATACAAGGACAGTAAAAAAAAAATGTTAATTGTTCTGATGAACTTTCCTCTATGGTAACTAGACTTTATGAATTTAAGTGCAGTACTAGATTGGTGGTTAGGTCTCATTACTTTACAGTTGAAATGGTTAAATGTATCCGTAAGTTTTATGCTAACAGTTTCTTCTATCGCACTTCTTGCTTGTGGAACTCTCGTGTTTTATTGCTTCCCAGTCAGCTTTGATCATCAAAAATTTAAATGCAATGTCAATCATTATCTTCTGTCTTCTTAATTCTAGTTCTTTTATTGTTCTCTCTCTGTAATAGTATTTTTCTGATATTCTCTAACAATCAGTTACACCATCATGTCTTAGTGGCTTTATTGCCTTGCTTGGAGTGAAATCATTAGGAAAAAAAAAAGACCACTTGTTCAATAAGCTCTTGGAATATATAATGAATCTTCTTAAAATCTGGGCTTGAATGCTGATGCGTAAATGAATGGATGAGCTAGTGAATTAATTAGATAAATTTAGTGTCTTTAATAATTAATCTGTAAGTGATAAAAAATCATTTAGTAGACTCACTTGTCAGTCAGATTACATCCAGGAGCAATACAATAATATTCAGTACAGTTTTCACAATGTTCCAGTAGATATTCCAAAATCTGCCGTTCATTACAATCAACCACTTTATAGAGCTGAATGTTTTTCCTCAGGCTCTCCAAAAGATTTCTGCCCTTCAAAGATATATATATATATGTATGTATAAAACAAAACTTTAACCTGAAAGTATAAAATTATGTACAAAATATGTAGATTTTGGCATTAAATAACCCATAGAGGTGTTGATATGCTGCTCAACAAAGTAAACCAACTAATCCTCTGCTTAGTTTCTGGAGAGCATCTATCTCAACGCGCCTTTGGGCTTCAGTGTCATACTTTCTGGTCTCTGCTAAAACACTTTCCAGAGATTTAAATTTTTGTATTTGTTTGTTTTTGGTATCTCCGATTTGCAGTTAATTTTAAGAAACGCTTAACTAGTTTCACTTATTTAAGCAGTTTTGGCCATTTAAATCAGCATTGAAGTTGCATTTAATGTCAGGATGGATAACATTGCAGATTTTTCTTTGTCAAGAATCTCTAAATACATGGCAGAAGCCCCAGACCAAATATGGCAACAAGTGCATGGATAAATCATACACTTCTAAAAGTGCAAGATAGATTCTGGTGAGAAAAATTATCTCACTCTACGTAATGAACTAAATTTTTTAATTCTGAAAGTTAGTATAGTAGTAATTGAAATCTCAAGCAACTGTTTAAAAGCTGAGTAATATAATCATTTCTTTATAGCAGATACCCGGAGCAACAATATTAATACTGTGGTCCCAGGGACAATAGAAGTTGATTCAAGTCACAAAAACAAGTCACTTACCTTTTCACAAACTTCATCAGGACAACATTGCGAATAACAGTTCAGAGCTTTTTTTAAGGCTTCCATCTTATCGGATGACAGTTTGGTTGAGCGCCATACATGGGGCTATTAAAAGGACAAAAAAAAAAAAATAAAAAAACCAGTAAAGAATAGAAACATTTAAGTTATTATAAAAGGACAATAAAGCAAAATGGTCAGGAGATCTGCAAGGAAGCTTTATTAGGCACTACTTAAATAGAGTGGTCCCCCCCCACCAAGAGAAATACTTTTTGTAGATTAGTATTCATTACACTTTTCCTGACATTTATGAGAACTGAAGAATTTGGGGTTTTTATTGAACAAGAAGTGTATAGGCAGGGGTCTTGTTCATGATATCAATACCGTGTCAAATTGCTACCTGACTTATTTTTAAGAATTACTGGACTTATATATAAATATATTTTTATTTATAAATGTCAAGTTTGAAACTGTGCTTACATCATTGATGTATGCATATTTTTTTGTGTTTTTTAATTTAATTTTTTTTTTCCACCAAGGGGCTGAGGTGTACTCTTCATTAGTGTCAGTGGTGAATCCCAGAATTTTGAAAACAGATTTTTATGGCAGACAATTGCTCCATTCTTTGGCCTTTTGCCAATCTAAGTTACAAATAAACATACTTTTTTTCAAATTAAAACCTGAACCTCAAATTTTAGCCAAAGTTGCTTATAAATAACTTCATACTAATGTCACTGATAAAGATACAAATCCACTTCCTGAAGATAAAAGTGTACTTAGCACCACTTCAATAGTCTGGTCCACTTGTAAAAAAGAAAAAAAAAATATGTAAAACCTTTTTGGGGAAGTAATTTTTGTAGATAAGCATTAATCAGATTTTCCTCAAGCTGTGACATTTGTCAGAAAAAAAAAATTATCCATTTAGAAGTGTGTGTGTGTGTGTGTTCATATTATCAACCATTGACTTTTACAGAGTTTAGCTGTTTGTTTTAAAAGTTGTTCCTTGAAACCTTGCTTTTATCATTCATATATGCATATTTTTTAATACATTTGCTTGTATATGCATTTGTTTTTTATTAAAAAAGAATCTGTTTTATAAAAAAAAAACATCTTTCACCTGGCAAGCAATTGTTTATAATCAAATATGTACATATCTGATTTTATTTAATAAAAAAATGTATGAACATTTGAGTGTACTGACTGTGTTCAAACTGGTGATCATACCAGATTATGCACTTTCTGCAAAAAAAATGCCCATCTTCTCCTCCCAACTATGGGTTAAATAGTAAGAATTTTACCTGGAAAAATCATTGTTATTCTCAGAAAAATTATTAGTGCAATATTCTCTAGAATTGAACAATTGATTTTTTTTTTCTTCTGGCTTACCAACCGTTTTAAGGTTATTTAACGCTGAAACACATTTGAGAATTTTTTGAGATAAGAATTTTCTGATACACGTCTATTTAATCCAGAGCTGGGAGAAGAGGAGGTGGATTCATACTTTCCCCAAAGTTATTTGCAAATAAAAATGCATGCAGGAAAAGAATCTTGATATGAACATGGAAGTTATGTAGAATCAGAAAGAGATGCTTGAAATTTCTAGGACACACAAGGAATGAGGCTAGGAAAATTCAACACTCACAAGATATATTGAAAGCAAGGAGTGAAAAAAATACATCAAATGTTCTGACAAAAGGTAACAATAAGAAAGGAGTATTTTTTTTTTTAAGTTTAAAACTTGTTGTTACAATATTTTGTTCGTTTAGCCCTCTGGGCTTCATCAGGTGGATATAAATGTAGTAATGCCTTGTTATCATTGAGTCCATGTACATACTGGCTGGCTGAGGGACTGAATTACTGTATCAGCAAATTCATGAAGCAATGCTTTAATCCACTTGGCTATTGTGTCATGGGACAATTCTCTGTGGAAAACTTGGAGCCTTAAACCTGACCTGGCTGCTGATAAATATCAATGACACTTGACTGCACTTACTGAAGTTTTTCTTCTGTTACAGCTGCTGTTGAATACTTGCTATCATTTGTCTTTCTTTCTTTATTATCAGATCCCATATTGTATTTATTTCTATGCTAGGCCTACTAAGAAGATCCTTATAGCCTAGCTTATGTGCCGATTCTTTCAGACGTCTAACGTGTTTGGTATTTTCACTTCATTTCACAGGGGCTGATGACTAGCCTTTTCCCTCCAAACAGTCAAAACATTGTGACTGCAACAACAAATATGGGGCCAAGAGTGCACATGTAAATAGTGTAAATAACTCGTCATCCCAGAAATTCAGACAGAAAGACCTCAGTTGTCTTTATTATGTCAACATTTCAGTTGTCTGTTGATTTTGGTAAGCATCATGGATTTTCATGCTGAACCTTTTATTCCCTACTTGGATAGTACCATACCAACGTAAGTGCAAGTAGAAACAGGTTGAGTAATAACTGCAAATAAAATATACAAGATACAGATAAGTTCTAAATAAGAATGAGATATCTCTAGACATGGACAGTAGAACAAGAATAATACACTTAGATTAAATTAAAGGTTTGGTTCAAAATTCCCTGAAGTTTAAAATGATTAAGAGGCACCTGAAGAATGCCAGAGGGAACAATGGCTGAAACATTGTGATAACAACAACAAAGATGAAGACATGAGTCTGAATATAAATAATGGTAACTCCTCATCTCAGAAATTCAGACAGAAAGACGTTGTAATGATTATCCCTTAAAAAATTTGTTTAAAATTTTGTTTGTTTTAATTAATTTTCTGAAACAGAAAGACTTTTCGTAGCTGAAATTTTAATGTAGATATTAGTGCCAGCGCGATGATTCTAAACTTTCCGAATAAGCAAATGTTTAGCGGATTAGATTTCCTTACTAATCCAGAAAATATTGCTTTCCGCAGATAATTAAAATTTTCATATTAATCAATTTTTTCTTTCTAATATCTTTATAAATTAAATTATTCTGGCATAAAGACTAATTTCTTACTGATAACAATCTATACGGACTTATCCTAAAAGACATTAAACATTTTTACACAGAATTGTACGAAAAAACATAACGTTGTAGAAGCTTTAAATGTTCATTTATTAAACGAACTGCTGGTTACAGTTCAAAAAACCTGGTGAGGAAAATTACCGGTGTGGAATATGAAATCAATTACAGAGTTGAAAATCTAGGATTAATTCAAATGACGATAACTGTTCCGTTAGCATGTGTACGCACTAATCGGGAGATTCCAGATTTTGAGAGTTTCATTTTCTTTTTTGTCCATCCCAGGTACATCCTGACCTTTTAAATCTGTTAGGGAGCCCCTTTATGACGATATCCTACATCCGGCAAGAAGGCCTCTGATCGATACCCAGGAAGGTTTTTTGGGCGTGAATCAACTCTTTTGTCGGATTAGGTAATCCTTTTGAAATTACATTGTTAGGGGCAACCTGGGTATGACGATATTCTAGAAATCCGGCATAAAATCTAAATTGCATTGAAAGTTTTGAGGTAGGTCCAACCACCTCAATTAAAAGTTCTTCAAGATACATCAAGACCTGGGTTTTAATACTTAATAGGCCAGATTTTAATAACTACAAACTTTTGTCATTCTGATCGGGGAGATTTTTATTTTAATAAATAAAAATTTTTTTAATCCACTAATGATTATAAACTTCATGAATTCATTTTGAGACTGTTTTTGAGACAGGTGGAACCCCTGTCTTTATATTTTTCTTCCCAGGTCTATACTAAATGTATCCCTTCTCATCCTTATTTCAAAGAAGGACATTGAAAAATGGAATTTTATAGTAAAAAGTATCCTTGAAGATATACTAAAACTCCTTAAAACTTATCTCGTTGAATTGGCTTTTTATATTTTTTCTGACGTAATTGATGGCAGAAATAAATTTGTCAATAATCTTACCTATTATCCCAGTTATCAAAAGAATAAAATAAGGTTTAAATGACTTTAAATTATTTTATATATTTTAACCCTTTTATTTATTGGCGATTCCATTTTTATTTTCAAAAAGAAAATATTGGGTTTTGTATTTAAAGCTAATTTAAAATTTATTCTTATTTTTAAATATGATTTGTCCTTTGTTTTCAAAATATACCTCCTTAAAATAAATTGAAATAACCTGTCTCCTAATGATATTTCGCCAAAAAATTGTATTTGTGAGCTTAATAAATTTTGTTTTTGTTTTCCGCTAAAAAAAACTTCTTCTGACAATTTATTTTATAAATTCTATAAATATATGGCTTTTTCCTTATTTTGTATAACTTCAATAATGGATAAGTGAAATTTGATAAAAATAATTTTGTATAAATAAGTTTACAAAAAAAAAAGAAAAAATCTAAATAAAAAAAAATAACGATTGAACAATTTAAATAAAATTAAAATGAATTTTTGAATATTATTCTTGTGTCCAATGTTGTTCTCATCATTCATTTTTTTTTAAAAATGATTTTTTTGTTTATATGTGGGAAGAACCTTCTCCCCATTCTATTTACATCCTTTTTTAACTTATTTTATTTAATTTCTTTGTTTCCTTGGAATATCGTTTCGTTATTTTTTGCCATTTTCTAGATTTTTTTGAAAAAATATCAGGTATATACATTCACCAAAAAAGGTTTCATTTTTAACGTCTTTGTGTTTATTAAATATGTATTGGGTTGAAAAATGTTGCTTTTTAAAAATTATTTCAAATTTTATCTCGGAATTACTTTAATATAACAAAACAATTTACAAAAAAGGCACCCGATATTTAATTATAACCATGCAATTTTTTATGTCCTAAAAATTGTCACTAAAAAAAATACGAGAAAACAAAAGTTGAAATTGTTATCTTATCTATTTAATCTTGTGATTTTAAAAATAAAATTGAATCAAGAATTTTATCAAAAAATATAAATTGTTCCAATACTTTTACAGAAAAAAGTATGAAAAATTTGAAAATCCCGATTTCTAAACATTTATTGAGAAAGATCATATATAAAAATATATATAAAACAGGAGTTATGTTTATACATTTTTTTTATAGATACAAATATTAAATAAAAAATATGTTTATAAATATAGATTTAGTATTATATTTAACCATATTCAGCCATTAACATAACGCTATTCTTTAAAAATATATGTTGATTGTGTCAATTTCTGGAATGTATTAACCTGTATCTTTTTTATAAAATTTAAAACGTTTATCTTCCAATTTATTATTGCAAATCTTATTCGCCCATAACTAATCCAATAAAAAATAAATAAATTTTTTTATTAAGAAAAACCAATGAGCGAAGTATCCTTACATATCATATGATCAGTTGGTTATCTATATATGATTAACATGCTTTTGTTTAATTTTATCTTTTTTTTAATCCTGAATATAATTATTAAAAGACATTTTATGTTTAAAATATATATTTTATAGATACATAAATATTTTATTATATTTCATGAAAAAATAATAAATTTAATAACAAAATTTTAAATTCTATTTATATATATATATATTTTCAAATATTTATATATAAACGCCATATTTTTTTTTATTTAAACATATATATATATTAAATATTTTTGTTATATATATATATATATATATATATATATATATATATATATATATAACAATATATATATATTCTATCCTTCGTCCATGGTTAAAAAAATTTAAATTTACTTCAACCTGTCGTGTTCTGAAATATGAAAAAATATTTTTTTTTTTTAAAATACGCTCTATATTAATATTGCATTCTATTTTGTTATATATTTTTTCCACATTTATTTATAAGCTATATATTATATATATATATATATATATATTAAATGTCAAAATATATATATATTTTGTTCTTATATAATTATATTTTTATTTTTTGTAAAAAATATTATTTTTTTATAAAGTGATTATATTCATAGACCTATAATTTTTTAATTGTTCATCAAAATTATCTATTAATTTGTCCAAATATATTTCTGAAATGATATTTAATTTTGAGAACAAATTTTTTTCTTTTATGCGAAATTAAATATATAATATTTTATTAATATATATAAATATATATATATAAAAAATATATATATATATATTTATTACCATTTTAATGTTTAATTATGAATCCCCTATCTTTTAATTTCTAGTTCCCATTTTTTTCTTTTTTAATATTGCTTTCATTATTGCTTAGGAAATTTTTTATTTTTCCCAATTATATACGTATTCATATATATATATATATATAATAGTATATAAAATTTAAATATTTTTTATATATATATTTTTAAAAATTGATTTAAAATTCAACATATATATTATTCAAATTCTTTGAAAGATTTTTTTTAAATTTGAAAGAACTTTTTTCTGAAGGTTTCGCCATTAAAATCATCTTATATATATTGTTTATATAAAAATAGTTTTACTTTGTGAAAAACAAATGATTGTTAAATCAAATAATTGTATATATATATATATATATATATAATATATATATATATATATATATTTCCATTTTTAAAATAATTTCTAAAAATTAGATAAAATTTTTTTTACAATTTTGAGTTTTTAATACAATTTCAAATATGTAATTTTTTATAGATAATTTTCTATAAATTTTTGAAAAATAGATAAATGAATTGAAATTGGTAGTTTTTTAATCTTAACATAATTTATTTTACATTTCCGCAAAATTTCAAATTTTATTTTAAAATTATATATATATTTATCCTTATTTTATATATATATTATATTCATCTTTCGGACCTTTGATATTCAATGCCACCAATCTTTTTCAATTTCTTCTCTCTTCAATGCTAAATTTTTCTAATTCTTTTCATTTGACCATCCTTATGACTGAATTGTGAATTTTTTCCAGAAAGACAAGGCTTTTTCCATGAATTTGCTCATTTTCTCAAATTTATTTTTTTAACGCCCATCATACCATTCATTGGCAAAGGAATGTTCCAAAAAATATTTACGGGGTATTTTTAAGTCATCTCCCATCCCTCAAATAGATAGTTGAATTTTCCCAATCAATTGTCTTCAACCTTATAAGGTAAAAAAGGTCTCGATCTCTGTTTTACCTAAATCCCCTGAGTTTTTGTTTTGCCACTTTTTTCTTTAAAATAATAACTCTGATCATGCTCATAGTATCTGTTAACATCTCCTTCAACTCCACCCCCGCAAAGAACCTCCTACCACTAGAACCTTCGTTCTACTATCAACGAGCTGATTGGGACGCGTTCCGTGATTTCCTCCATTTGTCCCCTGGGATGTTGTCTTTACACTCCCTGTCCAAGAATGTGCTTCTGAGGTCTCATCCTGGGTTAAAGCTGGAATCGACGCTTTCATCCCATCAAGGAAAATTTAAAAATCAAGTCGCGCTCCTCCCCTTGGTTCTCCGCTGCTTGCTCAGCCGCCATTGCCCATATAAAACCACTCTTTCACCTATTTCGTAGCGACATGTCTGACTGCAATAGACGTCTCTTTGCCTCCGCCCGTAACGAGTGTAAGCGTCCCTCAACGATGCTAAGTCAATATTTGCTGCTCGGATGAAGGAACGTATTGCATCTCGCAAATTTGGCTCCAAAGATTATTGGCGTCTCTGCAAGAGCGTCCTGAACAATAGCAAACCCTCCATACCTCCTTTGTTCAACCAGTTCGAGGTCCTGACCTCCTCTACCGACAAGGCTGAATGCTTTGCTCGGAAATTTTCATTCAATTCAACGCTCGACTCTTCCGGTGTGTACCCATACCAGACTTCCCTCTTAGAACTGAGGCCCTATTGAGCGGGTTAAACATAACCCCGTCATTGGTATTGGGCATTATCTCCAATTTAGACCCCAACAAGGCTAGTGGTGGAGATGGGATACCAGCCATTGTCTTGAAGAAATGCGCGCCTGAACTGGCGCCCGCCCTTTCTAAACTATATAACTACTGCCTCAAGGAATCTTGTTTTCCTGACTGCTGGAAGTCCTCATCCATTGTTCCTGTCTTTAAGAACTCTGGAGACCCCTCTGACCCTTCTAATTACCGTCCTATCAGTCTCCTACCCCTCTTCGGCAAAAAGTCTTCGAAGCCCTAATCAACGCCGAAGTGGTTAACCACCTTACATCCCATCAATCTGCTCTCAGACAAGCAATATGGTTTCCGCTTTGCCCGATCTACAGCTGATGTGCTTACGGCCATCACTGAAACCGTCTACCAAGCTCTTCAAAATAACGGAGAAGCTCGTGCCGTGGCCCTAGACATCTCCAAAGCGTTTGATAGGGTTTGGCATGCCGGCCTTTCTTCGCAAGCTCCAGGGTTATGGTATTACAGGTCGATTGTTTGACCTAATACAATCATTCCTGTCAAACCGTGAATTGAAGGTCGTTCTCAACGGATTCTCCTCCAGTTCCTATCCCACGAACGCAGGTGTTCCCCAAGGCTCCATCCTAGGCCCCACTCTTCCCTTATTTTCATCAAATGACCTTCCTGACGCCATAGATTCCCAAGTTGGCATCTACGCGGACGACACTACAATTTATTCCTGCCTCCAAAAACAAATCTAGTGTCGCTGACAAAACTAACCTGGCCGTTCGTCTCGAAAAAGGACCTCCAATCGGTTGTGAACTGGGGCAAGAATTGGCTGGTCAACTTTAACGCCTCAAAAACAAAACTGCTCTCTATTAATCACCACAGAGATCCTTCCCTGCCCCCCATTAGAATGTCTGACGCTCAACTTCTTGAGAGCAACTCTCTGCGGCTGCTCGGTCTCACGTTGACTGCTGACCTGAGATGGAACAAATACATTGAGTCAATTGCTTCGTCCACCGCAAGGAAAGTTGGCTCCCTGTGCAGCGCCAGGAAATTTTTCTCCCCGGAATCGATCCTTCAGATCTACAAATCAACCATTCGCCCTTGCATGGAGTATTGCTGCCATATATGGTCTGGAGCCCCTTCTGTTTGTCTCGGGGTTCTTGATAAGATCCAGAGACGGATATGCAATATAATTGGCCCTGATCTGGCATCTCGTCTGCAGTCGCTCTCTCACAGACGCGCCGTCGCCTCTCTCTGTCTTTTTTACAAATACTTTCATGGTAATTGCTCCGATGAGCTGCTTTCGCTGGTTCCCAGAATTCATGAATTCAAGCGCCCTACGAGGCTGGCATCCCGCTCTCACCCCCTTTCACTGTCGAAACTTTTAAATGTAGCCGTCTCTTCTACTCCAAATAGCTTCATGTCTCGCACCTCTCGCCTGTGGAACTCCCTTCCCTATTCCTGTTTCCCTGATAGCTATAATCTCCAACTATTCAAATGTAATGTCAATCGACATCTCCAGTTGCCTTGATCTATCCACTATCCTTCTCCTCATCCTTTCTTCTATCACTCCTATCTGATCTTGCTCCAAATTTTCTGTAACCCCTTGCGTCCTAGTGGCTTCCCGCCTTGCTTGGGGTGAAATGCTTAAAAAAAAAAAAAAATAAAAATAAAATATATAAAATTTATATAATTTTATATATAAATGATCAATATATATATTAAAAATAACTAAAATTAAAATTTTTTGTCATAATTTTAAATTTAAAATTAAAAAAAATATTTTAAAAATGATATAATTTTTGGGTAATCAAAAAAATATTTTTCCAAAATTTTGATTGCTCTATTTAAAAAATAATAATGAATGGAATAAAATTTTCTAATTAAATTTTTTTATATATTCTTATAACGTCCTATTTTTTTAAATTTTCAATACATTTTTATTGAAATTACAATTTTAAATTCTAAAAAAATTTCATTTATAAAAAATCCCAAAAAAATTCAAATAAAAAAATCAAATTATTTAAATTGAAATTGTTCTTTTTTTTATATCCAATTTTAAATTTTTTATATAATTATTAATAAAAATCAAAATATAAAATAAATATAAATATTTAAAATATTTAAAATTCAATTTGATTTTGAATATTTTTCAACAATCTTAAAGTAATTAAAAAATTTTCAAAATTTCTTTTAATTTGTAATTCAAATTTATTTAATTCAATTTTTAAAATGTCTTTGATTTAAACTAATATATTTCGAATTGAATATTATATATATATATATATTTAATTTATATAAATAAAAAATAAGAGATTATTTTTTTATTTTTTGAAACCCTTTATTTTTTAAAAAATAAATTTTTTTTTTAAAAAAAAAAATTTCATAAAACCAAATTTTTTTGAAAATAAAATTCAAAAGATAATAAAAAATAAAAAAGGTTTGTTTTAAATTTAATTTTCAATAAAATATAGAATCGTTTTTCAGAAAATTCAATTTTCATTTTAATTTATTTTTAATTTAATTTTTTTATTCTTTTTTTAATGATTTTTATCATTTTATTAACATACATTTTTTAAATTTAATTTTAACATAAATAAAAAAAAAAATGAAAATGCTGAAATTAATAAAAAAAAATAATTTCAATAAAATTTGAAAATTTAAGTAAAAATTCTCTTCATTTTTTTATTTTGTAATTTTTTAATTAAAAAAAATTAATTTTTTTAAAAAAATTTTTTTAAAAATAAAATAAGAAATATTTTTATTGTAAAATATTTGATTATTTAGAATGATTTTTTCTCCTTTATATTTTGAATGGTCATTTTTCAAATGATTAAAACACTTCAATTTTTTAAAATATTTTCAAATTATAAAAAAAAAAAATATAATTATTTTATAAATTAAAATTTTTGAATTTTTTTATTTTTTTTTAAATTCATTTTTTAAGATCTAAATTTTTTTTTCTTTTTCTAAAATTTTTTTATGAAAATTTCAAATTTTAAATTTTTAATCATTTTTTTTCAATTTTTAAATCTAGGTTTAATTTTTAAATATAAGTTTTATAATTATATTTATATATAAAAAATATAATGGAAAATTAAAAATTTTTTATTCTCAAAAATAACGTTTTTTTTTTTTTTTGTAAATTTGAAATTTTAAAAAATAAAAAAATTTTAAATAAATATATTTTTTTCTTTTTTTCTATTTAAAAATTTAAAAAAATTTCCATTTTAAATGAAAAAATAAAAAAAAATTAAATTTAAATATAAATTCCTTTAATTTTAAATTTCATATTGGCCCAAAAATCAAAAACATTCTTTTTAATCCATTGAATAATAAAAAATTTCATTATTTTTAAAAAGAAAAAAAAATATTTTTTATAATTAAATTTTTTATAATAATATATTTATGGATTATTAAAGTTTCAATTATAAATTCTAAAAATCCTATAAAATGTAAATTATATTTATTTTTTTTCTTATAAAAAAAAATTAAAATATGTTCCATTTTTTATTTATAAAATTGTTTAAAATATATATTTTATATATATAAATATATATTTATATATTAATTTTGTTAATTAATTTTATTTTGAATATCAAAGTTTTTTAAAATTAAGTTTTGGAAATGAAAAATATTTTAAAATGAATTTTCATTTTAAACATTTAATTTTTTATTTTTAATAAATATATTTTTATGAAAATCTTTTAATATTTATATATTTATTTATTATAAACTGAAAAAAACCGGATTTTTGAAAAAAAATTTATAAATATAATAAAAAATTTAAAATTTTATTTTTTTTTTAAAAAAAAAAATCATTTAATATTTATTTAAATAATATATATTTATATATGGTTAATATAAAATAATATATTATTTTAAACTGCATAAAAAAATAAATGTTAAATAAAAATATTGTTTTTATATATTTTTTAGGAATTTTTAATATTATATATTATATATATATATATATATATATATATATATATATATATATATATATATATATATATATATATATATATATTTATTTAAAAAATGATTCCAAATCGCGACATAAGAAGTCTCATGTTTCAAAACAAGAGCCGAAAACTTCAATATAATTATTTAAATTAAATTGAGTTAAAAAAAGCTCTGTTCCATCTTCAAGCGAAAATTTTTTTTTTTTTTCAACTTTATTTCTAAATTTAATTTTTTTTTTAAAATTGAAATCAAAATTTCCATGGTAACAGCTAGGGCGAATTGTTTTTAATTGGGTAGGCGGTTTTGGGTGTTAATAATAAGTATCAGTATAGAGTTACTTTCATAGATGTCAAGTCAGGGAAAGGTGGGGGTGTCTAAAATTTGAAACGGAAGATGTATTAACCCTCGTCTAGTTTGCATGTCTATGGAGATTTATTTATTTTTTTTTTTTTTTTTTTTATGAAAGGGATTTGTGCATATAAAAAAAAAAAAAAACTGTCGTAACGTTTGTTTTTTTTTTTTCATAAAGGGTTATCTTTTTTTTAAAATTTAAACTATTTATTTGGGCTATGGATTATGAAGGGTTTATATTGTATGCATGTTTTTTAGTTAATTATTCAAACCATGAATCTGATGATTGGGCTATTTGTTAAACAAGTTATTATATTTTTTTTTTTTTTAAAAATTTTCAAACCAAAAATCTGATGATGTCTACAAAAAAAAATAATTAACCTCATGTCTGTCTATTGTTTAATAGATTATTATTATTTAGAAATTTAATTATGTGCAATTTTTCATGGAGGCAAAAAGGGCATGGGTCATCCCAAGTTTTACATGTTCTAGCCTTGTTTATAATTTTCCATTTAACTTTAGGTGTCCTATTTGTTTCCTTCAGATGCCAAAAATATTTAGATAGGGAAGTCTGATTTCTTTTTTTTTATATTATTGAAAAAGCACTTATTTGCCTCCATCTATTTTAAATTATTCTTCGTGGACCCAATGTATATCATTATTAGTGCTAGGGCTCTCAGTGGATGATATAGTACATTGGTATACCAACAGATTTAATGCAATTTTTATTTTTATAAATATATATAATTTCTAGGTTTCTACAATTTATATAATTTTTTAAATATTGTCTGATTTTAAGTAAAAGGGTTTTTTATTAATACTGTTTTTTAGGCATGGGGGTTTGTTCAAGATCTTATTATTGTGTTTTTTTTTTATACGTTCAAGATTTTCAAGCAGCTGTAACTCAATTTTAGGGTGTTCTTATTGAATATATTACTAATTTACTATTTTTAAAAGGAATTTTATCATTATTTAGAATTTAAAAATTTCTGTCCTAGTTTAATTAAAAATAAATTTTGGTTGAACTAAGGGGTGTATTTTATAATATTTTTTTTTTTTCTGTTTTTTCAATATATAGTTTTTTTCTCTATATATAGTTAATAAATATAAATCATATATTTTTTTAATTAAACATATACCCGATCATTGTTTTCATGTTGTTATTATTTCCTTGTTAAAAAATTATTTGCTAATTCTATTTTCTATTGATGCCTCATATATTTTTTTAAAAATTGGATTTTTTTTATTTAATTGTTTATAAAACCATAAAATTTAAAACATTTAAGTTTAATTTTTTTTATTAAATGAAAAATTAAAAAATCTAAATACAAATATTTTATTTGAGAAACAGTTTTTTTTAAAATTAATAATTGAGAATAAATAAATTTATTTATAGTTTTTGAATTTGAATATAAATATATTTTTTATATTTTTAATATTAATCTTTCAAAAAATTATTAAAAAAATTTATTTAATAAAATTCCTTATCCAAAATGTTATATTTTAAAAGGGGAAATTTTTTAAATAATCAAATTTTTTAAAAATCCATTAATTTGATTGAATTCAATTTATTTCAATTAAGGATGTATATATATATATTATTCATATTTTTTGCATTTTATGAATATATATTGGGTAACTTTCAATGATTTTAAAAAAATTTTTTTATATATATATATTCAATATATATATATATATATTTTATATAAATAGTATCATATAAATAAAAATTGCATAAACAATTTAAGAAAATGTAAAACTTATTAATTTTAAAATGAACTTATATGAAGTCCTTTATTTTAATTAAACTTTTAAATAATAATAATCTATTAAACAATAGACACGAGTTAACGGTTTTTTTATATACATCATCAGATTTTTTATTTGAAATTATTAAAAAAAATAGCATACAAATAATAACTTGTTTAATCCATAGCCCAATCATCAGATTCATGGTTTGAATAATTAACTAAAAAACATGCATACAATATAACACCCTTCATAATCCATAGCCCAAATAAATAGTTTAAATACCCTACAAAAAAGATAACCCTTTATGAAGTCGTCAAAAAAACAAACGTTACGACAGTTTTTTTTATATATAAAATTCCTTTCATAAAAAAAATAAATAAAAAATAAATAAATAAATCCATAGACATGCAAACTAGACGAGGGTTAATACATCTTCCGTTTCAAATTTAGACACCCCACCTTTCCCTTTGACTTGACATCTATGAAAGTAACTCTATACTGATACTTATTATTAACACCCAACACCTACCTACCCAATTTAAACAATTCGCCCTAGCTGTTACCATGGAAATTTTGATTTCAATTTTTAAAACACGTAAATTTCAGAAATACGTTATTCCAAAAAAAATTTCGCTTGAAGATGGAACAGAGCTTATTTTAACTCAATTTAATTTAAATAATTATATTGAAGTTTTCGGCTCTTGTTTTTTGAAACATGAGACTTCTTATGTCGCGATTTGGAATCATATTTTTAAATAAATAATTATATTTATGCTCTACTTTTTTGTATCGAGCACTATTTTTTAAAAATAATAACTAAAATACTAAGGGACTTTGGATTATTTACCTAACCAGTTCCTTCCTATTTTCTATATATTTTTTAATCATATATATATATATATATATATATATATATATATATATATATATTTGAAGAAAATTTTAAGTTATAATTATATTTTCATTAATTTATCAAATATGGTTTTTACCATTTTGAGATTGTTCCTGAATTTTTGTTGAAAGACATGAAATTTTAAATGAAAATGTTGCCTTGAAATAAATTAAAATCATTTAAACCAAAGTCATATTTTAGATGTTTTTTTTGAAAATTTTTTCATCTCCTATATATATATATATATATATATATATATATATATATATATATATATAAATATTTATTTATTTATAAAAATATTTTATCAGGTTAAATGGAATTATTTAATAAAACTTTTTTTCAAATGATGTTTTTGGAACTTGATGATTTGAACATATGTTTTTGATTTAAATCTGTCATAGAAAAATCAAAAGTTTTATTAAACATGGATATGTTGAACATTCAACATTGCAATCATTGCTAAAAGACAACATTGTGTAAAATTCTTCAACCTCATTTTAAATAGCATATAGACAAATACTTATAGCCTTGGGATTATAATGGTGTCCATCTTAAATATTTTCCTTTTGAGGAAAAATTTTCAAGGTGAATAATTGTAAGAAATTTATCCACCTCAAAATCAGAAATATATGATTCCAAATAAATGAGCGTAAAATGGTTCTGAATAAAGAAATTTTTCTAAAAGGACACTGGATCAAATAAATAAGCTAGATGCATAATGTTAATTATCAAATAACTGATTTTTATTTGAAAGAGGTCATCATCATTGAATATGAAAGGAGAATATAACCTTATGTATTTTTTTGTGTATAAATATGTTGGTATAATATATATATATATATATATATATAATAAAATAGTATATATATAAATATATAAAATATTTTACAAAGTAAAAACAAAAAAAAAAAAAATAAATTATTTATATAAAAAAATTATCATTAAATTCATATTTTTAATTTTGAAATTTAAATGAAAATTTTTGTTTTTGAAATTTTTATAAAAAGTATATAATTTAGTTAAATAATTATTATATATTTTTTAAGTGAGAAAATAAATGCTTTCATTCATTTGCCTGAAATTTTAATATAACTTATTATTTTATAAAAATTTATTCATTTAAAATAAAAAAAAATATGAACAATTTATTTTAAGAATATTTAAATTTTTTTTTTTTAAGCCTTTCATATCGAAGCATTTTTTTAAAATATTGTCGATGAGTCTAATGGGTAGATATATGTTGGATTTGAGAACTATTTGAAAACTGAAAATCATCATATTGTCAAAATAATTGAAAAAATTATATTTTTAAAATATCCATGCCATATATAAAAATCATATACCAGGAAAAGTATAAATAGTTTGGGTGAATTAGGTCTTTGATGCTTAAATATTCATTTTTTTTCTTTACAGAACTTATATCAGCAATTTATAAGCTATATTGTCATGAAGAAATATTTATAATTGAAATATTTTCAAAATTTAATTTTCTCATCGATCATAATTCATGAAATTTTTTTTCATATTTCAGCAAGTTTGGATATTCCAAATTTAATATACTATCCTATTTTTGTCTTCTGGGTAGCAAAGGGTATAAAATAAAAGAACTTTTATTTCAAGAAATTTTTTATGTAAATTTCTCAAATATATGTTAAAATATTTCAGTTCGTAATTTTTTGGATATATATAATTTAGATAACACTTCAAAGAATATACATTTTATCCAATGTCAAATACATGGTCTGAATTTTTATTTATTTTCTTTCCATAAATCAAATTTTTTCTGAAAAACTTTCACCCATTTATTTTTTCAGATTGCAAATGATTTTACAAATATTAAATTCTAGAACAAAAAAAAAAATATTGATTTGATTCTTGATATTTATGAAAATTAATGTTTATTAAGGTTAAGAAAATTCTTAATGATTTGTTGTTGAATATATAAATTCACTTTTATAAAAATATGTATGATTTATAGCTTTTATTTATGTGATCCTATTATGTTTTTTTTTTAATTTTTTTTTTTTTGCAAATATATTGAAACCAATTTGGTAAACTGTTCCACAAAGTTTATTAATTGTTCAAATAACTAAAATATTTAATGTTAAAAAAAATAAATATCCCCCTTTATGGTGTTTACTTTTTTTGTTCAATAATTTAAAATTTTATTTAAATTAAAATTTTATAAATTTTTTGAGGATTTAAAATGTTTTTTTTTTATTTTAAAAATTGAACTTGAATTTTTAATATAAATTATAAAAAGTTAATTCTAATATTTTATGCAAAATTATTAAATAAAAACAAATAAAATAATTGCAAACACATGAGTTTAAATAGTTCAAACCATTTCTCTGATTTTCTTGATATTATGATATATTCAACCCCAATAGATATATTCTTATTATTTATATAATATGTTCTCCAAATTTTATAATCTTTTTCAACCTAATATTCATAAATTTTTAATCATAAAAAATCTCCTTGTCTATTTTTCCAATTCGAATGAATTATCCTCATCTTTTATGCATTTATTTATTTCAACATTTCAGCCTTTGTCACCAATATTCTTCAGGTGATTGGAATTTCGAACAAACCCTTTATTTCAAAGCTGTATGGGTAGACTGTTCTAGCGTCTTCCACGTTGAATGTTAATCCCAGGAATCAATTTTCTTATCAGAGGATCTCCTTAAGAAATGATGAAAATATTCTATCTCATCCAATATTGAACTCACATCTTTTGGGTCTGACACTGGATCTAACCAACCATAACCTTGATCAATGTATTTAATTTGGAAAGATGTAGTATGTGAAAGTCCAAAAGGATATATCATTCCAACCAAAAAAAAGAAGGCCGGAAGCTGCAAAACATGAAATTTGAAACGTTGGTAAAAAATGTTTAAGGTTATGGCAAAGATGAGATCAACAGTTCTGAATAATGTAAATTAATTTGCAAGTATATGTATTTAGATCTTTTTATTGGCTGACATCCTCAAATAAACATTATCTAAAATTAAGGAGTTGTTCAGCTTCTGGTTATATTTTTGCAGGATAAGTCAGAGTAGGTTATTTTTTGAGGCATTAAAATTTAGAAAAACCATTTCCTTAAATATTTAACCACATATTGGTGGTTTATTTCAAAGCAGTTAATATGGAGTAACTGTGTTAGTATCTGATGGATCTGCTATTGAGATAGGGATAAATGGTAGTGTCATCTGCATAAATGCCTTTTGGGAACTGATGACACCAGGAAGATCATTGATGAAGATCAGAAACATTGTAGAACCCAGTAATAGAGCCTTTTTCAATGGGATTTGTTTCAAAATTCAGTAAGCCTGTTCAGAATGACCTTCATTTCAGATTTGATAGAAACGAATGGAAATTGCCATATAAATATCATTTTCAGTTCAGAGATAATTTTTTTTAAAATTTCTGCGAAGGTTCTCTCAATATATTTTGAAAAGTGCAGTTGTGACAGTTTATTTTATATATATTTTTTAGAATTATTATTGTGATTTCTTTTTTGGTTCTGATCATATCCATATATTTTGGATGTGGTTAGAATTATTTTGATATTGTTAAGATTGGGTAAATTATTTTTGATAGTAGATGTTAAGGAGTTAGTAGGCAATATTATATATCTGTTTTTATCTAATATATTGTCAGTGTTATTAACAACATCATCATATTTTTTGAAGGTTGTATATTTTATATATCGTTCTCTTAACATTGTGGAAGAAATAATGAGGATTATAGGTTCACCTATCGTCTGGTTCAAACTTCTTCCTGGTCTTTTGAATAGGAGTAGAGGTTTATCCTTTGTTTCCTCTTTAGAATTGGGTCCTGGTTACTTTTAAAGTCTGCTTTAGCTCAGTATTGCTAACACTTGTTCTTTTCTATGCTAATATAAGTCTACACAGTAACTGTCTAGCTTGAGTGGCTCTTGAGCCTTGTGTTATGTAAACATTAGTAATAAAAAAAAATATTGGAGGTTTTTGAAAATCTTTTCATGTATTTTCTTTTCCTCAAGTTTAGATTTATCTGAATTTTTGGTGAAAATAGAAACTTTGAGAATTTATTATTGAGTAACGCTTTTTATAATTAAATAATGGCAAGTTCCATATTGCTTTCTTCAACACATTCTTTTTAAAACTTTTTTGTTTAATATTTATACAACTGTTTTTTTGTTTTTTTTCTGCAATAAATGAGGAAAATATTTTAATATCTGTTATTAAACTCCTGAAATACTTGACATTTTAAATTTGGTCAGTAAGTTATCTAGAAAGTGCATATTAAGAGATATCAAGAAAAATAAAAATAAAAATAAAAAAAAAATGAAAAAAAAATCTTTAATAAAGAAAAATACTCACGGTATTATTATCAATTTCTGTCTTGTGGTATACATCGTTCTCTAAAACAGAAAAGAAAAATCAAATAAAGCCTAGTGTTATTTTATTAGAATTTACTATATATGAAAATCGGCTTTCATATTACCCTCTGATATATTTGAAAGCAAATGCTACATCTGCCATTAGGCTAGTTGTTTCCCTTTGTCAGAATCATACACCTTTATTATTTTTATTTAGCCTTATAAGACAACACTGAAATGTAAGTTTCTTGGGAGCTTTGAAAATTTTTATTTTTTTTTTTTTTACAAAAATATATTACTGGTAATAACCTTTTTTTTTGTTAACAAAAATGTATTGCTGATAGTGTTTTTTAATATGAAAATATATTTTTATACATTCATCATATTTTGACCCCAGTTTGGTAATTAACTACAAGGTAACCAAAAAAGGTTCTATCCGTTTTTTGATTAGTCATTGAATGAAGTTGAAATATATACGAAATGCGTGTAGCAATTGTTTTCAAATTCAGACAGCCAGAAGTAGGAACATCAGACATTATAAAAAAACATGCACACCATGCCCGGCCATCAGTTATAAGCCGGACAGCTGTGAGGAGGATGGAAGTGTCTAGATATCTTGTTCGGTTTGTTTGCTTTATGACTTCAAAGTGGGCTTATCAGCAGCTGCATCAAGTCACTGCATGTGTCAAGCGTTTGGGGATAGTGCTGTGGATGAACGTACTGCAAGGCGTTGGTTTCGAAAATTCAAGTCGGGAGATTTGTCTCTCCATGATGAGCCTCACAGTGGATGACCACAGGTCTTGAATGATGGAGTCCTGAAGGCGGCCATTGAAGAGGACAGTAGTCTAACGTGTGGTGAACTTGCAAGACAGTTCAACGTTTCTGATGAAACAGACTTCACCTGCATCGCCTGGGTAAGATGTACAAACTGAGCAAGTGGGTTCCGCAAACGCTGTTGGAGGTCCACAAAGGACAACGAGTGGCAGCCTGCGTATCGCTGCTTTCTCGCCACTGTACCGCATCCTTATTCAATCGAGTGCTTACCAGTGATGAAAAGTGGGTTCTGTACGAAACTCCCAAGCATTCCAGACATTGGTTGTCTCCTAACACTGCAAGACTGCCTATGCACCCATGCAAGATTATGCTTTAGTGTCTGGTGGACAGGCTGTCAAGTGGTTCATTATGAACTGCTACCAACAGGCCAAACGGTCACTGGAGACCTATACTCGCAGCAATTGAAACATGTGCAACAGGCATTGCGCCAGAAGGAGCCAGCACTGGTGAATCGCAAAGGTGTGCTTTTCCTTCATGACAATGCCAGACTGCATGTTGCATGAGTGGTCAGGGATACCATACAGCAACTTGGGTGGGAGACTTTGTCAAAAATATTACCAAAAAAAAAGCTGTTGGCATTAAATGACCCATTGAGGTTGATATGCCATAAAACAAACCAAACCAAACCACCTCTTCCACTCCCTGGATAATCATCTTCGTTGGAAATCCTTCACCAATGAAGCAGACTTGCACAAAGCCCTCACGGACTTCTACCGCAAGGGCCCCAAGTTTTACCACACAGCTGGAGACACGTTGGCAGAAGTTGCTGGATGCCAATGATATTATAAGACTAAATATAAGTTACACATATTGTAAGCGTTTTCTTTTTTTCCTTTAAAAATGGACAGAATTTTTTGGTTACCTTGTATTTGACCATAGTTGGGACACTAACAGCTGCTACCACCCTGTGTCAAGGTGGACCTGGGAAGAATAGCAATTAAGAGGTGGTTCCATGCTTCTCAAAACCACCTGATCAGAGGCCTTGCTGTCAGATGTAGTTTATCGTCTTACCCAAGACAACTTACACCTTTATAAGTCAACCATTCATTCTTGCATTGAATCTTGCTGCTACACCTGATATGGAACTTCTGATTATATATATATATATATATATATATTTTCCCTTTGCCTTTTTTTATCAATATATTCATGTCAATAGTATCTTGACTTCATAAATTTAAATTCAGTACTATATTGGAAGCTAGGTGTCATCATTTCACTGTTGTAGTTGTTAGATATAAGAAGTTCTATTAAAATACTTTCTTTTCTCACACTTCTTGACCGTGGAGCTCTCTTCCCGCTTCTTACTTTCCTGTCAATAATGATGTACAAAAATTTGAAATGCAACATCAATCATCATCATCTCACTCCCTGAATCTTCTTCTTTTATTGTCTTCTTTCATCAAGAAAGTTTTTTCAGTTTCTTTCATTGTTAGTAAATCCCTTTGTGTCTTAGTGGCTTTATCTCCTTGTATTGGGTGAAATGAAAAAAAAAAAAAAAAGTTGCCACAAAATTAGTAGTACATCAAAATATATAAATGGGATCCTCACCCAGCTTCCTCCTGATCAATCAGTAACAAAATGATGTGGCATCACTATTCTCGCTCACGTCAATGTGTACCAAAAACTGGGAAAGTACCACTGCATGTTCACATAGGGGTGGTGGGAGTAAAAAGGGAATTTTATGAGGACATGTAGGAAAGATATCCTCTTGGGAGTCTCTTCCACAAAGTAACATTTCTGGGGAATAAGCTGTTTGAGTCAAACTTACTCTATACCAAAGGTTGGTTTGGTTGATCTTGTTTAGCTGCATATCAACATCTCTCTGGATTATTTAATGCCGAAATCTAAATATATTGAACACAATTTTATGGCTCCAATTGAACATATTTTGAACACAATTGTATGCATTCAACATTGAGATTGGTGAGCAAGTTCAGAAGATAGATCACATGCTTGGCACTGGTTATCCACATATTTGGAGGTGCACCAATACACTGTGTTACCATCTGCATAATGAAAAGCATTTACTTACAATAAATTGAACTTGTGAATTAAAAAGGTTTTATTTCATAGAAACAAGGAGCAACCACCCTTCATCCTACTCACTGTTGGATAAAATGAAAACGGACATAAACCAACCGACCCTAAATAGGTTAAATCTAGTCAAAATTCAAAATTAGTATGCTTTTTTTTTGATACTATACAATAATCTAGGTCTTCATTATCTGTTTAGTTCGATTTGGTAGGCTCTGGCTGTGCATGACAAGTGGATGAAGTCATCAAAATCCTTCCTTTTAAACCAATACACTTTTTTATATATTTCGTGTTCAACTATTACAAAGCCCAAGAGCCTCTCAAGGTAGAAATTAAATGTAGTTGTTGTTAGGGCAAAAATTCAAGGGAGAAATTATGAAGTGTATATTATTAAGATATGTAGGATAGATAATGGTTGACTCTAAAGTAGAAAGGGTTAAGATTATAGTGGTCAGAGAAACAGTTCTGGGCAAAAAGCTGACTGAGAGGAACATCTTCCTTACTAACAGAATACGAAGGGGACGACGATGAGTTGATCCAGTGTACATAGTATGGTGGGCTCTAGATGTTAATGTCTGAACTTGTGGATCTAAGGAATGAAGCTCATCTGAACATTTGCCATGTATATAGCGATATAGTCACAAAGGAGCTAGCAGTGTCTGTCTTGTCTATTTTTGTGTGTGTGTGTGTGTGTGTGTGTGTGTGTGTGTGTGTGTGTGTCTGTTCATTTATATATAGGATCGGATTTCCTACATTTTTCAACCGATATCAACAAAACTTCACTTTTTTTTTTGGCAGGTAGTGTTTCTTATTGTCTTGCACACTTTTTCTTTTTATTTTACATTCAGAATGCTTTAAAAATTCCATTTACAAGACAATTGTTTATAATAAAATTCTATTCAATCGGTAGACTCATAACGATTGAGAACAATGTTTTTGTTTGAGTTTGGGTTTGACCAATTCGTAAAAAAAACCAAAAAAAAAAAAACTAATTAAGACATGCGTGTCTGTCAACCTTAAACAATAATTTTTTGTCAATTTTATTTTTCAGTCTTTATGATGATGGTCGATACTTGATCTATCTCTTACTGTTACATCCCCGGCAACGCCAGGCTTTACTACTAGTAGTATATATATATATATATATATATATATATATATATATATATATATATATATATATATATATAAATGATAAAAAATAAAATAAATATAGCATTGCATAATACTTCGATAATTTCAAAATTTTCAAATATAATTGGCATGTAAACAAAACATTATATTTTTTAATTCTTCAAAGTATGAATAATTTAGATACATTTTTGTGAAATGGCTACAATTTTTTTTATGGTTATTAATTCTCAGTGGGTCACCTGGACCACATTAAGAATTACTTATGTAGACTACAGCAGTGTTTAATTGGTAAGGGTTAATCTGAAAATTATAACCCTCAACAAATGAAATATGCTATTCACTCTACAACCAAGTGTCAACTGTCTCTTCTGAAAGTCACTTCTTTCTTTATTTTCCTTGTAACCCCACTTCTTTGTAGTTGAGGGCATTTTGAACAGATTTGACTAAATACTTCTTCAAATCAAAAACTTAAAGATAATGTGGGTGGGGAAGACTGACTGACTGGCAGAATGAAGTGCCCAGACACTATGCATCTACAAAAGTTGAAAGTTCGTTTTGCTATATATTTATTTTTAAATATATATATATATATATATATATATATATATATATATAGTAAAAATCTGTGTTATTGAAGTTGGTGTAATGGATACAATGAGAAAAGGGCTTTCAAGAAAAGATAGGTCAGTGGTTATAAACTTAACCTATTGAGATAATTTAGATATCTTGGCTCAGTTATCTGTAAAGATGGTTCCAGAAGAGAAAGAATTTCACAAGCTGCACAATCAGTGGCAGCAGTTGCAAAGCCAAAACCAACCGGAAATATCTACCTAAAATCAAATATCTGACTGTTATGTACATTGTCATTCTAAATCTTTCTATCCACCTGCCATTTTTGGACATTATTGACAGAATTATAGTGAAGACTAGAGGACCATTATATGGACATGGTGACTGAAAAGCAACTCCCTATTTTATGTATGAGTGGCCAATCAGAAGTCCTGACTTAACACCCTGTGAGTTTTTTTCTTTGGGGTTGGTTAAAGGAGCAAGTCTACTTTACAAAACCAACAACTTGAAAGGTGAATACAAGAAGTTATGTCTTCCATACCACAAGAATTCCTGGTGAAATCAGTTGACACGATTCTTGGGCAGGCTGAAAAGCTTCTCACAAAATCTGGTGCTCATATCAAATTTTAAATAAAACCTCATGCTAAATGCTTCCCTCTCATATCTGTTTCTCGTAACAATTACAGTTAATAAATAAATCATAAGTATTCTAAAATGGGGAGTTACTTCTTTTCAATCACTCTGTAGATCACATGCAGTGTGAGACACAATCAAGCAAGAAACACGTCAATTTGAAGATTTCCCAACTATCATCAAGAAGAGAAATTTGAAGTGGTATGGACATATCATAAGAGGCAACAATTTTTCTACTGCCATGATACAAGGTACCATATCAGGCAACAGAAGAAAGAGCAGACACAGGAATTTGAAATGGTATGAATATGTAATAATAGACAACAAATTTTCCACTGCCATTGTACAAGCAACAGAGGAGGGAACAGATAGAGGGAGTTGAAGTGGTATGGACACATCATAAAAGCCAACAATGTTTCCACTGCTATTGTACAAGGTCAAACATTAGGCAAAAAAAAGAAAAAGGAAGACAGTAGACGTTGAAATGGTATGGACATGTCGTAAGCGACAACAATGTTTCCACTGCCATCTGTCAAAGTATCACATTAGGCTAAAGAAGGGTCAGAAACAAATAAAAATGAGCTGTCCCTGAGCAGATTGGAGGACTCTTCACAGGAACACAGAGATTGGGTTGTGGCATTATGACTTCACTTGGTCATGGGACAGATTTTCATTATTATGATCTTATAATGAATATGTCATACTAAATATAACTGTCATTTCAAATTAAAGAAAAAAACAAAAAAAAAAACTTATCTGCCAAAAGAAAAAAAAAAATGTCATAACTTACTTAGGTTGCCCGGAAAGCAGAATTCTTCTTTACTATTGTCATACATATTGGGTGAAATATGTATATTTAGGAGACATCTTTGCTGTTCAAAGCTTTCACTCATAGACATTTCAGGGACACGTTGATCATAACTGATATCCATCTTACTTGGCTGGACAAAACTTTGACTCGAGATTTCAGGGACATTCTGATCTTGACTGACATCCATATTACTTGGCAGGGTAAATTTTTGGTGTGTAGAGATTTCAGGGTTGGACTGCATGTGTTTGACATACAGATTACTTGGCAGGACAAAACTTTCACTCCCAGACATTTCAGGGACACATTGATCACCACTGACATCCATATTACTTGGCAAACTTTGATTCTTAGAGATTTCAGGGACACATTGATCACTCTCTTCTTCAGAGTTGATTGGAACCATTGAGTTCATAGATCCTGTAGAGTAGCATGTTGGAACAATATCTGGCCAAGTATTGGCCATATCCTCTGTGAGAGGTTTTGGTTTTCCTAAAGTTAACTCCCTTGACAGATTTGGTATGCTTCTGAGGTATTGTTGGTTCATTTTGGCTAATCGATTTGCCAGTATATTGTTATTAAGACTGGTAGGTGGTGGTGATTCATCAATTGAACTGTAGCTTTGCTGAGTAGGCAGAAGAGAAGTGAAGTCTAAATCAATATTGGATTGACTCATGATGAAATATTTTGAAAGTTTTGTCTCTAACCTGAAAAAAGAAAGAAAAAGATTTATGATATTTCTAATAATGATATTGGGATGTGTAGGTGGTGTAATAGATAGTAGATTTGAATGTGAAATTGGAGAGACAAGTTCAAATTTCAATTGAGATTTTATATTCATGCAAATACCCTTGCTATGGGTTAATTAGTAGGACTTGTATCTGGAAAAAAAAAATCTTTGTTACCTTCAACAAATTGATAATGAAATATTCATTAAAAAAATAATTATTTTTAAAAAACAAAATACATGCTGGCTTAAATAACTCTCATAAGGTTGATAATCTGCAGAAAAAAAGCAAACTGATTTAATAAAATTGAAATTTAAAAAATGTTATAATTTCAAATTTTTTTGTTTGCTGTATCCAAACAAATCTCATTTCAGTTTGGAGACTGCTCAGCATGCAAAATCAGAGAACCATGTTCAAATTCCAGTTGATTTTGTTACATTCACTTACATACAAATAGCCTTGCTATGGCTTAAATAGTAGGACTTTTGTAGCTAGGAAAAAACATTGTTATCTCCCCAAAATTGTCAATGCAATATTCACTAATGAAAAAAATATTATTCTTACAATCTAAAATATGTTTTGGCTTTAAATAAAAAAAAAAAAGAAAAAAAAAAAAATCAAATAATCAATCTAATGAAATTAAAAAAAAAATGTTATAATTTAAAATTTCAGTTTGGAGATCATTTATATTTTTGTCACTTGTAGTTAGTACAGTTAGTATCTGCAATAAAAAACCCTATCTTGTTGAAAAATAGTTACTAAGAATTTAAAAAGTCATTTCTTACAATTTTTCTTACTTTCACAACATAAGAGCAGAAATGTGTCTTGAAAAAAAAAAAAGCACTTTTAATTAAGTCTGAATAAAATGGCTACAAAATCCAATTTTTGCTTTGAATCAGCAAAAATCACAAATACCGATCGATGGAAAACTCAATATGGTAATATATCAAATAAAAAAGAAAATCTATTAAAAATAGATATAAATAAAATAAAAATCAATAAAAACAAAAGTAAAACAATTAAAAATAAAAATTATTGTAAAATGAAGACAATACACTTTCTATAAATACTTTCATGGTAGTTGTTCAGATGAACATTCTGCTATTGTAGCGAGACTTTATGAATTTAAGTACGGTACTAAATTAGCAGTAAGGTCTCACCATTTTACAATTGAAATGGCTAGACGTAAGTTCTATGCCAACAGTTTCTTCTCTTGTACTTCTCTCTTGTAGAACTCTTTTGCTTCTTTCTTCCCACTCAAGTTTGATCTTCAAAAATTTAAATGCAATGTTAATCATTATCTTCTGTTATTTTCATTGTTTCTTCCCCTTAATTATGTCTTTCTTTCTCTGATATTCTTTCACATGCCGTAACCCCATCAAGTCTTTGGGCTTATCGTGACATTATGTTGAAACCTCCATTCCTGTATGATTAGTGAAGTTAAGTAATGTTGAGCAATGGAATTACCTTTTTTATAGGTAACTGTTTATATTCAGACGCTTAAGTTTGGACGTTTTGGTTTTTTGGATAATGGTTCAGAATTGTAAATAAAAGAACAAAGTTCCAATTCGTGTTGGGTAAGTTATATTCACTTACATGCAAGTACTCTTGGGAAAGGTATGAATTCTGCCCCCAGCTTTGGGTTAAATAATAAGACTTGTATCACTGAACTATTCTCTCAAAAAAATAAAAATAAAAATAAATAAATAAAATAAAATAAAAAACAATCTTACAGTCTAAAAACATTTTCTAGCTTTAAATAACCTGCAAAAGGTTGATAAACTATACAAAATAAATGAATGAATGAATGAATCAATCAATCAATCAAATACTGATCAGCTACACACGTCTTTTAGATTTGTTTACATTGTCTGCAATATAAATGTATTGAAACTATGGTGGCCACAAATTAAGAGATCAGTTTATATATTGATTGTAATATAGACTTTGTTCCTCACTTTATATCCACATGATAATTTGTTTCCAAAATTCTGATTAGGTATGAATCCATCTCTTCCCCTCTAGCTATGAGTTAATTACTAAGACTTGTATCACTAAATCATCATTATCTAAAAAACACAATTATTACAAACTAAACAGTTTCAAACTTTAAATGATCGACAAAATATTAACTAACTCTTCTGATAATAAATTTAAGCAAAATATTTTAAAAGGGATACAAAATTCAATTATGTCTTTCTTTTTCTTATATTCTTTCGCATGCTGTCACCCCATCAAGTCTTTGGGCTTATCGTGACATTATGTTGAAATGTCAACTTAGGAAGCAGGGGGTTTGGAGCGAGAGCAGATAAGAGTGATAGGAGAAAGGAAGAGGAGAAGGATAGTGGGTAGATCAAGGTAATTGAGATGTCGATTGACATTACATTTGAATAGTTGGAGATTATAGCTTGTCAGGAAACAGTATCAGGGGAGGGTGTTCCACTGGCGAGAGGTGCCAGGATGAAGGTTGGTGTAGAAGAGACGAATACATTTGAAGGTTTCTACGGTTAATCAAGTGCAGTGAAGAAAATGCCAGCCTCGTATTTGGCGCTTGAATTCATGGAGTCTGGGAACCCAGAGATAAGCTCATCAGAGCAGTTACCATGGAAGTAAAACACAAAAATCAGAGAGGCTTCTGGCATTGTATTTCTGTGAGAGAGTGACTTTTTGCAGACGCTAGATCAGGGCCAATTAGATTACATATCCTTCTCTGGATCTTGTCAAGAACTCGTGAAAAATTATCCTCACTTCAAAATTTGGGGCTCAATGCTTAAAAAAAAAATAAAAAAAATATAATTTCTTTTAATCAATTCACTCCAAGCAAAGTGATAATGCCACTAAGTTGCAAGGGGTTACAGGGAGTGAAAGAGAAGGAGAAAACTTTAATGAGGAGAAAGTACAATAAAGGAACTGGTTTCAAGAGGGCAGAAGATGGTGATTCATTTTGCATTTAAATTTTTGAAGATCATACATGGCAGGGAAACAAAGAACCATAACAGAGTTCCAGAAGTGAAAGAGAAAAAGAGATTATTATCATAGAACTTACATTTACATATAGCTATTTCAACAGTAAAAGTATGAAACTTAGTAACCAATCCAGTAGTAAGCTTAAATTCATGCAGTTGAGGTATCAAGGAGGAAATATATTTATAGAAAAGACGGAAGCCATGTCATCGTAGTGGAAAAGTGAATGAAGTCAAGATGCCAGGACAGGACTGATTACATTATAGACACTTCGTTGGATTTTGTCAAGAAACAGGTCAAAGTAGTGTAGCTGTGGCACCCACAGACAGTAGGCAGTAATGTATTTTAATAAGTATTTTAATAGTAGTGTATTTTAATAAGTAGTGCATTTTAATAAGTATTTTAATAGTAGTGTATTTTAATAAGTAGTGTAGCTGTGGCACCCACAGTCAGTAGGCAGTATTTTAATATGGAATGATTGCTTGAACTGGAAAGCACTCGTGCTAGGTTTTCTTGGGCAACCTAAGCAAATCTAAGCCAGACAGATATGTATCGTAATGGAATGAGATATGACAGAAAAATCTCATCTTCAACATGTCATAGTCCTGACGGCAAGGTCCTGGATCAGGAGATTGGAGGTTTTGAGGAGCGTGGAACCACCTATTGGTAGCACCTGTTAGGGTCCCACTTCTGGACAAATAATGAACCCCTAAGCAAAAAGAAAACCCTATGAAAGTATAAAAATACATTTTTATATTAAAAAAAAAAAAAAAAAAAAATTACCAACAATACATCAATCAACATGAAAGAACTCTTTCATATTAATCCATATAATACCCTACAATTTCTTAAATAAAACTGCATTTCAAAATAGTTTCAACAAAGCTACAATATACACATATCACTGCCCCTAGTAATCATGTGCGCACAAACATATATATATACACAAAAGCTGAGTGTCATCTACCATGTATTCAATTGTGAAAGCAGAATAACATATATTTTGATTACTCCAAAGCTGACAAGAAAATTAAATTTCAGCGCTAAATGATACACAAGGAGTTGATCTATCATTAAAAAATCAAATAGAATTTGATATTTGTTAATGAAATGTAGGAGCTTATATGATGTGTTTGGCAGAAGAGGGGTAATTCAACAAAAAAAAACGAAAAAAAAAAAAATTGGAAATTGCTTTTTTCACTGCAAATTATTCATTATATCATATCCAAGTATTTTACAAAAAATTAGAGCCAATTATACAATATTTTAAGCTCAATTTAGGTTTATAGTTCGTAACCATGCAATGAGATGAGGTAACATAAACCGTAGATTTGTCTGTGGAATATCATTACATTATTGTTACATAATTATAGTGAAATCATTAAGGTTTTTTGTTAAAAAGCATTTTATTTTTGGTCATATATTAATTTAAAATATTCCTTTTTACAGGCTTTATTTTTGAAATGGAATAAGATCATTCTAAATTTCAGAATTTTGCTATTGTCCATCACAATGACCGGAAGAAAGTGGTCTAAAAGACACAATGGAAAAGAAAAGGTAACACAGCATAAATGAAATAGCTCCAGTTTGTTCAACTTAGAAAACTTAGCATTGTAGCCAAAGTATTCTAAAATGTTGCCAATAACAAAAGAGAAAATGAAAAATACCTAACAACAAATCGAATATAGCTTAAAGTTTGTTATTTTTATTTATTTGTTATGTAACTAAATATTATAATTGTCAACAATGTTTCCATAAAACTTGATATTTCCTGTAATAAATTCTTAATAAATATTATCATTATTATTTTATTTAAGTATAATTTAGTCCTACATTTACAATTCCTCACAGCTAACCATGAAAAGAAATGTTGATCAAAACTACCTAAAACCTCTAAGTGTGTATTGCCGCAAAATTACCAAATGTTGAATATGCCCCTCCTCTGTCAAATGTGTCATATACACACCAAAGATGCCTACTGATTGCTAAATGAATGGGCTAGAAATATGATATTTTTTTTGTCTTTACTTCATTTCAGTGGGAAATACACATGACTCATGGGGAATTCCTTTGATGAGGAAAATGACTACTTTAATTGCATAAAAAGTTCTACTTCATGAGTATCAATATTTGAAATAGTTTTGGCCAAATTAAATTTAAAACTATTTCATCATGCCATATATACAGGTCTGAATTATCCCAATTTCCTTCATATTCCATTGATAAAGACGTAGTTCCACTCAGCTTCTTCCTGAGAACTGTTACTTTGTGGAAAAGTGTGCCAATGGGAAGCCTCCCAGATCACAACAATCTTAACTTCTTCAGGGCAAGAGTCAGCTATTATCTACTCTACATATCCTCAGAGTCATGAACTTACCTTCTTCTCTTACATCCATACAACAATGCCACTCAGATGCCTTTTGCCTTGAGAGGCTCATAGGCCTTGTCCATCATCCATCCAGGTCAACTATAGTTGAGATCATCATGCCAATGTGAAGGATCCTTTAGCTGTATAGTATGTGCTATGCCAACCCTAAATACAGTTTTGAATTCAGAGTTGTCCTTGTCCTAGACCAGTTGCCATCTAAGTTTATAGAATCCAGTTTGTCCTGCTATTTACCCATAGTTGGGGGGGAGAAGAAGAGGATTCATATCTTACCAACATGTAAGTGAATGTAATGGATCAGACTGGAGTTCGAACTCAGCTCTCCGATTCCTTAATCTGAGTTGCTATCCATTACTCCACTGTGCCTTGTATTGGGTATAAATTTAATAGAAAAAGAAACCTAGACAAATTACATAATTCAAAATATGAAGAGATGTTATCATTTTAAAAATATTTGTGGCTGATGATATACTTGCCACACCGAAGTGGACACAAAAGTGGAAAAATGATCAATTCCATGTACCACTCTAGAAAGTACGGGTCTTTTCCTGCTAGGTTCAACCTTTCTACTTTTATGTGCAGTGTCCTTTCAGGGCATAGGCAATCATGGCTCTCCACTTCTTCCTATCCCTTGTAGTTCTCAACATATTTTCTTTTGCTACTTCTCCCAGTCCCTGTTCTGTCATCCATTTGTTAAAAGCATTTTATTTTTGGTCGTATATTAATTTCAAATATTCCTTTTTACAGGCTTTATTTTTGAAATGGAATAAGATTATTCTAAATTTCAGAATTTTGCTATTGCCCATCAAAATGACTGAAAGAAAGCAATCTAAAAACAATGGAAAAGAGAGGTAACAAAGTGTACACAAAATAGCTCCAGTTTGTTTAATTTAGAAAAACTTAGCATTGCTGTCAATATCAAAGGAGAAAATGAAAAATACCCAACAACAAATCGAATACAGCATCAAAATTTATATTGTTTTTATTTATTTGTTATGTAACTGTAAGTAAAATTAGGACCAAACAATAGGAAGGGAATGGGTTGGCCTGGCACCGCCTACTTCCAGAAGAAACAAAACTCCTCAGCTTCAAGACAGGTTGCTTCTTTAACAATTTAAATACAAAACACCACTGATCTTTGCACTCAATTATTCAAACACCAAAAAAAACCTTGCTACACAATTTAAACTCCCGAAAAGTTTCCCGCCACATTTATGCCAGCGAACAGCAACCAATTTGATAATTTTTTGCCTCTGCCAATCCTCACAGCTAATAATTTTTCCCATAATTCCGACTCACCGTTTATGGCGGTGTTTCTTTTTTTTCGGATCAATTACTCTTTTGCATCACAGACAAAAAACGAACTGTCTTATGTCGAGAGCTAAGGTTAAGTAGACTGTCATGTCCACAAAAAGTATTATAATTTCAACAATTTTTTCATATGTCAATCTTGTTTTTTTCCTTGTTTTCTTTTCCTTTATCAGCCCTGTAAGTATCAGATTCTCCAAGCCCTCCTTTTGTCCCAGAAATTTCAGCTGCCTCTTCCTGATGTTAAGTCTAAGCTTCCTCCTTGTTTGCATCCTCTCCAAAAACTCATTGCTGCTCACATATTTGGTCCATGGTATCCTTAGCATCCTTCTGTAGAACTATACCTCCATTTCCTCCAGTCTCTTCTTCATCTTTGGAGACCATCCAACATTCACTGCCATAAAGGAGGACAGATGTCACATTGCAGTTCAGTACTCTTTTCTTCATTCCCAATGAAATCCTCCTGTCTTCTAATACTCTGCCTAGCTTTTGGAATGTGCCTTTGGCCATTCCAATATGTCTCGGATCTCAGCGTTGCAAATTACCTTTAAATCAGAACACTTCCCAGGTGTTTAAATTTCCACACCTGCTTGATTTTAGCATCCATATTCCATCAGTGAGATTTAATTTAATCTGCAAAAACATTTCTGATGAACTGCTGCTTTGTGGAAGTGATTCCCAAGTGGATGCTTTCCTGATCACTACAATCTTGACCTGTTCATGTCTAGGGTTCACTGCTACCTTCCCTAAATATCCTCAAAAACTGTGTCCCTTACTCAGTAACCCTCTACCTCCATTTATTAAACATAATCATTGCTTTGGTGCTTGAAAATGGGCCCTCAGGGCTGTTGAACGTCAACGTAGATAATATCATTATCTACTTCCACTTCTTCAGTATGAATAAACTTGTAAAATGTGTTCCATTTGAACTTGGTGAGAGTCAACAAGTTTGATGTTTGGAAGTGTGTTCAATGCTGTATCTGCGAAATGCTAATGGGCCATTTTTTTGATCAAATAATGATTTATGATGAGAAATAGATCCTTTATGACTATTGTAAATGACCAGCTCAACAGCTTGATCATGTCACCTGTTCATGTTTAAGATTAATAGTTATCTTACCCACACATCCTCATAGGCTGAAAACCTGCTAGCTCGAGTGGCTCTTGGACCTTGTACAAGGGGGACATCTTTAAAAAAAAAAAAAAAAAAGAAAAAGAAAGAAAAAGTATATGATCTGTTCAGCTGTTTTGTAACATATGCCTTTTAGATGCATCTACTCTGAGAAACCTCAGATATATCAAATTTAGAACATGTAACCACAACAGGAAATATATTATGCACCGTCATTTCCTGCCCACTCATATTTTCAGTTACTTGTATTTTCTGAATGCCAGAAGCAACCAGAGCAGAAAAACGAATTCCTCTTTTATTAGTATAACGTACATTGTTAAATGATTTTATCTCAGGTAATTAAGATTTGTATATCATCTGACTGACCAGTTAGCTCTGTCTCTGAGGGAATGATACACTGTGTATATCTGTTCATGAGCAGGGGTAGTATTATGGTCAGTTATTTTTATTGATTTTTTTTTTGTAAGTTTGAAAAAGTTACAACTAGATTTTGCTTTTTAATCCTCTCATCCCAAGCAAAGCAATAAAGCCACAAAGATGTAAAGGGTTACTCAGTGTTAGGGAATATGAGAAAAAAAAAAAACATTATTGAGGAGAGAGAACAATAAAAGAATAAGAATGAAGAAGACAAAAGATAGCAATTGTGATTACATATAAATTTTTGAAGACCAAAGTTAACGAGAAGCAAAATGCTAGAAGAGAGTTCTGAAAAGGGAGAGTGCAATAGAATAAATTGTGGTTAGCAAGATCTCACCCTAACTTAGGGTTAGATCTCACTATTTCAACTATAAAATGACGAAATCTTGCTGCAATTCTAGTACTGCGCTTCAAGTCTAAGTATAACAGAAGAAAGTTCATCTGAAAGTGCTTATAGAAAAGGTACAGGGAATCTACGTAAAGGTGGTGGGAAAGTGACTGTAGCTGAGATGCTACATCAGGACCAATAACATTACAGATTCTATCAACAATCTCTAGATATATAACCAAAGCACCAGACCAGATTTGGCAGCAATATTCAAAACAATGACAAATGGTAGACTTATAAATATTTAAGATACATTCTGATGAGAAAAATTGTCTAGCATGACCCGGGGAAACAAATTTCCTGTTAGTAGATCTAGCAATCAATTCAATATAATATTTTCACTGCATGCCAGCAGAGAATGTTAGCCTGGGAAGGCACAACATGTCACTCTCTTTTGACTGAATTTTAATTTAATTGTATTATTATTATTGTAGTAATATATTTTGTTTTCTTTATTAATTATAATGATTGCGTTTATTAAGGGGATTTTGGGCATGTAGAACTATATATATATATATATATATATATATATATATATATATATACACAAATCACATCACCCCATACAGCAAAGGCACTAAAACACAAGATTCTAAGCATGGACAAATGGTAAACTTATAGATATGTAAGATAGATTCTCATGAGAAAAATTGTCTTGTACAAGAGAAGGAACCAAATTTCCTAGCAGTAGCAATGGATTCAATATAATCATTTCAATTCATATTAGCAGTAAACATTAGTCTGAGAAAGCACAATGACTGATTTTCCTGGAGGTTAGCATCTAACATTCTGAATGAAGGTAAGAACACTGAGTGGACTGGGTTACCAAACTAAAGGTACTTCTAACTGTGCTTTATCTTCAAGGTACAGTTCTGCTTTTATCAAAAACTGTTTCCATATGATGTGCATGTCTGGTATAGCCTTATAATGAATGGTAATGGTAATACAAGCTGTTGCCTTATAAGGAAACATTCAGCATTCATTGACTGAACAGCCAGTACTGTTTTCAGCTGAAATTTATAAAATCTTTCTCGTGAAACAATTTTTCAGGAAGGCTCAATAGCTGTTATCACTCTTTCCAGATTTAGTAGGGGTTTCCTTCCTAACCTTTTGTTTGAAGTAGTGTGGAATATCAACATCTTGATTATGTCATTATTATCTCTTTGTGCTACATGTGCTGTCCATTTTAGTTGTTGCTGCTGTTGGTAATCCTCAAGTGATGTTGTTTCTGTTATTTGGCACAGTTCTTTGTGATTCTGTAGTGAAAGTCCACAACATTCTAAGAATGATGATCTTTTCCAAGATCCACCGGCTTCACTCAATAAAAACTTTGATCTGAGAAAGTACTTGTATACAGCTAACAGTTTTGATATTTCTGAATGGGTTTGGTACCATGCATGACATTCATATGAAAGTCTTAATCTGACGAGGCTATTTAAGAACATGACTTGATTTTTCAGAGTGATGTTTTGGTTTCATAGCAATTTATGACATTGGCCAAAACTTCCTTGGGCACAGCCTATTCCATGTTCTTTATCTCCCATACTAAATTTGTTACATCTGATCCATATACTGAGGTATCTGAAGTGTTTAGTATTTACTAATTCCACTTCCTGAATTTTTATTATGGATTCAGGGTCGGTGTCATCACTGCTTTCATTCTAATTCCAGATGCTGTACCAAATATAGCTCTCAAGGCTTCTGATATTAACCGGTTCTTTTTTTCCATGCCTCTTGATTCCTTGGAGAACATAGGGCCGCAACAACACTTCTCCAACAGATGCAGTACCGGGCAATCCTCTTCATCTCAGTCCCCGTCATGCCGGCTGCCTTCACCTCTGCATCAACACTTCTGTGCCAAGACTGTTTTGGTCGATCCACTTTTTGATTCCCTTGTGAATTCCAGTCAAGGGCCTGCCTGGTGAAACTCTTGTGAAGTGTGTGGCTGATCCATCCCCACTTCCGTTTCTTGATGTCAATCTTGATAGGGGATGTCTGGTCCTATCTTGCAGTTGGCCATTGGAAACAATTTCTGACACTGAGGATGTACCTGAGACATCAGTTGGTAAATGTCTGAAGTTTGTGGGTGTTGATCTTGGTTACCTGCCAGGTTTCTGAGCTGCAAAGTAGGACTGACTTGACGTTGGTCTTGAAGATATGGATCTCGTTTGTAAAGTAGGGTTGTTAATGTTTCTTCTTGGTATATTACAATGGACTATATCTTGGTGAGTACTAGAGATATGGTTGTCAGTTGCTTGGCCTTAATCATTTAAGTATATGCCATATCAGCTGATGCATTGTGTCAAGAAGTCATTGTCTACGATTTGTCTTTGTTTTGAATATTTCTGCCACATCTAGTCTGCTATATATTTAGAAATTCTTGATAAAATCCAAATGAGAATCTGCAATGTTATTGGATAATAATATGTTATATGAATTTAAGCAAAGTACTAGATTGGCAGGAAGGGTCCATCATTTTACAGTCAAAATTCTTAGATGTAACCATAAGTCCTATGCTAGCATTTTCTTCTATCACACTTCTCACTTGCAGAACTCTCTTCCAGCTTCTTGCTTCCCAGTCAATTTTGATGTTCACAAATTTAAATGCAATGTCAATCATTATCTTCTGTTTTCTTAATGTTCTTTTTTCCCATATTCTCTAACATTCTTGCATCTTAGTGGTTTTATTGTTTGTTTTAGGCAAAAAGATTAGAAAAAAAAAGATGTTCAGAGAATTAAAATAAAATTGTGAAGTATAAACGGTAAGAGCTATACTCCTTAGTACGTCTGAAACAATCTTGAAGGTTCATAAAAAAATCCCCTGAAAGAATAGGATATTCATTAGAGATTCTGAACTATCCAAACAATAAAATCAGTAGGAATATTGTTGAAAGTGCCAAAGTGTAGAGAAGACTTGCTATCACTTGATCTCCAGTGAAGGTTAAGAAATACAAAATACCCTTGGAGTACAAATGTCAACTAAATTAATACTACATATTGACAAGTACAAAACTGTCAAATTTATTTTCTGTTGAGAATGCATTAATTTTTATATATTTTTTATTTTCTTTTTTCAGTGATTACTGAACTATTACATTATACCTGTCCTGATATATAGCAGTGGATGCTGGACAGAAATGTGGTTCTACAGAAGAATCCAGACAATACCATGGACTGAACAGGAGAGCAGTGACAAAGTTTTAGAGAAAATGGAAACAAAAAGAAAACTTATATTTAACATCAGGAAGAGAGAGCTGAAATTTCTAGGGCATATAATGAGAAAAGAGGGCTTGGAAAATCTGATATTCACAGGGCAGATTGAAGGCAAGATGGACAGTGTACCAGGTGGAGGACTAAATGGAAGCCCTTGACAATGTTTTATGATCCTTGCTATCTTATCTATATATATTTTTTTTTTATACCTACATTTTTTATGTAGGTTATAAATTAAACTATGCACAACTGACAATTAACTCTTTGAGACTTGACCAATGCTTTACTAGTGGTAGAGAAAAATGATGTAATACCCAGCCACCGGTTAATAGTGGTAGAGAAAAATGATGTAATACCCAGCCACCGGTTAATTAGTGGTAGTGAAAAATGACTTAATGCCCAGTCACCGGTTAGTTAGTGGTAGTGAAAAATGACTTAATGCCCAGCCACTGGTTAATAGTAGTAGAGAAAAATGAATTAATACCCAGCCACCAGTTAATAGTGGTAGAGAAAAATTACTTAATGCCCAGCCACCGGTTGTATGGTGGGTAAACACTTGTAACTCTTTTTATATCTACTGTGAAACATTATATACCAATTATTTTCAAACTTTGGCTCAGGAGTTTGTGCAGAAGGGTTAAAATTGTCCAGAGCTCAAAGGGTTAAAAATTGTTTTTTTGCAGATTTTGATGTCATTCTAGGGTCTTCTTTTCTTTCTGGTCCATATCAGTGAATTACTTTTGCACATGTTAACTCTTGAAAAAAACATTATATAAAATTCATTAATTTTTATCCATAATGTCGAATGTGCTAAAATTATTAAACATTTTTAACAAGAAAAACCTCAAGTTGGTGTTAAAAATTTCTGCAAAACATTGATTTATTTAAGATGGAAGAATCTATTATGGCATGTCTATAATTTATATTTAGATACATTGTACTTATTTAAAATTTTTCTAGTTAAATTGTTCACCTATATTGCCTGTGATCCATTATTGTACATAATTAGGTGATGATAAGAGAGTCATGAGCGTCTACGTCTGAAGGGGACATGGCATATAAAGAATAATATGATGCCTTCAGTTAATTCTATATGAGTCTAAGTACAAAAAAAAAAAAATAAATAATTAAAACATTGTAACTATTAGGACTTACAATTCCCTAGAAACATAGTTACATCTAATTTTGTCATCCATGTTGAATTTGAAACTATAAATATTTGAGGTGTGTCAATTTTAGTGAAAAATTTGTAAATAGGAGACAGACAAGATTTGAATACAGAAAAGAATGATTTCAATTTTACTAGCAGTACCTTCTATTTTTGATGAATCACTATTCTTAATTTATTTACCATGCTCCTCCCAAGTTCTCAGACTACAAAATACCTATGGAAATTCCCCGATTGCATCATGACATATTTGAGCTTAAAACATAAACAACATACTACAATCTATATAAATAAAGTGCAGTGTATGCGTGTCCGTCTGTTTTTCGATCTTAGTGAATCATAAACAACCTGATTACACGCCATAAAAATTAAATAAATGACTCATTTAAACTTAAAGTGAAAGATTTAAAAAAACAACTCTTTATTAAAGATTTAACTTTAACTGTTAAGCACAATTGCAATTCATATCATCCAATTAAAACATAATTCAAACTTAAGTTAAGCATGGTATATTGCTCAAATGTCTTTTTTTTTTCTTTTCTAGCACCTGTAATATGATGCATTTGAAATATTACATAATTTGGGTTCCCTAATGTCTTTTAAGATTCACTTTATGTAAAGGGATCATAATGAATGGTGATTTTTTTTTTTTTTTTAAAAGAAAATAAAAAAATGTGTGGAAAATAAATGTAAAACAAACTACGGAGATTGGTTGTGTATATAAAGAAAGATTATGCCGAATTAAGGTGTTGATAAAGATAAAATAATTTTATTATTTCAAAATTGTTATAACTTATGTATATTGGATGCCTGAATACATGCCCAAAATTCCTCAAAAGCCCACCCAAAGGGCGGTTTCTAGACTAGTAACAAATATAAGTATGAATGCAGGTTACTATTTTTTTTAATCAAATTCACCCCATGTATGGAGGTAAAGCCACTAAGACACAAAAGGTAACAGGGTGTGAGAGAACTAGAAAACAAAAGCATTACTGAGGAGTGTAAATAATAGAAGAGTAAGACAGTAAAGACTAATTGATTTTGAATTTAAATTTTTGTAGCTCATACTTGTCTAGAAAGCAAAACACCAGAAAAGAGGTCCACAAGTGAGAAAAGAAACTTATAGAACTTAGGGTTAGCAAATTCAACTGTAGACTGATGGGACCTTGTTGCTGATCTAGTACTGTGCTTAAATATCTAAATTAAAAGGGTACAAATGAGATGGTTCAAAACTGACAAGGATTTCAATTTCACTGAAGCAGATGTTAAATGCATGAGAGTATTATTCAAAAACTAAACTAAAACAGTATCTCTTATATATCTTCTGTCTTTCCTTACAATCAAAATGGTTCATTATTTATCGAAGGTAATGACAGAGCATAATGCCTATACTAAATTACTAATGGAGAAATAAGCATAATTTTATTATATGAACCTTTTTGACAAAAGCTCAGAAATTACTATGCAATTTGTTTTGTCCTTCAAAAGGACTTCATGAGACTAATTAATGTTTTTTTTTTTTTATGAAATTATAGTAAGGGGAGGGAATGAGAATATAAACAATCATTAAGTACTTGTCAATCTGGGTAACTTTCAGGGAGTTTCAAACTGAACCCTTTATCTAATCTACGGGAGTGGGACAAACTTGGACCTTCGTGCCTGCAAAAAAACAAAAAAAAAAACAAAAAAAAACGGTGTGTCAAAAAGGATGGTTTTTCCATTGATGTTGCTATATTTTTAACTACCTCCACTCCCATCAATTTTTACCTGTTTTAAAAAAATGATCATTAGAATTGTAATAAAACTTAGACATATGAAAGTGAATTTATACATTTTCTTTGTTCTTGAGAGTTTACAACATAAATAATCAACACTATTAGATTGTTTATTGAAATCGTTGGCAGACTGAGTCTTCCTTAGTACTGACACCATGTCTTGGTTATAGGGTGAGGTACATTGAAAGTTATTTAATAAGTGTTTGCCTGTCACCAATCTAGATGTGTGAAGTCACATGTGCACATTGTTCTAATTACTTTTCCAAATATTGGCTTTTATAGGCTGATTAATCCATTTTTTTATGATAAGTTTATTATTAATTAACTTTTTTGATAATAAACTGAAGCACAGCATTTTAAAAGGGATATAAAATATATATATAAATAAAGTGAAGTGTATGTGTGTCCGTCCGTCCATTTTCCAATCTCGGTGAATCATAAACTAACAGGTAGTTAATTATTGTAGTTACATGTAATTAAAAATTAAATAATTAACTCATTTAAAGTTAAATTTAAATATTGAACAGAGTGAAAGGTTTAAAAAACAATTCTTCAAAAAAGGTTTAACTTGAATTTCACTTTTCAGCACAATTGCAATTCATATTGTCTAATTAAATCATAATTAAAACTTAATACATGTTGCTTATATCTTTTTTTCTTTTTCTAGCACACGTACTGTGATGTATTTGAAATATTACTTAGTTCAAATTTTCTAAGTGACTTTATGTGAAGGGATCATAAAGAATAGTGATTTTAAAAAAACAATAAAAATTGCACACAAAAATAAATATAAAAAAACCATGGAGATTGGTTGTGCATAAAAAGAAAGATTATGTCAAATAAAGATAAAATAATTTCATTATTTCTAAATTCTTATAACTATTATGTACATAGAACGCGGAAGGTAAAAGACTGAAGGCCCAAAATCCCACTGTATGACCTAGTCTAAAGTTGGTCCAAAGGGCAGCTTCTAGGCTAGTCTAATAATAATTTCAAAGTTTAATTAGTTAAGCCTAAAAGTCACTCCTTTTTCTTACAGAGGAATGGCTAGAAGGACTCAATCTAAATTAAATCTTAAGGTGAAAATTAGAGTAAACCTTCTTCAGTACTGAGAACATGTCCTGGTTGTAGAATGGGATACAGTGATTGGCTTTTAATAAATGTTCAACTATTGTTGATCCAAATGTATTAATGCCCTTAGGCAAACTGACTCTCCAAATATGGGTTGGTATATGTTGATTAATCCGTACTTGAAACTTTTGAACCATTCTACCAATGTAGTCAGTGTTGGACTGACATTTAAAATAATTTAAAAAAAAAAAAAAAAATTATTATTATCAGATTATGGTGGGAAGGTAGACCATCCTTTTCAGGTCATACTTAATGTCTTGATCTCTGATGTTGTTGCTCTTAGTCGAGGTATACATTTCTTGTCCTCCACTGAACTCTGATGGGAGACGTCTGAAATTGATTAATTAATAGAATATGCTCTAATAAGGTGTCCACTATCATCTGAATTGATTCATTTAACTAAATCATAATTAGGATTTGTAATTTTTTTTTTTTTTTTGCACAAATGCTACAACAATAAATATTTTGTACATGACATATATACATTTGACACACTTAACAAAATTGTAATCTTAGTCTTATAAAGGCACTGATAACATAAGGAATGAGTATAAGAGCTTTATAGATATCATAAGAGGGCCATAACAGCTACTGGACTTGAGAAATATATTTTCCTGAGAAATTGTTTGAAGAGAAAGATTTTTATCAATTTCAACTGAAAGCAATACTGGCTGCTCCGTCAATGAATGCCAAATGTTCCTTGTAGGGAAACAGCTAATATTAACATTAGCATTTGTTTGACATTCTTTTTGTTAGTAGTAGTAGAAATATTACTTCTTGAGGTAATTTTTGGTTCTTTGCTGTAAAATATATATATATCTCAAGTATGTGGTGCAGTTCAATTTACATTACATGAATCATTCATACAAAAAACTGATATAGAAGTTAATGATTTAAATGGTGAGAATACATCTTCGCAAACAAATTTAATAAAGTACATTAACCCCGAACATGTAGATGAATGTTATGATCCCTGTTTATAAATTCCAGTTGCATAAGTTCTTTTTTTAGTTTTTTTTACAAGCTTTCATCTGTTCATACAGACATCATCAGGTATGGAAATAGATTTGTTTTTGCTTTTTACTTCTCGGTAATAACAGAACAACGAAAATATAGATGCAATCCGAAAAATGTTTTTAGAAATGTGTTATTGTTAATTGTGATGAAATTTTTTTGGAGCGTGCAGTTGCAACACTGAGGTTGAATTTTTAAATTTTAAGATTGTGCGTTTTTGTACTGGTAGATTTTTCAGTCAATGTGGCATGAACTAAATTGTTCAATAAATACAGGAATGTCACAGTTATTATCCGAAAGTTGCATGTTAGATCAGTTATTTTAATATCAAGTATGTGGTGCAGTTCAATTTACATTACATGAATCATTCATACAAAAAACTGATATAGAAGTTAATGATTTAAATGGCGAGAATACATCTTTGCAAACAAATTTAATAAAGTACATTAACCCCGAACATGTAGATGAATGTTATGATCCCTGTTTATAAATTCCAGTTGCATAAGGTCTTTTTTTAGTTTTTTTTTTTAAAGCTTTCATCTGTTCCTACATAGATCATCAGTTCATGCCACATTGACTGAAAAACCTACCAGTACAAAAGAATTCTCCTATTACCATATTAGTACAAAAACGCACACTCTTAAAATTTTAAAATTCAACCTCAATTTTCTTACAATTAACAATAACAAATTTCTAAAAACATTTTTCGGATTACATCTATATTTTCATTGTTCTGTTATTACCGTAAAAAACAAAAACAAATCTATTTCCGTACCTGAGGATGTCTGTATGGACAGACGAAAGCTTGTAAAAAAAACTAAAAAAAAAGACCTTATGCAACTGGAATTTATAAACAGGGATCATAACATTCATTTACAGGTTCGAGGTTAATGTACTTTATTAAATTTGTTTGCGAAGATGTATTTTTGCCATTTATATCATTAACTTCTATATCTGTTTTTTGTATGAATGATTCATGTAATATATATATATATATATATACACACACACACATATATTGTTGGTGAATATATGTGGGTTTAAGAACCTTTTTTCAAAACATTTACATTGTCTGCCGATTGCAAAAGCATGAAACCCACGGTCACAAACTCACATTAATCCAACCAAATATGTTAGCTCTATCTCTGATATTGAGCCCTTTCTAATAAGTACTGCACAGATAATATATATATATATATATATATATATATATGCACACACACACACACACAAAGATGAATCAACCTCACACTAATAAAAAAAAAAAAATTCATAAATTATTTTTTGACTTAATATAAAATAACAAAAACGAGAAAATTGATAGACATTTTCTAATATCTCCTGATGAGTGGACTGAACAATTACAGAAAGGTTCATATATGAAGTTACGTGGTAGAGGTGCTGAATATAACATCAATCAGCTAAGTGACAAATTTTAATTTATATATATATATATATCTATCTATATATATATATATATATATATATATATATATATATATATATATATATATATATATACACACTTCTTTATTTCCCTTGCCTTTCTTTTTTTTTGTCTTAAAGTGAATTTCATTGATTTTGTATCAACATCTTTCTCTTATCTCCTTGACTTTTCCCTTCTTATAAATGGGTGTAATTTTGAATACTTGTCTATTCCTTCTGGCTTTCCTTTTTGTCTTATTGATAATATTGTTAATTTCCATACATTTCCTCCTTTCTTTTTTTACCCTCTTCTTTTTCCTTCTCTTTCCTTTTTATTAATTTCTTATCTTTCTTTTCTCTTCATATAAATCCCTTTTATCTTTTATGGACATTTTCCAAAGATGGAAAGTGAAGCAGTGTTTTATTAATTGGAATTCTGAATAAAATCGTTTAGTAGCTTCATTGTTTGCCACCTGAAGAAACGTTGATTTAACATTGAAACAAAATGTACAATTTTGTAGTGGATATTAACATGCTATATTATAACAGTGCATAATAAATATTTATTACTCTAGTTTTGTATTAAGCCCTGCCTTAAATTAATGTTTTGAACACTGAAATTTTATTCTTCGTTCTTTTACATTTGGAAATATATTTGGAAATATATATATATATATATATATATATATATATATATATATATATATATTCAATAAATTAATTTTTAAAATATGTTTTTTTTTTCATACACAGTTTCAACCATGTTTCAAAAATAGAAGCTAAAAACCCGAATTTAATTTTGCAATTAAATTAAAAGCATTAGTTCCATTTCATTTTTCAAGCTTTTGAAATTCGCTTGAAGATAAAATGGAACTAATGCTTTTAATTTAATTGCAAAATTAAATTTATAAAATTTTGAAACATGGTTGAACTGTGTTTTAAAAAAAAAATATTTTTAAATCAATTAATTTATAATATTAATGCTCTGTAAATTTACATTGAGCACTATTTTGTAAAAATAAAATATCTATAAGAACACCGGATTTTATATCTTACTGTTCTTTTTTTTTTTATTTATATATATATATATATATATATATATATATATATATATATATATATATATATATATATAATTATTTTTTAAAAAATATGATTCCTTTGTTACATAAGAATTCTCATGTTCCAAAAACAAGAGCCAAAAATCCTCAATATAATTATTAAAATTAAATTGAATTAAAGTATCAAGCCCTGTTTCATACTCAAGCGGAAATTTAGGAATCAGTTCCTAAATTTTCGCTTGACTACGTTCTGTTGTTAACTGAAGGAAAGGATGGCCTGTTAAATATTAACACCTCCTAAACTAAACTACTTTGTATTAATCACCTGAGAAATCCATGTCAGCATGGCTGATGCTAACCTCCAGGAAAGTGACTTATTGTGCTTACTCAGGCTAACATTCTCACCTGAAATGAAGTAAAAAGATTATACTGAATCCACTGCTATGTCCGTTGCTAAGAAAGTTGGTTGATGATGTCATCCTAGACAATTTTTCTCTTTTGATTTTATCTTACATATCTTTAAAACTACCATTTGTCTATGCCTTGAATATTGCTGCCACATGGTTTGGTGCTCCTGCTTTACATTTACAGATTCTTGATAAAATCCGAAGAAGAATCAGCAATATTATTGATCCTGACCTGGCATCTTCCCTTCAGTCACTTTCCCACTGCTGTAAAGTTTCTTCCCTGTACCTTTTCTATAAATACTTTCATGGTAATTGTTTTGAAGAACTTTCCACTATGGTACCTAGAGTTTACGAATCTAAGCACCGTACTAGATTAGCCACCAGACCATATTGGTTTACAGTTGAACTGGCTAGATGTAACTAAGTTTTATGCTAACAATTTCTTTTCTTGCATTTCTTGCTTGTAAAACTCTCTTCCTGCTTCTTGCTTTCAAAACAAATTTGATCTTGAAAAATTTAAATGCAATGTCAATCATTATTTACCATATTCCTAAGTACTCTTCTATTTTCTTGCTATGCAATAATACTTCTGTTTTCTAATTCCTGGTGGTGTTGTGGCTTTGCTGCCTTACATGGGGTGACACTATTGTGATACGGACACTATTGTCATACTGATACTATGAAATTAGGATTACACCGGTTCATGTGAAAACCCTGTATTTGGAGAATTGGAAGTGCTAAAAATGTTAAGATGAAAATATGAATTGAAATATGAAGTGAAAGAAAAAAAAAAAAAAAAAAGAAACATTTTTTCCCTTTCTGATAGACAGAAACCGACAAATGGAATTTTGAGTCCAAAATATGGTTTGGAGAAAATATGAACTGAAAAATCAAATAAGAATTGTTATGAGTCCTCAAAGCTGGAATGTAAATCATCTGTGTTTTGAAAATGGACAAAGAATTATTTAGGTCATATTGGTAAATCTACATATGAAGAAAATTCTTTCCGTTTGAAAAATTTCAAAAAAGTGCAGAAAATTGTTGTCAGGAAAATCATTGTTTTGAATATTTGACAGTTTTGTATTTGAAGGTCATTGACAGCCGGGGAGTAAATTTGGGTAAAGCCAAAATGTAAACAATGGGGAAAAAAAAAAAAATTAAATTCTTTAAAGATAATTTTTGAAAGTTGCTATTTGAAAAAAATTGTTTTGATAAAAACAGCTGATTGTTGCAAGGAATATGGAGACAAAGTTTATTGTTTTGAAACAGATGACCACTTTGCTTGAGGGCTGGTATCATGCCTCCAGGGTTGGAGAAAATAATTGATGAGTTTTGAGGGGTGATAGGAGTTGGGCAAAATACATATAAATCGAATGCTTAGTTGAAGCCAGCAGTTGGAGTGGGAGCAGAGAAGAGTCAACAGCAGACGAAGGAGCTGTTGAACACCATGTAACCTGCTGCCAAGAATTCCTGGCGGCCATCTCATGTGAATTTTTTAACATGTTCAAAGTCTTAGAAGCAAGAGACAGTGTCACAATAGAGTTTAATGGGAAGGGTTAATTTTGTTGTATGATTGACTATATAAACCAAATGAAAAATAACTCAGTAGCTTTCATTGTTATTTCTTGTGATATTGGGGATTTATATATATACACGAGTTATTAAGGTTTCAGTAGATACTGTTAAATGTACAATACAAGAATATTTTTACAAACTTTGGGGACAGGTTTCTGACACCAAAACAAGGTAAAATGTCAATATAAACATATGTTCAAAAGGCTATCATTGTACCTCGACACAGCAACTCATAACAAATGTTCAAAAATGTTCTTTGCATGCTTCTACACACGAATGCACCCATTGGTTCATTGACTGGCAAACCCTTTCAAATACTCCCACATGGTGTCAAATGATTTTGCAGGCCCCTATGACATGTTGATGAAGTGTCTCTGCATTATTAATGTCTGCTGCATAAACCAATTGTTTTAGGTGGCCATACAGTTAAAAAAAATCCAAACGATTAAGGTCAGGAGAACATGTAGACCATGAAATCAGTTCCCATCCATCTATCCATCTTTCATGATAGATATCAGCCAGTGCATCACAGTGTGACTAAAATTTGCTTAATTGCAAAGTGATGTTGATGTCTAGCCTCTATGGGGATTCCGATCTGCTCGTAGATGTTGGTTGTGTAAATTTGTTATTCAACTGCTTCCAAATGCAGCCTCATCCGTAAACAAAACTGAAGAGACAACAGATCGGCAGTTTGTGCAATAAACTATTGACAAAAGTTATTCTGTGGTGATTGATCAGAGAGCAAAAGACCCTACCCACAGTTGCTCTTGAAGTAAGCTCTATGCGGTACTAGGAGATGTACAGTATACCAGGGTTACTTGACATGTGCTGATTTGTGGATCATCTCCGACTGGCCATAGAAATTATTCTTTGTGGTCAGGTATACAATAGCATCTCTGTCTTCCTGTCTCAGCAACATGACAATAAACAGCAGAAAAGTTTGGATCACTTGTTTGCCTTCAGACTGGAAATGTAATCGGATGCAGCTGTGCAGCCTCATGTCCATTACCATTCATGCTACCCTATGTAAAAATCATGTCTGCCTGCTCACAATATGAATATCCTGCCATTGTTAAACAGAACATTTCTCAGTTAACTCACTACTACACACATTAAAGACAGACTAGCCACAAATGTACATGAATGACAAATGTAACCTATGTTAACATGGCAACAGAGTGCCATCTACTGTAAACATACTTTAAACCAGTGCTTCTCAACGTGGGGCGTACGCCCCACAGGTGGGGTGTGGGAATTTTAACGTGGGGCCTGGAAATACGGTGACCGTTTTGATTCCTCTAAGTCAGGGGTGGGCCCACTAAAGCCTGCAGGCCGGATCCGGCCCGCGACTCATTTTTGTCCGGCCCGCCGAAAGGGATGCCATATTTCTCAAAAATTTTCATTCTCTAAAAGAGAAAATGTTGGAAATTAATTATATTTGCAAAAAACCTAAAAAAAATTCTCAAAAACATTCTTTAATTAAACAAAAAATCATAAATGTACTTAAACTTACTTTGATCACCTTTTAAATAACTTAAAATAATTTTTTAACATAAATTTTTTTAACAAAAAATATTATTCATTTATTAAAATGACATTATTTCATTCAAACACAAGGAAACTTTCTAAATCTGTTTTTGCGACTTAAAACACCAAAAATATTTCAATTGTATTTTTTCTAAATTTTATTTTTGTTTATTTTATGAACTTTTTCAAACAATTTTTTTATTTTTCGTCATTTTAATGAAAACGATGCTTTAAAAACATTCAAATATTTTTATATAAAAAATAGCAAAATTTTAAATAAATGAGAGAACCAATTTGGATGCAAATTTCTTTAAATAAAGTTTAAAATAGTAAAATATTTACTTAATTTTATTTCATTAAATGAATTTCTATGTAAAAATATGGAAATTCCCGACTGCCGTCTCTAATTAAAAATCTTGCTTGAGTAGTTTTATAATGTATAATTAAAATTAATAAACTTATTAAACGTTTGTTTTTTCATGGTCACTGTACAATACACATTTTCAAGATATCCGGCCCACGCACCATGATAAAAAACGAATTTTGGCCCACTTACAAAAATAGTGTGCCCACCCCTGCTCTAAGTGAATTCTAAAAATTAGTAAGTGGTTATGGAACGAATACTATATGTGAAGTATCCTCAATAGCAAGCAATTTTATTTATTTGTATTGAAGCTCGTATTCAATGCAATTATATTATATTGTGTAAACTGGCCTTTTCAATTAGTTTCGCATATTATTATTAATTCTTCATTGCAACGAATGAAAAGTAAGTGAAAACACTTTAAAATAAAACTTAGCTTGTTTTTTTCAATTTTAGGTTTATTTTTTGCATTTTTTAAAAATCAGACAGTGTTACATAAAATTCCACAAATAGACTGGATTTGTCAATACAAGTTTGCTAAAAAAAATCATTTTACAAAGAAAGTACAGTTTATGTATTTAAATTGTCAATTCTGAAAGTAAATTTTGTTTTACAAGTTATTTTTTAATTTCAGTTGTAACCCTTATGCATAAAATGAGTAGTACAAGCAAGAAAAAAGTTCACCAGTACTCGGAAGAATTCTTAAAATTTGGCTTTATAACCCCTGTCAATGATGAAAAATTACCTTTCTGCCTCTTATGTCAGCAATCCTTGAGCAATGAATCAATGAAACAAGGCCGTCTTGAGGCGCATTTAAAAGCTAAACATAGCTTCCATGCAAACTCAGATTTGAATTATTTCAAAGCTTTAAAAGACACGTTTGAAAAAAGATTAACTATAAAGACTTTGCTCACTGCACAAGCTGCTACTACCAGTCGTACTCTTGAGGCAAGTTATGAAATTTCTTTACTCATTGCTAAAGCTGGAAATATCACAGTGTGCGAGGACTTAATTAACCAATCTATATCAGCATTTCTTAAAACAGTTTTGGGCAAAGAAGAAAATGATGTCAAGGCCATGCCTCTTAGTAATAACAGTGTGAAAAGAAGAATAGATGAAATGATGTTGAAGCGCAGCTTGTTGAAAAGCTGAAATCAAAGAAATTTTCACTGCAAATGGACGAATCCACTGTGAAAAGCAATGAGGCCTTATTGATAACTTATGTAAGATATATTGACAAAGGTGAATTTATTGAAGAGATGTTGTTCTGCAGATCCTTGGAGACCACCACAACCCCATCAGTTATATATCGTGAACTAAAATCTTACTTGGATTTCAATAATATACCAATGAAAAACATAACATCGTGTGCAGCTGATGGTGCCCCTGTGATGATGGGAAAAAGAAATGGCTGCTTAAAATTGATGAAGGATGAGAATCCAGAATTATCTGTTGTGCACTGCGTTATACATAGTGAAAATTTAGTGTCAAAAAAGATCTCTCTTGTGCTTAATGAGGTTCTGAAATCAGTTATAAAATGCATTAATGCTATCAAGTCTAATGCCAAATGTGAGCGTCTTTTCAAAAGATTTTGTGAAGATAACAATGCCAATCATGTGAAGCTTATTCTTCACACTGATGTAAGGTGGCTCTCTAAGGGAAATTGTTTGAAAAGATTTATGGAACTATTTGAAGAGCATAGTGACTTTATAAGTGATAAACCCGAAATGATGCACTTGCAAATTGTTGATGGAAAAGCGTACCTATGCTATCTAGTAGATATTTTCGAAAAACTGAATATGTTGAATAAACAACTTTAGGGAAGAAATAAATCACTTATTGATGTAAAAGCAAAGATATTTGGCTTTATTTCACTCATTGAATTATGTCAACAACAACTTTCTTTGAAAAAGTTTGATCAATTTCACTGGCTGAAGATATATGAGCCAACTGATGCTGCTGTACTGTGTTATTTTGGATCATCTGAGAATCTTAGCTACTGATTTTCAAGAAAGATTTTCTGATTTAAAAGAGATTAATTTTCCACTAAGAGTGACACAGCCAGTGCTAGTGAATCTCTGTGATGTTTCAGTGCAGTACCAAAAAGAACTTGCGGAATTACAGAATGATGTTTGTCAAAGTTTTATTCAATATGAAAGGAGTGACAGCATGGCTTTGTGATGAGACAAACTCAACTGCCTTTGCAAGAAAATTATTATTACCATTTCCATTGTCATATTTAGTAGAATGTGGCTTTAGTACTGTAAATGATTTGCTACTAAAAAAAAAGAAATTCACTAGATATCACCAAACGAGGGGATTTAAGACTGAAGCTAACTAAATTTGTACCAAATATAAAATCTCTTTGCAGCAGACATCACTAATTTTTTTGAAGTACATCCTATTTTTTTTTATTTAGGTAGACCGCATATGAAACCTTCAATTTCTTGTAGTTTAATAAAATGAAATAAAATTTTCTTTTTTTTACCTGTGAATTTTATTTTGTCTGCTTATCAATATTGAAAAGCTACTTAAGTTTTCAAATCTTTTTCTTATCATATACATTAACAGAACCTGTAGAGGTAGCATAGGTGGTTGTGGCAGGATCAGAATATAAGTGCAGTATCAATGGATTTAATTCTAGGAAGCTCCATCTGTTATATAATTTTACCAAGTAAGGGGGGGGTATCAGATATTTAAAAGCAATTTGGTGGGATTGGTCTTAATAAAAAAATGGTTGAGAAATATATGTTTATAAAATTAATAACTCAAAATGAAAAGATTTTTTGGTGAACATATGTTTATATGAACTTTTATATTGTTATATTTTATAACAACATCCCAAATAAGTTTGTAAAAAAAATATTTTTGTTTAGAGTTTTGTTTCTGTTTAATATATATATATATATAAATATATTTATACATACAACATTTTTTCGTTTCGACTAACTGTCGACTACTGTCGTCCGACATCGACTGACCCTCGTTTCTCTTACTACTCCTACTTATATTAGGTGGGAGAGTCTATTAACTATAGAATAGGTGTGTTTCACCATAACACCCCCTCCTAAAACTTTACTCCGTAGGAGTAAAACAGTTTTATTTATTTATTTATTTTACAGGAAATATGAAGAAAAAAAAAAAAAAAAAAAACTTCATTTTTTTTTTAGCAACATCGCTTTTTTTAGCGTATCTCCTACGTTTTGGATCCACTTTTAAATGATCAGTTGCCTTTCTTTTTCTCCTGGATCGGCGTACCTCAGGTAAAATCGTTGCAGGCGTTGTTAGATCAAACATATCGAAAATCACCTCCATCGGCGTTTCTTCCGCGGGACCGCTGTCAACCACGTCTGAAGAGCGTCGTCTGATCTGGTTAATGTGCCGTCTGCATGTGAATTTTTCGCCTTTCACCAAGTACATCATATTGCCAATCCGCTTTTCTATTTTTCCAATCTCCCAGAATGATTTATTCTGTTTATAGACCTTAAAGTATACTTTTTTCACCAGGATTGTATTTTTTTACTTGAATAAATTTTTCTCTACCTGGCTTTGTCTTTTTTGGTAATAATTTGTCGAAGACAGATCTTACCCGACGTGCAAACATCACCTCGGCTGGCGATTGTGAGGCTGGTGTTCCGTTATTTGGGGTAATTCTGTATACCTGTAGAAACTTCTGTAGGGCTTCATCTGCAGGTATTTCCCTAGCTTTCTTTAGAGCTCTTTTTAGGGTGTCCACAAATTTTTCAGCTAACCCGTTTGATCTTGGGTGATATGGAGCTGTGGTAACATGTTCGACGTTGTATTCCTTGCAGAAATCTTTAAATTGTTTCGACGTAAACTGACTTCCGTTGTCCGTCACAATTGTGTCTACTACACCAAACCTTGCGAACAATTCCAGCAGGAAGTTTTTTAGTACTTTGCGTCGTCGGTTTTCTTATCCTTTGTATCTCAGGCCATTTCGAGAAACTATCCACTACTATGATGTAATGGTATCCATTCAGTGGACCTGCAAAATCCACATGTAACCTAGACCATGGTAGGTCTGTTTTTTGGCCAGGGTTAAATTTTATTGGGGTGCCTTTGCAGCTAAAGCACAGCCTTTACATTTTGCCACTGCGTTCTCAATGTCCCTGTCCATATTCGGCCAATATACAAAACTTCGCATTAGGCTCTTCATCCTAGTGCTGCCCGGATGACCAGTATGAAAATCCTTTAGTATTTGCTTTTGCAGTGTGTATGGAATCACCACACGTTCTCTGTATAACAATACTGTATCATAAAAAGCGAAAAAAAACATTTGTTGTGTACTGGTCCCTCTCGGCTATTTTTTCTTTTATTTTCAAGATATACTTGTCCCTGGTGGCTTCTTCTTTTATTTTTTCTAGAGTTACCGGAAGTTCCCGAACTGCATTACACACAGTAAATTTCAGCTCTTCTTCTGACTTCAGTGAGGCAATTACCGTGTCTTCTAATGGTTCGCTCATTTTAGGAATTAACCTGGACAGCCCATCAGCGTAGCCAAATTTATTCGATGGTATGTACTCCATGCTGAAGTTATAATTTAGCAGTATTGTACCCCATCTCTGTAGTCGGTTGGCTGTATGCGTCGGCAAACCCTTTTTCGATCCAAAAATCGAAATTAGAGGCTTATGATCGGTTTGTAGCTTAAAATGTCGACCGTGGAGAAAACGGTGAAATTTTGCTACTGCAAATATTATTCCTAGCGCCTCTTTCTCTATCTGAGAGTAATTCTTCTCAGCCGGAAGTAGTGCTCTAGAAGCATGAGCAATTGGTTTTACTTGACCATCTGTCATTCTGTGTAAGATACATGCTCCTACTCCATACGCACTTGCGTCGCAAGCTACTATGATCTCTAAATCCGGGTTGTAATGAGTTAAAAATAATTCCGAGGTTAACACTTCCTTTATCTTTTCAAATGCTTTTTGGCATTCATTAGTCCATTTCCAGGGTTTTCCTTTCTTCAGTAGTTCATTTAATGGTGCCCGCAGATCATACATTTTAGGGATGTATATTTGGTAATAATTAGCTAATCCCAAAAAACTTTGTAATGTGGTAATATCATTCGGAGCCAGCATGTCTTTATATAGCCGCTGCTCGCTCTGGGTCTGGCCTTCTACCATTCTTATCGATGATCTGCCCCAGATATTTTACTTTCTCCATAAAAAAAACTGCATTTGCTTTCCTTGAGTTTAAATCCCAAATCCTGTATTCTTGAAACTACTGCATTTACATGTTCCACGTGTTCTGCTATACTTGTACTTCTCATGAGGATGTCATCCAGATACGCTACAGCAAAATCTAGACCACCCAACATCGAATCCATTACTTGTTGGAAAATGGTGGGTGTGACCTTAATCCCAAAAGGTAGTCTGTTAAATTTATACAGACCCCGATGTGTGTTTATACACAAAAGTTTTGACGTTTCTTTTTCTACCAGTATTTGCAGATATGCGTCACTGAGGTCTATCTTCGAAAATATTGTGCCTGCATTAAGCTTCACAAATATTTCTTCCACGGTTGGTAGAGGATAATTATGGTCTTTGAGTGCAGTGTTTAAACCCGTCGAGAAATCAGCACAAACACGAATTTCTTTAGACTTTTTTTTCACGTATACCGTCGGTGTTGCCCATTCACTATACTCAACTTTTTTAAGTACACCGGTTTTCTAATCTGTCCAATTCTTTATCTATCTGTTCAATTGAGGCAAACGGCACATTCCTTTTCTTTTTGAATACCGCCTGAGCGTTTTCTTTTTTACTGGAATTTTGACTCCATCTTGGTACACGTTCCCAACCCTGGAGAAAAAACAGTAGGAAATGTTTCCTTAAGTTTCTTTATTAATTTTTGGGCTTCAGGGTTTAAAATTTCTACCTTGTAACAGAAGGAAATTATCGGTAGATCGCATAATTGGAATTCTGTTATCCAATTCTTACCAAGTAAGTTTGTGATATTTTCTATGACAAATAGTTTAGCTTTTAGGGTTTTTTTTTTTATTTAACGTGACGTTTATAACAAATTCCCCAATAAATTGTATTTTTCTCCCATCACTGACCTCGCGATTTTCTTTGTCTTCCTTAAAATTGGTTTCCCCAACTTCTTCCACTTATGCAAATATATGATAGATAGATCCGAACTAGTGTCAAGTTACATGTTTATATTTTTATTACTTATTTCGACGGTAACAAATTTTCTGGTTATTCCATCTTTTACCTCTTTGGACCTTAATTTTCTTATTTTATGGCCGTTATTTTTTGACCTGCAATGCGTGCTTTTATGACGCACTCTTTTACAGTTGAAACATTTTTACTTTTAGCTGGAGAATCCGCAATTTTAGAATTCTTTTTGGTAGCGTATTTTCCTTACATGCGAAACGCCAGACTGTTCTTCCGTTTTTGAATCTTCCTTTACGCTAGCATATCTTGTGTAGTCTTCTGCCAATTTCTGTACCGTAGTACTTGGATCGCTTTCCAATTTAGCCAGTACTAATTTTCTCAACTCTACGTCTCATTCCGATACCAGCCCCTGAACAAACACTAAGCACTTAAAATTGTCTGCGTTTAACTCTCCCAGCTTGAATTCTTCACAATGCTTATTCAAATTGGCTGCGTACTTTATATAGTCTTGTTCGTTATCTTTCATCAGATTCAAACATTTCCACCTCTTGTGGAACAGAGATGTCTATTTACTAAATAATTCACTTAATACATTTACCGCCTCGTTAAATGTCAACTCTCTGTTTTTTTTGGTAAAATGTAGTTTACCCATTTTTATGCTCAGCAATTCCTAATTTGCTTAAAAGAAGCCTAACCTTCTTTCCTTCAGACCACGAGTGGCAGTCCTCGTTATACACGTCCGTATATTTTTTATAATACTCCTCAAAAGTTATCTCTTCATCTGGACTGTACGTGAATATTTCAATTGAATTCCATATTGTATTCTCTGGGAAAGAATCATTTTGTAGATTTTTCTCTTTCCTCTTCTCAGTTATTTCCAGAATTTTGTTTTGAAACTCCCTATGCATCTGTTCCATTTTTTGTTGGAATTGCATTTGTCTATTGAAAGTTTCCTCCTGTAGCTGCATATGTTTTCTGTTGCTCTAATATTGTCATCTGTTGTTCCGATTGGAACTTAAAAAAATTCCCAGAATATATTTTTGCATTCCTCCATCTTTGCAAAAATTTACACAATGCCTAAATACTGTAGAGGGGGGGGAGGGTCCTACGAATTTGCAATTCGTGACCTATTTGAGCAAATTGTATTATCGGGGAGAAAAAAAAATTTTTCTTTTCTCAGTTGAGAATACGACATTTTTTTCGTCACTAAGTTGACGTCTTGGCTTGCAAAAAACTTTGCCAAGTTTTTTTTTTTTTTTTTTTTTTTTTTCCTCCGTGAATCCGAGACTTTGTCACCAAAGTTATTGTGGTGAGCAAATTTTTTCTTCCTCCGTATGAGTGCAAATCCTCGTCGCCAAAGTTGTTGTGGAGTTATTTTGCAGTGGAGGCTTGTATTTGTACTAAATCGGTCCTAAATAGGTTCGACGTACAAAACGTTAGGAACTTGATATAATAGGTATTACGCAGAGTAATCTTGTTGTGGTCGCTGACTACTTTCGTATTCGACTAACTGTCGACTACTGTCGTCCGACATCGACTGACCCTCGTTTCTCTTACTACTCCTACTTATATTAGGTGGGAGAGTCTATTAACTATAGAAAGAATTATAACCCTTGACCTATTTTGTGTGTTTCACCATAAGAAGCTTTGAAGTAATAGAAATATGATATATGTTATTCTGCTTTCAAAACTGAATACATGGTAGATGATACTCAGCTTTTGTGCATATACATTTTTGTGTGGACATAATTACTAGAGGCCATGATATGGGTGTGTTTCATGTTTCATTTTTTTTCTTTTTTTTTTTTAAGTTATACATTGGAATCCCTTTTGATTTAAAAAAAAAAAATTGTAGGGTATTATGTGGACTAATGTCATGTAAGAAACAAATTTTTGGAGAAAAGGGAAACAAAAAGGAAACTTATACTTAACATCAGGAAGAGGCAGTTGAAAATTCTGGAGCATGTAATGAGGAAGGAAGGCTTGGAAAATCTGATACGCATAGGATAGATTGAAGGTAAGAGGGATAGTAGAACAGGGTTTGGGAGAAATAACAAAAAGACAAAGCTGGAAGATATGGAGGGCCGTTAAGACTACGTCTTGAATGAACATGGCACATAGAAGAATGTTATGAAAGAGTTTTTCCATGTTGGCTATTTAGTTGATTTTGTTTGCTGGTATATCAACCTCTATGAGTTATTTAATGCCGAAACCTAAATATTTTGTACGTAATTTTATGTTTTCAGGTTAAACACATTTTTTAGATATATATTTTGTAGATGATAAAATGTAATTTTACTATAAGGATGCATTTTTATATTTTTTTTAGTGCTGCATTGATTGTCTTTTCATTAAAAATTTACTGTTGGCCATTTTATTATTAAAAATGTGCTGTTGATTTTTGTTTGGGCGTTCACTATTTGCCCATAGCTAGGACCCTAACAGGTGCTAGCACCTCATGTCAAGGTGGACCTGGGAACGGCAGCAATTAAAAGGTTGCTTCACACTCCTCAGGATGTAGTTTATCGTCATACACAAGACAAGGCCACCAATGAGTTTATTTGCAGTGATGTTTTTAGTATGAAAAGAATCTTATACATAATTGTCAAGATGATGATTGCGTATAAGCATGAAACAGGCTGTCACCACTGGGCGTTGACTTCAATGTGAAATTTTTAAATTTACACTCTATCCATGATATTGAACACTTTAACCCATAAATATAGTATACCTTAAAACCATGTTTTATTATTATTATATATATATATATATATATATATATATATATTCAAATAACTCCCCACTAATGCATTTATAATAACCTTGCTTTTCTTCTCTTCCCACTTCTTTCTTCACATCTTCCTCCTCCCTTTCGATTACACCCAATATTGTGTGTTCTTTTTTTTAAATTTTTTTTTAGAATAATATAACATTCATCATTTTTTTTTAAAAAAACAAAGTATTAAGGGATGGCTTAATAAAAACTGCCTGATGATGCCGGAATAAAATTGAAACCAAGGTAGCAGATTCAATCTGACCTCCTGATTTTTTCATTTATATATATATATATATATATATATATATATATATATATATATATATTTCATAACTTCAAAGTTATTTTTTTAGTGGATACCTGTTATTTAAGAGTATGTATTATGTCTGTCAACCTGTTCACTTCTCATGTTCTTTATGTGCTGTGCCCCCTCAGTATGCAGGCGATCATGGCTCTTTTATTTTCCTGTCCTTTGTCGTTCTAAATAAATTTTGAAGTTTTGTTATTTCTCCAAAACCCCGTTCCATTTACTCAAGTTCACTAAGTTATATCATGTTTTTCTCTATCCCTCATGCCTTCAATCTGTCCTGGGAGTATTGAATTTTCCAAGCCATCTTTTCTCATTATGATTTTAAGTTTTTTTTTCTTTTCATTTTCTCTAAAAACTTAATAAAAAAGCGTGTACTCCAGCGAGATTTTAATCTGTGTAACCCTTTTAAGAAAGACCACCATCTGATCTGGCATTCTTTAAACCGCTTGTCTATAGAGAACAAGATGGATCAGATGATGGGTGTTCCTAAAATGGGGAGCACAGAGTCAATCGCTACCAGAAATTACATCTAAACAGATGATAGGTTAACCATATAACATCAGGACAATCTTCAAAAACTGGACGACACTTCGCAGATATCTCTCCCGAGTAAGACCCCCACCATAGAGGAGAACATGACTAAAGACTGAGTGTACGCCATCCCATGCAGCTGTGGAAAGAAATATAAAGGGAAGACAGGACACCTCCTTAAGGTAAGGCTTTAAGAACACCAAAAAGTTGTAACACGAGGGGAAGTGGAAAAATCAGGCGTTGCTAACCACGTGTGGAGAGGAAAAGGAAATCACCTCTCTCTGTGTGATCAGGTTGAAATCATACACAAAGAACATCATTGGAAAATTTGTAAACTTAAGGAATCAGCACATATGCTAGGCCACAAAAATCTCCTGAGCCGACCAAGCATAAAAATAAATACAATATGGGAACTAGTAATAAGGAGTGCCAGAGAAAAGCAATAATAACAAAAATTGCAATATGAGCTCTGGTAAAATCATTAAGATAACAGCAAAAATTGCAATATGAGCACTGGTAAAAATGTTTGCTGAAGACATTAGGTTTATAAGTCTGAGAAATTCATACACAAATGTCCTCAAGGACACATCGCACAGTGGATATAGGCGATAGTTAGATCCAATGACAGGACCCAAAGAGTGTGAGTTCAATAACTGGCGGTGGAGAACTTAGAAAGGGGAATTAACAGGAGACAACTGATAACTGACATTCATTAGACATGGCATGTGGAACTAGAACGGTCTACCCTAGCAAGGAAAATAAAGGGTTCCGTTCAACATACAAACACCTGAAGAAGGCCAACAGCTGAAACATGATAAATACGGCAACAAAGATTTGGACAATAGTCTGAATAATGTAAATAATGTACATAATACCTCATCTCAGAAATATAGATAAAAACTAAAAAAAAAAAAGTATCTGAGTGTCATGACTTCACATATATACTAAATGTATTCCATAACTAATAATATAAAAAAAAAAAACAAACATTGATATAAAACTGTGATGTGGGAGCAAAAAAAATTAAACAAAAAAGATAAAAAACACACCAGATTATGTGCTCTCTCCAAGAAACTAATTATAAAAAAGTATAAAACTACAGACTGGCTCTGTGGGTGCAGAAATTAATGTGTCTGCGGAAGTATTTCCCAAAGCTGTCCTAGGTGAAAGCTATACTCAAAAACAAGCAATGAACTGTGGAAGCACATAGGGTCTGTAGGAATATATATATATATATTAGATATAGTAAAAAAAATTTTTAAACACCATTTAAAATATTTATGACAGTTAGATTTAAGTTAGGAATATCCGAACAGTGACGTTCCATATCACGTGACGTCCGCGTCTCGCGAAGGACGCTACTTGCTAACAAACAGTAATTTTAATTTATTTGTAACAAACAGTTATTTCTGATGAAAAATTGAGGACAATTTGAAATATCAAATATATATATAAATAAATAAATACTTTCATAAAATAAAACATTATTATTTTTTGATTTGAAACCTTTTCTATATATATATATATGTATATATAATATAGTAATGATAATAAAAGAAATACCTGTTAGTATGTGGGAAAGGAAAATAAAATCTATAAAATAATAATAAATAATATAAAAAAATGCATGTTGCAAATAATAAAGGGCTATTGGTCACCTGTTAGATTTTATTATCCCACTCCTGAAAAGGGTAGAAGCTTTCTCTTTCCACTATCCGACGGCAGGGTTTTGATGGTTTGCCCACTCATGTAGTAAGTACTTTGGTTGTTCCAACTCACCGCAAGGCTGTCTCAAACTCGACCATTTTAAACATTCATATCTTTACTGTAATTCCTGAACCAAAAAAGAAATGGACATACCCAACAGATGCTGTCAACTCTGTTTCACTACAGAAAATAATAAATGGCTGGTCCATAGTTGAAAAAAATGTTTTTCTATGCTTCTTTATATGTGAACACACACCCAACCTAAAATACACACACATTTTTTAAAGGTTTTAGATATAGGTAAAATTATTTAATTTCATGTATATTGAGGGGAAGAGTGCTCAATAGATATCAAGAGTAGTGTTTCTCAACTTTTTTAAACTTTGTGCTGCAATTGTAGAATAACTAAAACTGGGGTGCACTTTAAATTTTAAGAACAAAAAATTTGTCATGAAATTTGAAAATACGAAATTTTGATTAGTGGCACAAATTTTATTTGAAGGGATTTATGAGGAATCTGCCATTTTCTTTTTTTTTTTTTTTTTTTAAAGAGGCCGATAGTGAGAGATTTAAATCCCTTGAGGAAGGCAAAAGGAAAATGATTATCCATTCTTTCTTAAAGATTAAGGAATTTAGCACTCCATTTAAAATATCAAATGACAAAAAATTGATTCAGACATGGATGCCATATGCTTGGTGTCTCTTGCTTTTTAAAAATAAAAATTTTTTTTGCATATAACAATGAAAAATAAATTACTATTAAGTTAACTTGGGTCGAACCTGGTTACCTTTCATTGTGCCCATGAGCACTGGTTGAGAAACACTGATTTAGTGCAATAATAATTATTATAATTAATAAATAAAAAATTCACACGACTTATCTGTGGCTGACTAAAAGAATATTGTATTAGATATAAGAATACACATAAAATATAGACATATACAGGGTGCGATGGGTAAATTGTCACTATTTTATATTTTCAATTTTGCACACACATTTTGTTTTTGTTGACTGCACAGTATAGTAAGGTCAGTTGGTCATCATTTGTGAGAAAAATAGCATCATGATGCAATTCACTCCACCATAAATTTGGAAAAACCATGCTATATAGCTTGGTATTCATACCGGAAACTCCAATACGAACATTTCAGAGTGTTTGGGTGTCAATCTGAGGACAGTAAAGAGAATTCGGAAAGAGTTGAATGAGTTTAATGGTGATTATGAAGGTACAGCAACTTGGTAAACTCACACTGATTATTCTGAAAAGAAAAGAATTCTGCCCAGAAGAGTGGCAAGAGCTTCTGAAGTTGTCTAGATGGCATGGTTGAAGCCAATGGCGATAAATTTACTCTTTAGTATTTCAAGATATTTTTGTGTAATTTTGATTACTACATTATTTAAAATGAGATATTAATGTTATTTTCATTTTTGCATAATTTAGACGACAGTTTATCGATCGCACCTTGTGTGTGTGTGTGTAAATATATAGAAAATAGGAAAGAACATGTTAGGTAAATAATCTTTTGTAGAAACCCTGAAGACTGCCCGTAAGAAAATAAATGCCGCACAAAATTTGTGGTATACCAATGCACTAGCTCATCCATTGAGAGTCCTAACACTGAAAGGATATACATTGGTTCCACAAAAATGAATTTAAAATTAGATAGAGACAATACAAAAGATCCTTCAACAATATTAAAAATCAGACATCCCTATCCAAATATTTTTGGCATTTAAAAGAAATGAATAAAACACCAAAAGTAAAATGGAAAATAATAAATAGAAGAACTTGTAAAACCTGGGATGACCCATGCCCTTTATGCCTGTGAAAAACTACACATTTTTAAGTTACTAAATAATGAAAATTTATTAAAGCATAGACATGAGTGTAGAAAGATCATGTGGCAGAGATAAACACTCAGTTGTGGAGCAAGCTAAGTGAATAATAATCCAACCTTTAGAAAGAGAGCTATTTATGCTGCCATGGAGCATCTCATTGTGCTAAAGTGGGATAGTCCATTGCTTGGGCTGTGATTGGCTGCTGGTACCTGAGTGGAAGTATTTCTATATAAATACCAGCTTGATTCATCAGTTACAGATTTGCAGGGTTTGTATTAAGTTACAACCTGCTTTATTTTTGTCTGCCAGCTGGATGCTAGCTGGGACCTGTACGCCGGTAAGTGTTGTTTATTATTGTTATTCTACAATGAGTTAACGGTTTTTTGCTGACATCAAAAAATTTTCACATTAAATAATTAGCATAAAGAAAATTAAATTTCATAGATAAGCTAGAAAAACCCTTTATGAACTCATCAAAAAAAAAAAAGAAATTGTAGTTTAGTATGATGTATTTATGTACAAAACAGCCCTTTAGAAAAAAAAAAAATTCTTTAGACACTTAATGACGTATAATGTGCCAACAGCTATCTGTCGCTGTGACAGAGCAGATGATATGCATATATGACTGTCATCATTCGCTTTGAAATGGACACCCTGGCCCTGCCTCAGGTTGACCTCTTTCCAAAGGTGACTGATATCTGGATACAAATGCTTATCAAAATGGTCGCTCCAGTCGTTTCCATAGTAATTAATTTTCCAAATGAACATGCTTATAAAGATGTGTAAATTTCAAAATTGGTTATTCCTAAATTTTCGCTTGAAGATAAAGAGGGCTTGATACTTTAATTCAATTAAATTTTAATAATTATATTGAGGTTTTTGGTTCTTGTTTTTGAAACTAGAGAACTCTTATATAGCGAAGGAATCATATTTTTAAAAAATAATTATTATATATATATATATATATATTTGGTTGGATAGATGTGAGTTTGTGACCCTGGGTTTCATGACGATCAAAAGCGTGAAACCCAGGGTCACAAACTCACATCTATCCAACCAAATATGTTAGCTCTATCTCTGATATTGAGTGCTTTCTAATAAGTACACCATATAATATAATATAATAATATATATATATATATATATATATATATATATATATATATATATATATAGATGACAATTTATCCATCATACACTGTATATGCAGACCTACTTTTTGTTTCTTTCACTATCCATTTTCTTCTCAGTGTTTTTTTTTTTCTTGTGTTTCTTCCTTTCCACTTTAATATATTCCTTTCCTTCTTTTTCTTCTCTTAACTTTTTCTTTGGGTCAGGGGACAGTTCTGATCTACTGGAGGCATGGTGGAGTAATGGATAGTGGCTCACATTGTGGTATCGGAAAACCAAGTTCAAATTCCAGTTGACTCCATTACATTCACTAATGTGTTATTAAGCTTGGGAAAGGTATGAATCCATCTCTTCTCCCTCTAGCTATGGGTTAAATAGTAGGACAGACTGGGTGCTATAGCTTTAGGTGGTAACCAGTCAAGGAGAAGGAAAAACTCTGAATTCAAAGCCAGCCTGGAGAGATTTGGGCTCTGTCAGACTGTCCAACGTAAGAAACACTGCTGCTGATACAGCTTCAGTACATGTAATGCTCCTATGACAGAGAGTTCAAGCTCCTTACTCCCAACCAAAAGCAGTAACCAGAAAACTGTCAACCCAGTACCTTCATAATGCAAAAGTCGCAGCCATTGATCTGTTAGATCACCAAAAAGTCAAGACAGTTAAATCCTTATGGCCATGGAAGAAAAAAAACGGGTAAACAATATCCCAACCAAGGAAGAAATGATAAACTGTTACTCCTGTTCAATAAACATGTAAAGAGTACTGGCCGGGTGATAGGTGAACCTATCTACTTCTATTAGCCTCTTTACAGCACAGGAGTTTGGGCATGTCTATCGAGACACCATCTCTAGAAATGTTGCTGAATAAGGCTTTAGATCCCCTCCAGACCAAGGGGAATTATGAAATTTTAAAACTTCTCTTAAGAGAAGGTCCCAAGAGTTGAAATCAAAGTAATATTAAGATAAAACTAGATCACTTAATCTAGTTAAAACTGATAAAAATTTAAAGTTTAAATATACATATGCATATGTACATTTTATACTGGACATCAGCATAAAGACTTTGATATCAAATGGACCACTTATTCTTACTATTATCATAATTTGATATCAAATGGACCACTTATTCTTACTATTATTCATAATTTGATATCAAATGGACCACTTATTCTTACTATTATTCATAATTTGTTTAAATTATGAATAATACATAAATAATTAAAAATAATAAAAGGAATAATAAACTAATAAAAGAAAAGAAAAGAATTATCAACAAATAAGTAAACAAAAGGAAATCAAACATTCAAAAATCAAAAAATAAATATAAAAGAAATATATAATACATAAATAAATAGAAATAAAAGATAAAAATAATAAATAAAAATAAAATTAACAAAAACAAAAAAAAAAGTAAAACTGAAAATAAAATCAAAAATTACATAAAAATATAAGTACAAAGATGTAAAAAACATAAAAAGTAAAAATAAGGAAAAAAATAATAAAGATAAAAGAAAAAAGCATTTTTTTTTTTAATGTTAGAATTTACGCAGAACCAGCCTTGAATAGTTTACTATTAAAATAGTAATGATGAAAGTCTTATGTAACATGAATGAATGCATAGGTGGTAGATGATCAATAATGACTGACAGCTGACTTGAAGAGGTAAATAAAGAAAAATAAAAGTAAGAAAAACATAGCTGTGTGATCGTGCATACCTGCATGTAATATATATATATATATATATATATATATATATGCCTATATTTGTGTCATGCATGTGTGACTTACATGTGCCTGTGACATTTAATAAACACAAAAACGTATGGATACAAACAAACACAATCTGATTGAATTTAAAATAAGACACTGGAATAATACCCTCCCACACTGCTGGAAAAACCCCTAGCATAGGCGGAACAATAAAATCATTAATTTGAAAATAAGAAAAGAAAAAAGATTTTTAGATTCCAAAAATTCAGATATATCACTCCGTAATAAATAGAAACTTGTTTTTTTCCTTCTTCTACGGTCTTTTCAGGACCATAACCCATAACTAACCACAATTTCCTGTTCTTCGTAGCTCTTAGTAAATTGTGTCTTTTCACTACCTCTTCTAATACATGTTGTGCCATCCATATACACAAGCTTTTTAAGTAAGTTATATGCTGCTTTTCTTTGCCATCAAACATGTCCTGTGAGTATCAGATTCTCCAAGTCCTCTTTCCTCATTATGTGCCTTAGAAATTTCAACTTCCTTTTCTGATGTTAAATACGAGTGTCCATTTCGTTTCCATTTTCTCTAAAAATTTTGTCATCGCTCACATGTTCAGTCCATGGTATCCCCAGCATCCTTCTGTAGAACCACATTTTCCTCAAGTCTTTTCTTTATCTGTGAGAAGATTGTCCAGCATTCACTGCCATATAGGAAGATCAATGCTATATTACGTAACAGTACTCTTTTCTTTGTAAATATATTTTTTAAAAGTTTTTCTTATTTTCCTAGGAATATTTTTAGGTCACTCATTGAATTAAAATATACAACAATGTGCACAATTTGAATAACATGGAAATATGTCTCATAAGAGCTAATTTTTCCTTCTGTCTAACAATAAAGCTTTGCTAACAGGAAAAGAGTATAAGTTGAAATGTGCGAACTCTTTAAAGTTATTTTTTTATGACTCCTTTTGTATTTCAACTGTATTTAAATCATTTGCAGAGGAGTAAATGTTTATTCTTTGTTTTCTGTTTAGGATTGGATATCCAGTTTCTTCTAAAGTCTTCTCATTCTCTTTCACTTCTAGTAACCCCCTTGCATCTTAGTGGCATTATCACCTTACTTGGGGTGAATTGATAAAAAAAAAACAAAAAAAAAAAAAAAAACAGATTTTCTAACAAAGTTTTCAAATGGAAAATAATTTAAATTAGAAATTTGGTCATCTTACTGTTGACAAAGTATAAAAACACAAAATAAAAGAAAAGGAAGAAAAAAATAGAGAATCCATGAGATGAGTCATAGCAGAGCTTCAAAAACTAAATGACCAAATGGGTTTATTTTCACAGAACTCAATTTAACGTGAAAAAAATGACCTTTGTACACAGAATGATATTCATGAGTCATAAAACATAGCAAGCACTTATCGTGCTGTGAGGAAATGCCAAGCCTATTTTAATAAAATTCATCTTTTTGTTATTGACATACTTGATATTGTCACTTGTTTGTTTTTATTCATTACAAATAAAAAATAATACTCTTATTGTAGCCCCATTTTTTGTCATGCTACAGTTCTGTAAACTATTAGGTACCACATATACTGCAGCTATAGCAGCAGTGATGTCTTGGGTACAATAGGCCAATGGAGCCCATACAAGCTTGTTTTGAATTCAGAGTTTTCCTTCTCCTAGACTGGTTACCACCTCAAGGCAAGACGACCTAGTCTAGCCTGTTATTTAACCATAGCTGTCAGTAAATAAAGATGATGTAATGCATAGCCATGCAGCATGACAAATCAGACAGTGAAGTTTAAACTCCAGCTGAGTCCACTGTATTCACTTACGTGCTAATACCCATGTGAAATTTCAGCACTGGCTATGAGATGCCAGTAGATATTATGAATTTCAATATTAAGGACAAAAAGAAATGACTGATAGAAGATATGCACTATACTTCACATAAATTTTAAACAGAAAAGTTGCAATTAAAGCAAATGTCATTAAAAGGCATGTATTGAATTTATACAAGAAGAGCTGACTGAAAAATTCAATAATGAAAAATAGAATGTTAAAAGACTCTAAAGCAAGTATTAAATTGAAAGAAAATTGTAATCTATTTTGAATCTCGTAGACTTCTAAAACACTTATTACCCCTAGTAGTTGCAAAACTGTGTAAAATAGATGACAAGGTATTTTGGAAGATGTTCTCTTGGGTGGTAGTAAATGAGCATCAGCTATAGTAGTTCTGAAAAAGCCAAATTGTGAGCTTAGAATATGTGGTGACTATAAAGTAGGTGTAAATCATATGATTTGTTTGGATTCTTATCCTATTCCAAACATTGAAAATATATTACATTTCTTAGCAGCTATGAAATGCTTTACGAAAATTCCTCTAAAAAGTGCTTACCATCAAATTTAAATTAATGATAAATTTAAGGAAACCACCACTATTAACTCCCCAATCGAATGAATTATGGGGTGAAAGCAGCAAGTGCCATCTTTCAGAAAGCAATAGAAAAAGTCCTAAAAGGGGATAAAAAAGATATAATAATGTATTAAGTTGATATATGTTTGGGTGCAACCAATGAAAAAAAATTGAAACAAAAAAAATCAACCAGCTATTAAATAGACTAAGGATATATGCAATAAATATTAACAAAGATAAATGCCTACTTAATTGTGAAAAAGATATTACAGGGTACTATGAATAAAATTGTTGCCATGTTATATTTTTAATTTTTGCATGCAGACTGTTTTTGATTTTGTTGACTGCACAGTATAGTAGGGTCAGTTGGGCACTGACCGTGAGAAAAAGAGCACTATGGAGCAATTCATGCCACTAGAAATTTGGGAACAGCATGCTGTACTGTTTGGCATTTACACCTCAAACTCCAATATGAACATTTCAGTGTGTCTGTGTGTCAATCTGAGGACAGTGTAGAAGATTCAGAAAGAGACAGATGAGTCTAATAGTGATTACGAAGATACAGCAGCTCGGAAAACTCATTCTGATTGTTCTGGTAAGAAAACAACTCACATATTTGCTGGTGAGGGCTTCAAACTCAACATGGAGGCCTACATCAAGTGTATTGAGGAGGTAGAGCTGCCATGGGTCAAAAGGGTGATCCTATATCTTGCAACAGTACTCAGAACCATGCTACACAAGCAGGAGAATCCAGTCATGCCTCTCAGACAATTTCAGTGACCACATCACCCCTTACATCTGGCCACCTAACTCCCCAGACTGCAACCATCTTGATTATTATGTGTGGGTGCAGTTGAGTGACAGACCAACAAAGCTCCTTGTAACACCAATGATGAACTGAAGGCAAGGATTATGGCATCCTTCACCAACTTAAACAGGGGGACCATTCAGAAGAGTTGTAGAAGATTCTGAAATCGTGTAGACCTTGTGTTTGAAGCCAGTGGGGATTTTATTGAATAAGTTTACTCTTTAGTTTTTCAAAATATTTTTGTGTAATTTAAACAACAATTTATCTATCGCACTTTGTATATCGTGGGTACCAAATTTCAAAAAAACAGGATCTCACCGGACCCTAGTTTGACACAGAAAATATTAAAGGTGTGTCCTCCTACCAATAAAAAAAGAATTAGTATCCTTTTTTGGCTTAGCAAATTTTTATAGTAAATACTTACTCAAATATTCAGACCTAATTGAAGTGTCTACGAAGTTGTGTAAAAAGAACAATGACTTTAAGTACACTAATATACAACAGTGTTTAAAAATTTGAAAAATGATCTTGGGAAAATCCAGTTATCAAGATTTTTCTGTCCCAAAAGGATGTTACATTTACTACAGATGCTAGAAAAAATTCCATATCAGCAATCTCAGTCGAGGAAGGACACTTAGTTTTGTATCTTCCAAGAGCATTTTCATCAGCTGAATCTAATTGCTCAAATATAAAACAAGAGGGTCTAGCTATAGTCTAAAGCACTATTAGGGCTCATCAGTTATTACTGAGCAGAAAATTTTTCTTGAAGTCTGACCATAATCTCCTAGAATTCATTGTTAATCCAAGGAAGAAATTACCAAAACTTACTGATTCTAGAATACTAAGATGGACCATAAAGCTAATGGCTTTTGATTTTTATATCAAATACGTAAAAGGAAACACTATTCTCCATGTAATTGCATTATCTGGGTTACATTTTAAAAGGGGACAAAAAAGACAACATATTAGAAAATATGGAAGATGAATTTTTGCACTGGTTTTTAACCTCATACTGATATATCGACTTGCCTCAAAAATATTACAGGATCCAATATTAATTAAAATTCTATGTAGAATAAAAACCAATAAATGAAATAATTGTTCAAAAGCTGAAAGCCTGTACAAAAAAATTAGACATAAGTTAACTGTAGAAAATGGATTACTATGTAATGGAGATTTAGTAGCACCAGCTGAAAATTGTAGAAAAGATGCAACATAAAGTGTGCATGATGATGAATTACAGCTACAAAGAAGCATTTGGAATTAGAAGCATGATCTATAAAGCATATACACAATTGTTCGAAATGTGCTGAAAAAAAAAAAAAAAAAACAACTTTAACAGAATAAAGTTCACACATGACCTAAAAAGATATTAATGGTGTGGGATTGTATTTTATTTTGGTTGACTATTTTTCTGGCGGGTCTGAAGTTGTTCACATTCACAATAGGAAAACTAGTACAGTAAGCCAAATATTACGAGTATCAAAAATGTTAGTGTCCGATATTGCCCCAGAATTTTGGTTATGGGAAATTGGATGCCACCCATATAAAACCCTACCATATCATCTGCAATCAAATGGAATTGGATAAAGAATTGTTCAGACTATAAAAATGGGATTGAGAGCATTTTCTTCTCAACAAGACTGATAGTTTATTACCAAGACTATTACTTAGTTACAGAACTATACCATATGTCGACAGATTAGGAAGTCTGTCTGCAGTAATGGGGAGACAGATTAGATTCCCATTAACCATGTCATAAACCACTGAAAAATAAAATGTGGTACAAGAAAAAACAGAGAATCTGCACCTCAAATTATCACTTTATTAGTCTCATGTCTTTTCAGCATAGTACTCAAGATCCTATTAAAAGCTGAATTGGTTAAGCATCTTACTTTGCATAACCTCCTTTTGGATAAACAATGTCTTTTGTTTAACCAGATTTACTGCCAATATGTTAATGGTCAACACAGTCTATCAAGCTTTACATAAGAAGAGACAAGCTCATGCTGCGGCTCTAGATATCTTGAAGGCATTCAAAAGGGTTTCACATTCTGGCCTTGATATTTGGCTTAATTCAATCATTCATAACAAATCCTGTAATGAAAGTTGCATTGATCAGGCATGCTTCCAGATCATTTCATACTAAGACAGGGCTCCTCTACAGTTCTATCTACATTTTTTGCATGGCTGATTTTAAACTCCAGGAAAGCAGCACTCTACACCTTCTTTGCCTCATGCTTTCCCCTGACATGAAGTGGAATAACTATACAGAATCAATTGTTTCCACTACTGCAAGGAAAGTTGGTTTACTGCCTTATGCCCCAATTTTTTCTCATTAAAAATTCATGTTGCACATTTATAAACCAACCATTTGTTCATGCATTGAATACTGCTGCCATATCTGGTCTTTTGCTCCTCCTGTACATCTTAAGATTCTTGACAAAATCCAAAATAGGATCTGTAATCCTGACATGACTTGTCTTCTCTTTGTCTCTGTACATCTCAAGATTCTTGACAAAAAAAAAAAAGAAAAAAAAAAAAAAAGGATCTGTAATGTAATCGATCCTGAACAGATATCTCGACCTCAGTCACTTTCTCACCGACATGACATGGCAGAAAAGGCACTAAACCAAACTAGCACAACGGGTTTGAATTCAGGCAGTAGCTGTTTAAGCACACATTGTACTGTATAATATTTTTCTTTTTTTCATTCTTTGAAGAACTTTTTCTTCTTCCCTTAAATGAATTTCTTTGTTTTTCTTTCTTCCTTTTAATTTCTTTTCATTCTTCTTTTCTTTATTTGAATTTATTTTTCTTTCTTCCTTTTAATTTCTTTTCATTCTTCTTTTCTTTATTTGAATTTATTTTTCTTTCTTTCAATACGTATTTCAATATCTTCTCATTTTTTTTTTTTTCTTTTTACTGGTTTTTCTTTGTTTCTTTATTTGGTTTCTTTCTTGACTTTTCACCTTACTTTCTTTGTTCCTGCTGTACATCTCAAGATTCTTGACAAAATCCAAAGAAGGATCTGTGATGTAATTAATCCTGACAGGACTTGGCTTCCCTCTGTCTTTTCTACAAACATTTTCATGTCAACTGCTCTGATGAGCTTTTTCCCCCCGCAGTGCCTGAACTACATGAATTTAAGCGTACTACTAGACTGACTAGATCCCAGTGTTTTGCTGTTGAACTAGGTAGATGCAACTGCCACTTCTACTTTAACAGTTTATTTTCTCACACTTCCCACCTGTTGAACTCTCTTCAAATTTCTTGCTTCGCTGATAACTGCAATCTTCAAAAATTTAAATGCAATGTCAATTGCTGTCTTTCTGAACCCTATTCTTTTTTTTTTTTCCTTAATCCTTTCTATTTCCAATCTTTTCATTCTCTTTCACTTCCTGTAACTCCCAGGTGTTCCAGTGGTATTTTCACCTTGCTTGGGTTGAAAAAATATTTTTAAAAAATGGCAGTAGTGTTCTTGTCCATGCGGATCAAATAAGCTCCAGAAAAGAATACAAAGAGGAGATAGATATTGAGCTAGGAAACGAGTCTAGCTTGGACCCTGAAAACCAACACGAAATAAGTGATGAGGAGTCAATGGAACACCAAGACAGTTTAGACGATTACAAAGAACAGGGTGTCACTAACAAATGAGACAGATCTAGATCTCCCATAGAGAAATACATACACATCTCTAAAGAGAAGGAAGTCAAAATAAAAGTACAAAGAGACAAAGAAGCTTGAGATCAATGAAGGGCATAAAGCCTATTCACTTCAAGCAGAATGTAGTAGTGGTTGGTTAGTGCTACCACTAACTAGCATATATGAATGAGTAGACGTTATATATAGGCTCAATATGTAAAGTAGTGACAATGATACTTGTCCTGCTCGTACTGTTATCATCTCTCAGTTGAGTCTCCGACTTTCGAATAGAATGCAACACGGGTTGTATCTCAGTCTGCAGATAGCATGCAACTGAAAAAATATTGAGAGATATCCAGTCCCTAGTAACAGTTGCCCATGGCATTACCCCAACATTCCATTAAAGAAGGGGGTTGGTAGCAATACCAATGCCAGAGCAACTGACAGTTGCAGGGCTGGGCAATTTTTGGCCCTGGCCAATGTGTATCCATTCAGGTGTCCCACATTAAACAGACCTTGAGTTACATCATGTGACTGTGGGAAGGAGAGTAAATACCAAGGTACAGTGTGCACTGTAAGCACCTCTCAGTTGCATCTCTGCCTTCAGACAGTGATGCAACTCAGTTGTGTGCTTGTGTGTCTCTGTGGACAGAGTGCAGCTGAAAAATATTGAGAAGTGCTAGGTCTCAGGGAACAGCTGTCGAATGCAATACCCTCCTCATTGGACTAAAGTGTGGAGCAGGGGAGGGTTCAGTAGCAATAGCTAGCACAACCAATATTTGCTGCATGTGCTTGGGTGCTCCACATGAAACCATCTTTATGATGCATCAAGTCAGCATCTCAGAGGGACAAGTAAATATATGATACTTGTGCTGCTTGTACTATTAGCATCTTTCAGTTGTGTCTGTGAATTCAGGCAGAGCTCAACTCAATTGTGTGTGCATCTGGTAGGCAGAGGAGTTCCCACTTCTGTTGAGAATATTGCTCAAGTCTCAGGGAGCCATCTGCCAGGCAATACCTTGCCTTTGGGAGTGGGGATGGGTTTATTGCTTAATGTCTGAAGTTTACTTGAAATGGGGAAGTGCTAAGGAGACCTGAGATTTTTTGTATGGTACTTAATAAACATTAAACCCTACTTTTGTATCACATTTCATGGCTTCATGGACACACATCTAAATATTATAGTAATTGAACTATAGAAACTAACTGCACAGAACTACAATCCCTACTGGAAATATCATTACAAAATCAATCCATCACCAGTATATATCATCTGATACAGTATAAAATAAATTTACTTTTTAGAAACATCTTACTTAAATTTATGTAGAAGTATTGTAGGTATCACAACACAAAACATGATACCTAAGGATTAAAATGGATTCTTTTTAAAAATAAAAAAGAATTTTTCTTGAAGTTTTAATTTTAGTTTTAATTTCAAGCTAATGGATTAAATTACTTCCAATGAGCAAAATACTGTGCTGTATTTTAAAAGCTAAATTGACTGGAAGGAGGTCTTTTTTTTTTTTTTTTTTTTTTTTTTTGTAAAATAGCTGATTAACACCCATTTTTATTCGTCTTTCATCACAACACAATTCTCTTTATCAAAAAACAATTTCCAAAAAAAAATAAAATACACTTTTCTGAAACTACTTGAGAAATATTAACTTATTTAAAGTATAATTAATCTGATTTGAAACAATTATTTTCTTTGTAGGAATATTATTATGGTAAATAAATAAAAAATAAAATAATAATGAAAATTATAAATAAAATAAAACAATAATATAAAAACATTGTATAAAATAAATTAAATAAAAATTAAAAATAATAATAATAAACTCTCCCTGCATGCAGCAAAAACTCTTCCTGCCAGAAATATGCACATCCTGCCCAAAGATGTTAAACTCAATCTCCTCACCATGAACCTTGGTACAGGCAACATGCATCAAACTTCTCTCTGCTTTATGGGTTGTAATATTATGGAGTAAATTCTCCCTTTTATCACATGTCCTATAAAACAATTGTAGTGTAAAAAATACACACACCAATACACACCAAAAATATAAATAAATTGTATGAAATTAACATACAATTTACCATGATTTCCTGTTATTTCTGTACATTTTATTTCCTGTCAAGTTTTCTTTTATCTCTGTGAATACTTCTGCTGATATGACATGAGTCAATCCACCACAACTTTAAGTTTAAATTATTGCATAAATGCATTTTTAGCACATTTTTAGCTGTTTATTAAAGCTGTTGAAATGTTTGCCAGATTGATGTTTATCTGATGTTGTTCTATGGGGTGCTTTAGCCATATTACTTAATTTTACTTGAATTTTAGATACTTTTTCTGGTTTTAAATTTACTATAGTTATCGTCCTTATTTTTTGATAATGTTGTGTATGGTCTCCTGTATTAACAAAAATCAGCATGTTTATGCACATACAAAAAATACATTTTTTTTTTTAAGTACTAGTGTTTGATTATTTGTACTGTTTTTCCATTTTAGTAAATATAGTTTTTACTTAATAATAATATCTAAAAAAATAAAAAATAAAAGTGAGATTAATACAGAATTTTAAGATTTTAAAACTTAAATTATTCTAATTAAAATTTAAAAAGAATGAAAACAATTCTTGTAAAAATTCATTATTCATTGAAAAATCTTTTTTTCTTAATCCAATAGTCACAGTGACCTTATAAAGCAAAGTAAAAATTTCTTCTAATAATTAGGACAACCTTCAAAAGCTGGATGACACTTTGCAGATACCTCTCCAAAGTAAGACACCCCCCCCCGCTCATAGAGGAGACCATGACTAAAGACTGTCTGTATGCCATCCCATGCAGCTGCGGAAAGAAATATAAAGGCGAGACAGGCTGCCCCCTTAAGGTAAGGCTTCAAGAACACCAAAAAGCTGCAACACAAGGGGAAGTGGAAAAATCAGGCCTAGCTGACCACATATGAAGAGAAAAGAGAGATCACCGCCCTCTGTGGGATCAGGCTGAAATCATACACAAAGAACATCATTGGAAAATTTGTAAACTTAAGGAATCAGCACATATGTTAGGCCACAAAAGTCTCCTGAGCCGACCAAGCATAGAAATGAATACAATATGGGAACCAGTAATAAGGAATGCCAGAGAAAAGCAATAACAACAAAAATTGCAATATGAGCTCTGGTAAAAAATATGCATAAAAGCAGTAAAAATTGCAATATGAGCACTGGTAAAAAATATGCATAAAAGCAGTAAAAATTGCAATATGAGCACTGGTAAAAAATGATTACTGAAGACATTAAGTTTATAAGTCCCAGAAATTCATACACACAGACGTCCTTAAGGACACATGGCACAGTGCATAAAGGCGTTGGTTAGATCCAGTGAATTCAATACCTGGTTAAGGGAAGGCAGTTGAAAACTTGGAGAGCTGAATTATCAAGAGATAACTGATGACATCCATTAGACATGGCAACTGGAACTAGAACATTAGTCTACCCCAGCGAGCGAAATAAAGAGTTCAGTTCGAATTTCAACCAGCTGAAGAAGGCCGGAGCGTACAACGGTCGAAACGTTGTGATAAATATGGCAAAGTCAAAGATGATGACAATATAGTCCGAATAATAACTAATACCTCATTTCAGAAGTATAGACAGATATTAAACAATTATTCCTGCATTTTTTAAATTTTACAATTCAGAGCAGATTTTGAGGTTGCTATTTAACAAAAACAAATTATTAATTATTTCTCCAAAGTATTCTACTTTTTTCTTTTTCTAAATGAAGAGGGTGGAATTTTAATTTCTCGAAATTTCATAAAAATAACTTAGTGGGGGTACCCGGTTGGGTAACAGATAGTATTTTTTTGTTTTTGTTCTTAGAAGATTTCCTTAAGAAAAAAAATCATTTAAAATCATTTACTTGTGATTTGTGAATAGCTCCTAAAAATTACATTAAAATCCGACAATTATTTGATTTTCGAAAGAATTTCCAAAACAGAATTATTTACCATTAAAAACGACGCTAAAATTTCGCATAAAACTTTGGCTCACCGCTGATGCACGAAAACAAATAAAAAATAATCAAAATTTCGAATGTAATCGAAGGGATTAATAAAATAATAAAATAAATACTTTTTTTGGTTTGGTCTTTTATTTTTAAATAAACATTTTCAGGATAAAATGTTTTGTTTGATTAAGGTAAGCTGAGGGACTTTTTTCAAGTTTTGTTTTGTATTTTTTTTTTTTTTTTTATATAATTTTGGGAAATAGCAACATGATAAGTACAAGAAGGCAACATATATTTAGTTCCCAAATAAGAAAAACGGCCGTAAATATTACAAAACAAAAATAACCCAACTATAAAATCGCTTTTCACTGTCCATATGACTGTTCTTTTGTAATTTCTTTTCTTTTTGTAGTGTTTTTTAACATAGCAATTATTAACATCTTTTCTTTTTGTAGTGTAGTATTAACATTTAAATCATAATTAACAATTAACAATAACATCTTTCCCCGGTTCATGTCTATTTTTTTTTTTTTTTTGTAGTTTTAAAAAAATTGATTATAAAATCTTTCTGTTTTTGTGTAGAGACTAGTGACTATTATTAATTTTGTTTTTTTAGAATATATAACAACTTTTCTTTGTAGTGTATTAAAAATAAAATCTTTTTTTTTTTTTTGTGCATTAAACATTTTTATTTTTGTTCTGCGTAATACTTTTTTTGTAGGGTAAAAACTGTGAAAATAAATCATAACATTATTTTCAATTAATTTTCATATTATCACCAAGCATCAGAAATTGCGTAGAATACAGTGTATTCAACATTTCCTTCGTTAAGTTAAATTTAATAAATTTCTAAAATAAAATGTTCATACATAACGAATGAATGATATGGGTTTGTTGAGGGAGGAAAAAACTTAAGAAAATTTGTTCTCGAAATTCATTCTTGTCAACATAAAGTTTTATTTTAAAAAAGTAAAAAAAAAAAAAAAGACTTCAAATAAGTGAAGATATTTTAAATTAAATAAGTGTACATACCGTTGTTTTTTCTTTCTTTCCTTCTGTTTTCAAGTTTTAATTAAGTTGACACGCGATCAGTTTATTAATTCTGTTTTTTTTTAATCAAAGTTGTCAATATCTTTCAAATTTGGTCAAGAAGAGGAGGAAGATGAAACGAAGTATTTTTTTTCGTCATATTGTTTACTTTTTGGCTTTTAGTTGCTACAGAAAATGATCAGTTCCAATAACAACAAAACAGTATTTTCTTTATTTTTATAAAAATAGCATAAAGACGTCATATTTATATACCATAAAATAAACGAAAATGAAACTATTAATTACTGGAAACGGAGAAAAACGGCATCACACTTGAAAATGTCTCCTGCAAAATAATAATCCAGGTATAAAAAATATTACTCGTCATTCTTTCATGAAAATTGCTTCAGTCTTAATATAGAATCACGATTTATAAGGTTAATAAGAACTGAGGGTAATAAATAATTCTTATTAGTTCAGCGATGTTTACTATATTCTTAAACTCTAAAGTAAATTAAAACAAGGAGAAAACAAAACAGAAAAACGGTCTTTGATGAAGGATATGTCAGCGAATGCTAATAAATTACCGCCATGATTTAAAATTATATTTGAAATACTGATAATTTATTCGGTTAACAACAGTAATGGTTTTTTTTTTATTAAAATATAAATCCTGAA
>CAHIKZ030001500.1:312500-337500 GCA_903632075.3 Acanthosepion pharaonis | reverse complement strand
GTAGGCTCGGCCAAAATTTCCCCGTAAACCCCGCATAAACGTGTTCGGGATTGTCTACCTCCCGGACGTGACTCTGCTCTTCGGCCGGGTTCCTCTCTGCCCGAAGGCAGAGAGTTCGACAACAGCTAAGAGCTGAGTAACAGATCCCAGCTAGTCTCTGTAGTCCGTTGACTTACAGCTACTTAAAGAAGTTACTACTACATGTAGTCACTCATGGGGTGATATTTTATTTCATATATATATATATATATATATATATATATATATATATATATATATATATGCATATATCTTCATTGTGTGGGTGTTGAATAAACACAAATACGCCTAAGCAAACCTCTGCAATAGGATTGGCTAGCCGCCCTAGTAGACGAGTAACCTCGAATACGAGTGACCAGCTATTATATATATATAGGGCGGTTAGCCAATCCCTATTGTAGACGCTCGCCCAGGCACATTTGTGTTTGCTCAACACCCACAAAGCCTACTTGTGGTTTATACTGCAATTATACTGAGCAGTCCTCAGTTACAGTTTCTGGGAGAGAGCGTGTTATCAAGCGTGATCATCAGTTTGAACAAGGCAAGCAGGTTCAAGCCCTCGGCCACGATGACTTTGTGGCTTTGTGCTAGCACAGCTACCGACGGCCCTCAAGAGTTCTGTATACCCAATTTCACTCACAAGACGTGGGTCAACCGGTGGTATGGTTTTCAGGCACTTTCCAAAATTGCCGTACGCTGGGATCGACACCTCCAGTCCGATAACATCAGGAAGTCTCCTTCTTGAAAAATCGACCATCGACCATTGTGAGATTCGATCCCGGGTCACATGGTCTGAAAGCGAACGTATATATATATATATATATTTCAACATCTTTTACTCACTTTGGTTTATTGAACATTAAATTATGCCACTAAGAATCCTTCATAATTTATCTAGACTTTTCATTTAACCTGATGAATATTTATGAGCGTTTCTTAAATTTAAAATTTTGAAAAAAACTATCAACATTTTTACTTTTGTTTATAAATACTTGTGGCAAAAATTCTTATATTTGCTTTGATAAATTTTATCAGAGGACGAAACACGTCCGCTAAGATAAATTTTCCTTTTTTCTTTAAGCTTATTCTACTTTTACACATATATATTTTTAGTTATAACTGAAATTTTACACGTATGTGGTGACCCCAAAATTTAAATTACATATATATATATATATATATATATATATGTGTGTGTGTGTGTGTGTGTGTGTGTGTGTGTGTGTGTGTGTGTGTGTGTGTGAAAAGTGTGTATATATATATATATATATATATATATATATATATATATATTATTTATATATTATATGCGTGGTACTTATTAGAAAGCGCTCAATATCAGAGATAGAGCTAACATATTTGGTTGGATTGATGTGATCACATCAATCCAACCAATATATAATATATATATATATATATATATATATATATATATATATATATATAAAACATTTAAAAAGAAATCAAATCTAAATTACATTTGCTTTCCTTAAAACCTTTATCTCATTTCTTCTCTCTCTCTACCTTTCTACATTTCTCTCAATATACTTCTTTCTCAACTAATCAGAAAGTAACTATCAAATAAAAAACTGAGAGAAGTAGAAAAGGCTGAACGCGGCTGCAAAATGGCGAAAATTCACTCGTCCAAGGTCAAGAAACCTACCAAAAACACGAGAGGTTTTATGTATAACTTCTGCTATGAAAGAAAAAATGAAAATAAAAAAAAGAAGAAAGGAACGTCGGAAAATAAAATGTAGGCCAGTCAAAAAGAAAAAAAAAAGAAAAAAGAAAAAGAAAAAGAAAAAAAGAGACTTTTATTTTAGTTGAAACCAAGCTTCACGCCAAGTGATGTGTATATAATGTGACAGCCGACATGACAGAAAAACAAAAACAAAGAAAAAAAAAAGAACCAAGTATAATAATAATAGCTTAAATCATTTTTCAAGAATATACCACAGGTTGATGCCGCTCCAATTTCTTAAGTAACTGCACTTCCAATCAGTTACCAACAAAATGATGAATACTACCAAAGTCTGACTATAACCAGCCAGACTGACTGAATTACAAAGGACTCGCCCCATTCGAAGTCAAATAAATAAAGATATATTATTTGTTTATACATTTGATTCTGTTCATTTATTCTGAAGTTTCTGTCTATATTTCTGAGATGAGGTATTATGTACACTATTTACATTATTCGGACGTTGGTTAAGATCCAGTGACAGGACTCAAAGAGTGTGAGTTCAATACCCGGTTAAGGCAGTGGAGAACTTGGAGAGGAGAATTAACAAGAGATAACAGACATCCATTAGATATGACACGTGGAACTAGAACAGTCTACCCCAGTGAGCGAAATAAAGGGTTTTGTTCGACATTCCAACCACCTGAAAAAGGCCAGAGCGTACAAAGGCCAAAACGTTGTAATAAATATGGCGACAAAGGTGAGGACAATAGTCCGAATAATGTAAATAGTTTATTCTGAAGTTTCCGATTAATAATATTAAGCAACTCTGGCGTCCCTACACACACACACACACACACACATACACACACACACACACACACACACACACACACACACATATATATATATATATATGTAGAAAATTCAGTCGACGATGTTTTTCTTTTATTTAAAAAATATGGACGTCCGAATTTCAAGTAATAATAAAATAAAAATAAAGAAAACATGGGAATGCCTATTAAATAAATCATTTGTATTTACAAACATATGTACATGAATTCAAAAGAGTTTTAAAATATTAAAAATAGTCTTTTGTTGAGTTAAATTCTTTGGGTAGTTGATAGGCTATGGTTTATACAAGATTTTTAAATTGTTAGTCCACAGAAAGAAAAGGCTTTGATCGTTAGCGGAAATTCACTGACCGTAGGTGTTGTTGCTGTTGGAGATGATTCGTTTGAAGTGAAGATTCACTGATCGTTTAAGTTGTTCCTGCAGCTGATCCCTGCTGTTGTTATTGGGGATGATTCGTTTGATGTCGCCGACTGGCCGTCAACGAAGATTCACTGATCGTTCAAGTTGTTCATGTAGTTGATCCCCGCGTTTGTTATCATGGATGATTCGTTTGATATCACCGACTGGTCGTCAGCGAAGATTCACTGATCGTTCAAGCTGTAAATGTAGCTAATTCATGCTGTTGTTATCTCTCCCTCTGTGTATATATATATATATATATATATATATATATATATATATATATATATCTTGTACATATCTATCTCTATTTGTCTGTTTAATATTGTACATATCTATCAATCAATCTAATTTTGTACATAGATTGATAGATAGAAAGACACATAGACATATATATGTACAAAATTGGATAGATAGTAAGTAGATATCTAATTTTGTACATATCTATCTATCTATCTATCTATCTATCTATCTATCTATCTATTTTTTATCATCAAAGACTTTATGCTATTATTAAAAGAAAAGACCAAAATATTTTTTGATAAAGTATATTTTTTTATCCTTTTTTCGGACTTTCAAAATTTTGGTTAAAAACCTTATCTTTTTTTCGTTAGCTTGGTAGCGGAAAATTAGTATAAGAAACGTTTGCGTCTTTTTTGCGGTGAAAAACACACTGATTTGGAAAATCCTGCAAAAATCAAATATTTGCCAGATTTTAATGAAACTGCCAGAACTTATTCACAAATGAATGGAATTGTTTTTTTTTAAATATTTTATTTTAGAAAATCTTCGTATTTTTTTATTTTTTTACATATGTAACCTCCCAACACGAACTTATAAAATTTTAATAAATTTCACAAAATTAATTTTACCGTTTAATGTTTATATTAGTTATAGAGAATTTAAACCATTAATTTATTTTTCGAAAACAGGACATCCAGTTACCGGAAATCTGTTCCGAATCGTAAAACAAAAATGCACTAAAACTAAGACATTATTTAATTAGGAAATCTTTTAAAATACATTATTTAATTAGGAAATCTTTTAATTGGCATTATATATATATATATATATATATATATATATATATATATATATATATATATATATTGATACTATTGCCTTAAGAAAAAAAATCTGTGAATAATGAATTTTCACAAGAATTGTTTTCATTTTGTAAAAATTTACTTGGAATAATTTATATAGTTCTAAATCTTTTAAAAGATGATATTAGTAAGTAAAAATCATATTTAATAATCATAAATGGGAAAGCTTACTACAATTCAGAGACCACAATATTTTAGAAATAATTTTGAATTTTTTTGTGTGTGTATAAACGTGCCAACTTTTGTAAATACGGGTGGTCATACACAACATTATCAGAAAATAAAAGCGATAACTGTAGTAAATTTAAAGTCAAAATACCTAAAAATCAATAAAACATTAGATTACAGAGAATATTTTCTTAAATTTTTAAGATTACTAAGTAGTTAAGAATTATATATGAAAGGCGCTCATATTATATTCGTCAAATAATTTTACATATATGGTCACCATATAAAAATAAGATTAACTTCCTTTTGTCAGTCAACTTGAAGTCTATCAACACTTTAATTAAATATCTACTTCCGTGTTAAAAATGCATTTCTGTTATATTTTAAACTAAAAGTAAGTAATATTTGTTTAAAATCAGATTGATTGTATTTTTAATCAGCTAATCTTTCTCAAATAAATTTTCAGAAAAGTATATTTTATTTCTAAAATATTTTTTAATAAAGAGAACTATACTGGAATAATAGATGGTTAACTTAAAAATGGCACTAAAATCAGTAATTTTAGAAATTTCAAAATAATCTCCTTCTAGTCAATTTGAATTAATTTCCAAATACAGCAAAGTATTTTGCTTAATGAAAGTATTAAATTTAAATCTATTAGCTTGAAATTAATGCTAAAATCTAAAATAAAAGCTTTATGAAAGATCATTCATTTTTAAAACTTCATTTTAAACGTTTGGTATCGCGTTATTTGTGGAGGAACCAATACTCACGTACCAATATTTATGCGATTGATAGTCGGACTATTGTCCTAATCTTTGTTGGCTGTTTTGGCTGTTGTGCCCTCCAGCCGAACGCTGTCATGACAACAACAAAGATGAGAATAATAATCCGAATATGAATAGTGTAGATAATGATAACTTCTTACCGCAGTGGTTCAAACAGAAAAAAATCGTACCAGTTAACCAGTTCACAAATGCTTAAATCTCCTAAAGAAACGTCAAGTAAAATGAAAAAAAAGAGCCTCTCCCAACCAACAGACAAAATTATTAAGATTTACAAACTTATAAATCAGTTTTATTTCATTTTCGATAATAAATTTTATAGAAACAACATTTGGGTTGCAAAAGGGATCACCTCTTAGTCGCGTATTAGTATGTATTTTCCTAGAATTTCTAGAAACTTGGCCATACCAAAATGTTTTTATCTACCTCATTTTCTTCATATCTATCTATATCATTTTGTACATATCTATCTCATTTTGCACATATCTATTTTATTTTGTACATATCTATCTATCTATCTATCTATCTATCTATCTATCTATCTATCTAGCTTAGCCTTCAAATTTAGAATTTGACATGTGATATGACCACATGTCAACCATAGCCTATCTCATTCAGCTTTTTATTGCCTTTATTTTTGCATTTAGAATTATTGTCTTCAATTATCCCCGCTCCCTGCTTATCGCGCTCGTGGTCATGCTAGGAAGTAAGGGGATAGGTTAAAAGATCCTGAATGTAAATTTCCTGTAGAGGATTCCGAAATTAGTCCACTTTCAATTTCCGCCACAATGCGTTACTTTCACTTTTAAGCAAAACCGCATTCTTTCAGATGAAATTATGGCTACACATATTACGATGAACGAGTAATATAACGCATCAGCTGTTTTGTAAAAGATCACACTTATATTTATGTAATATTTTATTTAAATTCCGGGATGACTCAACAATGTATTTCGTATTTTGAACATTTCTTCTTATATATATATATATATATATATATATATATATATATATATATATATAATTTAAAAAAAAAAAAGACCACTTTAAGGTTCCATGTAATAAATTATTTCACCACAGCCCTTTTAAAAAACTGCGGATCATCAACTTTACTTCCAAACAGTTTAGAAGTTTAGTTTTGTTGGAAGTAAAGTCTGATGATCCGCAGTCCTTTTAAAGGGCTGTGGTGAAATAATTTATTACATAGAACCTTAAAGTGGTCTGTTTTTATTTAAAATTATTTGCTCTGAATTTACATTGAGCTCTCTGGGTTTTATCCTCCTTAGTTTTTACCCATACGGATTACCTAGTTTTTCATAAACTATATATATATATATATATATATATATATATATATATATATATATGAAAATTTATATAAATGTAAATAAATATAAGTATGTATAATTATTTATATATTATATGCGCATAACTTAAATAGAAAGCGCTCAATATCAAAAATAAAATAAACTTTTTGGTTGGATAGAATGAGTTTTTATGACCTGGGTTTCAAAACTTTTAGCGATCGTCAGACGTCTGACGATCATAAAAAATTTTTTCAAAATCACAAACTCATTTATCTATATATATATATATATATATATATATATATATATATATATATATATATATATATATATATATTTATATATATATATATATATATATATATATATATATATATATATATATATATATATATATATATATATAATGTTATATATATATATATATATATATATATATATATATATATTGATATAAATATATATTTTATTTATATATATATATATATATATATATGAATTTGTATATATATATATATATATATATATATATATATAAAATATAAATTATAACAAGTATGATAGCATCATGTACATGCAAAAATGACCAAAAATAATGGAAGCCTTATTAATAAAAGCAAAAAAAAGCAACCACTTAATAATATCAACTATGAACATGGACACAATATCTTGACGGTGTTTTGAAAAATTAAAAAACACTATCTAAATACGTACATGCAAAAAAACTATTTCTTACTTAAGAGTTAAAATATTTAATCCTTGAAAATGGCTAAATGTATAGCCGAAAGCGCACGGATGAAAAGAACATTTGAACAGTTTTTATATAATTTATCATTTGAAAAGACAAAAAATTATTAGATCGCATGAGAAATTTGTGTAAAAAAAATTTTGTTAAATAAAAGTAGCTTGTCTGTCCTATTCAATGAAATGTGCATGAAAGAAGGATTGCTGCCTAAATACACACACACACACACACATACACACACACACACACACACACACACACACATATATATATATATATATATATATATATATATATATATGTTTTAATATAATATTGTGAAAAAAAATGAAAAAAAGCCAAATCCAAAAACATCTAAACCAAATAGTTAAAAGCATTAATGATTGTGACAAAATATTATATGATTAAGTCTTGAAAAAAACCGGTAATTTCTACAAATTGGCTGTCGATGACTGCAAAACATATATTAAAAAAAAAAAAAATATTTGCCAATAACCAGGGCTTATAAAAAAGCTTGCAACAACAACATTAATATGATCGATAGCATAAACAGAACTAGTAAAAAAATAACTGATAAATTAAAAATCAGCGATAGAGTAGGTAAACTTACTGAAAAGGAATGTTACATAACTCTTAAGGACCATAAGTCTGACTTTTTTTAGAAAACCCAGCAACCAGAATAAATTAACCCTACCCGACCCGACATATGAAAGATCAGCAAAAGGATCCTGGAAAAAATTACCTGCCAAATAAAAAAACAACTGGAATTAAAATTATGGATCAATACTAAAGATGTCATCAATTGGTTTAACTATATTGATGATAAGCCGAATTGCACCCTTAATACAGTTCGATATCGTGGATTACTTTAATCAATTTCAAGGATCTATTTTACGACTGCCCTGGACTTTTGCTGAAGTGTATTTCTAACCTGACAAAGGAAGAAACAGATATAATCCTCAGCGCAAAAGAAATCGGTCCTCATTCATAATGGGGACCAATGGATAAAAAACAATAACGACCTGTTTGACATCACTATATCATCATTAGACTCTTTATAAATTGAAAAAAAAAAAAAGGTCTTCTTATACTGTACAACAACGGCACAAAAACGAAAATTTATATTAAGGACATCGGACTGTATAGAAATGACGGGCTGATGGTGGTGAGGATTTCTACTAGTTTTAAGATTGAAAAAAAATCAAAAAAATTATATTTAATTAATTTAAAAACTAAACTTAAAGATAATTGTCTCTTCTAATTTAAAAAAGGGCTAACTTCCTCGACGTAACTCTAGACTTACCAGGCAACACATACCAACCTTATATAGTAAACCCTTGCCTTGAACCCTTTATATATACATTGTAAGAAGTCAAACCACCCTTATCTATAATTAAACATATACTGTCATCAATAGAAAATAGAATTAGCATTAACTCCGCTAACAAGGAAATATTCCAACAACACAATGGCTTCTATAACACTGCCCTAAAAATTGTGGTTATAAAAGTGCTAACATTAACTTGTGGACTCACCCAATATCCTTACATTTCCAACCTAAAAAAAGCACAGTCCACATCGTACGCCTACGTACCAAAAAAAACTCAACCAATAGAAACGGCAAGAAAAAAGCAAACAACCTCATTGGTCAATCAACTTGAAGTTCACGTGCAGAAACAGAAATTGCGCCAAAACCAAGTGAGCCAAAATTTCTAACCATCCATGATATAAAAACAAACGTAGACAACCCCAGTCAGTCAGCCTTTCAAATTCGCAGAGTAAATTTCAATATACTTACGCCACTGCAAATCACAATTTTGCCGCACGAAGACAAAACAAACTGACTCACATTCGAACATTCATCAATCAACTCTGTGAACACTTTTCTTAACTTATATTTATGTACAGTGAATTGAATTCACTACTAAAAAAGATAAGTAAACATCAAATACGTTTAAGGGTAGACCACTCTAAAAAAATGTATTCAAAAAAAGAAATCATTCATAATTACGATATTTGACACAAACAAAGATAGCAAATCAACGAACAATATCAACAAAGAGACATTCACGAATCAAACAATTACACGCACATTTTGTACACACGACACACACTGATTCTCCAATCTGTATATTTTAATTAAATTGTATATAAATGTTGCATTGTTTTCTAAAATGTATATGTCTCGTTTCTCTTAAACATTGCATTTAAAAATTGAAAATAGAATTTTATTTGTTCCGCAAAAAAGACTCACAACACTAAAAAAATCCTTCTGATATAATTAATAATCCTGCAGGTCCCCAACAAACTATAGAGACGATTGCACTGGCCATAGGAAAAAAAACAGGAAAAGAAAAATCATTTGGTACACCCCTCCGTTCAACCAAATGGTTAGTATTAAACTAGGACAGAAATTCTTAGCCCTAATTGATAAACACTTCCCCACCAATAGTAAGCTTAGTAATATATTTAATAAGAACACCCTAAAATTGAGTTACAGCTGCTCTGAAAATCTTGAACGTATAATAAAAAAACACAATAATAAGATCTTGAACAAACCCCATGCCTGAATAGTATTAATAAAAACCCTACACTTAAATCAGACAATAAAGGGAAAAATTATGTAATTGTAGAAACCTAGAAGACTGCCCATTAGAAAATAAATGCTGCATTAAATCTGTGGTATACCAATGTACTATATCATCCACTGAGAGCCCTAGCACTAATAAGATATACATTGGGTCCACGAAGAATGATTTTAAAGATAGATGGAGACAGCATAAGTGCTCTTTCAATAATATAAACAAAAAGAAATCAGACTTCCCTATCTAAATATTTTTGGCATCTGAAGGAAACAAATAGGACACCTAAAGTTAAATGGAAAATTATAAACAAGGCTAGAACATGTAAAACTTGGGATGACCCATGCCCTTTGTGCCTCCATGAGAAATTGCACATTATTAAGTTTCTAAATAATAATAATCTATTAAACAATAGACACGAGTTAACGGTTTTTTTTAGACATCATCAGATTTTTGGTTTGAATTATTAGCTAAAAAAAGCATAAAATATAATAACTTGTTTAAATATAGCCCAATCATCAGATTCAATTTGAATAATTAACTAAAAACATGCATACAATATAACCCCTTCATAATCCATAGCCCAAATAAATAGTTTAAATACCCCTAAAAAAAGATAACCCTTTATGAAGTCGTCAAAAAACAAACGTTACGACATTTTTTTTTTTTTTTATATGCACAATCCTTTCATAAAAAAATAAAATAAAAAAATAAATAAATCTCCATAGACACGCAAACTAGACTAGGGTTAAAACATCTTCCGTTTCAAATTTAGACACCCCACCTTTCCCCTGACTTGACATCTATGAAAGTAACTCTATACTGATACTTATTATTAACACCCAACACCGCCTACCCAATTTAAACAATTCGCCCTAGCTGTTACCATGGAAATTTTGATTTCAATTTTTAAAACACGTAAATTTCAGAAATACGTTATTCCAAAAAAAATTTCGCTTGAAGATGGAACAGAGCTTATTTTAACTCAATTTTAATTTAAATAATTATATTGAAGTTTTCGGCTCTTGTTTTGAAACATGAGACCTCTTATGTCGCGTTTTGGAATCATATTTTTTTAAATAAATAATTATATTTATATATATATTTTATATATATATATATTTTTAAAATAACTAAAATAAAAAAGGACTTTGGATTATTTAAAAGTTCCTTCCTTATTTTTTATATTTTCAAATTCTATACATATATAAATATATATATATATATATATATATATATATATATATATATATATATATATATATATATATATATAATTAATTATAAAATATAAATTTTTTTTTTTTTTTTAATGTTATAACAAATTTATAAGTTTTCAATTTATATTATAAGAAAAAAATTTATTGAAAATGTAAAAATTGGATAGAATTGTCATGTTTTTCATTTTAAAAATTATCAATTTATATATAATATATATATATATAAATAAATATATGTATAAAATTTAAAAAAAAAAATTTTTCATTAATATATATATATATATTATATTTAAAATTATATATAATTAATAAAGACAATTAAAATGTTTTTTTGCAAAAAAATTTTTCTCTAATGATTTCCAATAAATATTCTAAAAAATATGATATTTTTTGATTTGAGTTCTTTTTTAAAATGTTCAAGTCTTTTTGAATTTATTCATTTATAAAAAAAATTTTCAATAATATATTATTATAATTCGGACATCTTTTTTATTTTCCTTTTCTGTTTTAATTTTGTTCATCTTTTTTTTTTAAATTTTAAAAATTTATTATAATTTCTAATATTCTTTAATCTTTTTATTTTTTTTATGTTTTCGTAAATTTTCAATTGTTCATTTGCATTTTTTAAAATTTTTTTTAATTTTATTTTTTTCTTCAAAAAAAAACTTTATTTTTAATTTTCTTTTTGAAAAATTGTTGAGATAACAAATTTTTCAACTTTTCAATTAAAACATTTTTTTTTAAGATTTTTTTTTCTTTTTTTTAAAAAATTTATTCTTTGTTCATGATTTTCTTTCTTCTTCATAATTTTTTTATTGTTTAAATGAACTTTTTTCAAATAAAACAATTCAAAATTCTTCTGTTATTTGGAAATTCTTAAATCTTTTCTTTTATTTTTTTAAATTTTGAAAAATTTATTTTATTCTTTTCACATAAAAAATCAAAAATTCCCAAAAGACAAACAAATTTCAATTTTGGAACATAAACGTATTTTGATTTTTTGGATTTATAAATCTCAGTTAATTTTGAAATTTAATAAATTTAACTTTCTAAAAAATTAATTTTTTCTTTAATTCGAAAAAATAGTCATCAGCTTTAAATAAAAAAAATTAAATTTCCGTTTGGATTTTCAATTTAAAATTATGAAAATTTCAATTTTTGATTTCATAAATTGATTATATCTTTTTTAAATATGTCAAAAATTTTAATTCTTTCGAAATTTTTTTAAAATAAAAATATAAAATTTTACTCACAGATCTTTGTCAAAAAATTTAAAAAAAAACGATTTTATTCCACTGGACCATGTAACAATAACGTTTTCTAAATAAAAAAAGAAAAAATAAAAGTTAAAATTTTAGTTTATAAATCTGTTGGATATATTTAAAATTTTTGTATTTGATAAATTTTATTTATTTTTAATTTTTTGATATAAAGAAATTTTTTAAAATTACAAAAATTTAATTATTTAAATTTTTTAAAATTTTTACAAATTGAAAAAAAATAAAAAAAATTATAAAATAAAAAAAAAAAAAATAATTCTTTAACATATCAATTAAAAATTTATTTTATTTTGTGAATTAACTTATTTACATTTTTTTTGTAGTTTAAATGAATTTAAAATAAACCTAAATAACATTCAAAATAAAACATATTTTAATAATTTTTTTAAACAGGTGTAAAAAAATAGTTTATTAAAAATTTAATTGTCATTGCAATAAAAAGTAGTTAAAAATTTCTTTGAAAAATAAAAAAAATCAAAAAATTAAAAAAATATAAATTAATTGAATATCAATTTATTTTAAAATATTGAAATTTAATAAAAGATTTTAAAATATTATATGTCCTTTTAAAATATATAAAAAAATATTTCTTTAAAAAATATTTATATTTTATTTATTTTATTCAAAATATATAAATGGATATTTAATTTAAATTTTCAAATATGAAAATTATAATATTATATTTCAATTGAAAAAAATTTAAAATTAATGGATGATTTTTTTCCAAATTTTCAACATGTATGGATTAAAATAAAAGATTTTAAATTATTAATTTTAATTCAAAAAAATTTGAAATCTTAAATTCTGTTAGAAAATAAAATATTATAATAAAATTTTTATTTAATATTGTCATAAAAAAGATTTTTTTATTTTATTTTTTATATATATAATTTAAATATATTTCATTTAAAAATTAAATATTGTATTATTCTTTAATTGAATTTGATATTTTTTTTAAATGTAATCAGATTTATTTTTAAATTTTTTTATTTGGCAACTTTTTATTTATTTTGTTTTAATATTAAAATATATAAAAAAACATATAATCATTTTTTTTTTAAAGTTTAATTTTAATACATATAGATATTTTAAACATTTTTATATTAAATGAAAAAAAAAGGATGGTTGTCTTTTTTTTTAACAAATGTAAACCAAAAAATGTTTCATTTAAAAATATTCAATCAAATTTTATTTAAAATTTTTGAATTAATTGAAACTTTTCATGATGTTTGAATTTATATATATTTTAATAATATTGTTTATATATTTTGTTGATTTTTTTTTGTTCACAACAATATTTAATATGAAGTTTTTTTGATTTTGTGTATCAATTGAAATATAAATAAATTAAAATTTTTTGAACATTATTTTTTTTTTTTTCAAATTTTTTACTATTTTAATTTTCATTTTCATTATTTTTTTTATTAATTTTTAAAAATAAATTTCAAATTAATAATTTTTTTTTATTAAACATTTAGATTTTCTTATGAATATATTTTTAAAAAAATTTATTTTTATTTTATAAAAAAAAAAAATTTAATTATGAAAATGATTTTTTTAAAAAAATTTTTATTTTAAATTTTTTTGTTTTTAATTTATATAAATTTTTATTCTATTGAAAATGTAAAATCTTTAATTATTTGTCATTTCAAATATTATTTTAATATGAAAAAAATGTACAAAGTAAAAAATTATATATTTTTTCTTGATGGTATTTTCACTTTTGTAAAGATATGTAAATAATCAAATTTAATTTTTTAATTTTTAAATTATTCGTCATTAAATTTTTGCATAATTTTAAAAAGAAATTTTTTTTGAAAAAAAAATTATTTTTCATCATGTTGTTTTATATCTTTAATATATAATAATTCAATGTTTAAATTTAAAACTTTTTTTCAATTTTAAAAAAAATTTTTGAATTTTGAAAATTTTCTAAATGCTATTACTCAAAAAATAAAAAGAAAAATTATAATTTTACAAGAAGTAAAATTTTCCATTTCTTTTTTCCAAACAAAAGAATCCTCCCTGCATATTTTACTTTATTGAATATAAAATTATACATGGCTTATGTTACAAAAATAATTTATTTTTATATTTATATATGATAAACAATATTTTTTATAAATTTCAAAAAATATTCAATTTGTTTTTTTTAAAAATTAATATCTATTTTAATATTTAAATATATTAAATTTTGGTACAAATTTATTTTTATATGCATAATGGATATTTTTTAAGGTTGAAATTAGATATTTTTTTGTAATGAAAAAAATAAAGGAATGGGATTAAATTTTTTTTTTTATTTGTTTTTTGAAATGGATTTTTATTTTTAAAAAAATATTTTTGTGTTAAATAAAATAAACAAAGAAAAATATAAATTTTCTTTAAAAATTCAAAAATCCTTTTTTCTTAAATGTTTTTATAAAAAATTCCAAAATGTGTAAAGTTTTTCAAAATTCAAAAACAATTTGAAAATGAAATTTTTAAAATATGATTGAAAATTTTAATATGAATAATTCAAAAATATATTTTAGTATTTATATTTTCAATTATATTAAATTGTTTAATATTAATTATTTATTTTAAAATTTAATCAATTTTAAAAAATATAATTTTGATATTTTTTTAATGTTTAAAATTAAATTTGAACAATTAAAACTTAATTCAAAAAATCCATATATTTAATTTTAATTTTTTTTTGTTGATTTAAAAATTCTTTTAAAAAAAACATTCAAGAAAAAAAATAATAAAAAATATTTATTTTATTTTAAATTTTTTATAAAAAATAATTTTGATATTTTAAAAATTCAATAAAAAAATTAAAATAATAAAAATTATCCCCATAAAATTTACATGAACTTTTTGTGATTCCAAAATTTTCTTTCTATTAAAAAAATATATAAAAATATCGGGATATTAAACTTCTGTTTTATTTTTTCGTTTAATTTTTTGGATAAAGAAATGCATATTTGTTTAAATAAAATTTTTGTCACTGAAATTTGTTAATCTTTTTTAAAACAGTTCAAAGGGGAAAATATGATTGTTTAAATTTTTTATTATTAAAAAAATTGAATTTAAATATTAATCCTGATTATTTTTAAAATGCCTAAAAATTTATTTTAAATATAGAAATATATATATTTTAATTGCTGCTAAATTTTAATGGACTAATTTAATTTTAAAATATTTGTTAAACATTTATCATTAAAAGTTTCTTTCATCAATATATTGGAAAATTTCTTCCACCATTAAATATTTTAAAATTATTTTTATTTTTTAAAAATAAAAAAAATTTTATTATATATTATATAAATTATATATATATATATATATATATATATATATATATATATATATATATTTTTCATTAATGCATGTTTCATTAAATAATATAGACAAGTTTTGTCTATTTATTTTAAGTAAGTTCCTTTCATATTGTCTGATAAGCTTAATAACATTATCATTGAAAGACGAAAGGAAATCACCATATTGATACATGTTTAAATCCAATCTAAGCTTTCGGCTTACATAAGCCATTATCAAAGATGACAATTACATTTCAATATATCAAACAATACACGGACGAAACAATAATGATAGTCTGTTTTTGTTGCATGAAAAATTTCAAAGCAACGACAAACTCGTGTATACGAGACGCGGAAGCGAAAAATCGCGTCGCAGCTCGTGACGTCACACATGACCACGCGAGAGTGAAAACGAGAAGTATTAAGTATGGGAAGCCGTTGGTATAAACCAATGGCTTCTGTTATCAATTATAGGCATTTAAGAATATTTGTGGAGATTTCATAGTTTTTTTGTTCAGGTTAGGTTTCAACTGTTTTATGTATATAGCTTCAAGAATTTTTAGTTTTTGTTTATTGTTTTCATGTTTAAGTATAGTTGTATTTTCAACAAGGATTTTCTGGAATTTGTATTGCAATTCCAGGCATGTTGTTTTAAATGCCTAAAATTTTTAGAGTTATCATTCAAATGTAGAGTCAAGCGTCGTGAAAAATTTTTGTGGTGTGACCAACATAAATATTATTTAATCCATTGGAAAAATATATATATATATATATATATATATATATTTTATATATTATATTTTTAAAAAATGAATATCTGTGATTATGAAACATTTTTTTGTTATATGAATGATAATATATATATTTTTTATATTTGATAATAAATCATAAAAATATTTATAAATGCCTATAACATAAAAAAATTTTTTATGTTTCTCTCAAATTTGATTTTTAAAATCCGTGATTTGACAAATTTTTTTTTAAATTCAAATTGGGATGGATTTAATTAATTTTGGCATCATTTTTCTGAAAACTTATTTACATTTTTATGACTTAATAACATTTGAAAAATTTTATTTTTTCACATATATATATATATATATATAATATAATATTTATATATTATATAATTATATTGTTAATATAATATATTATATAAATGCTTTATAAATTGAAATTCAAAGTATTGGTATGACGATAAACTTTATATTCGGCAGACAAGGCCAATATTGGAGGTAAAAACTATGTAATCCGTTACCACCTTTAAAAGATTTTATTTTTAGATTCAAACTTTAAAACCACCTGTTAAGAATGCAGTTTTTTAATCAAATAATGAACCTTCCTAAAAATTAAAACACTTATAACTATAAATTTTTATAATTTATTTTCACAATTCCATATTTATATATTTATTTTTTTTTTTTATAAATATCAAATATCTGGTTTCAATTAATTTCATAAAACCATAAACAAAATGCGTATTAAAACTGGATATAAGACAAACCCGGATATAAATGATTTCTTTATTTCCCGACAATGATATTATATCCTTTTATATAAAACCAACAATGCATTTTATAAAAAGAATTTTTTATGGTCCTTTTCAAGCAAGTATATTTAATAAGCCACTAGGACGCAATATTAATTATAAATTTAGGCGTTGGAGAAAGATAGGGTTTAAAAAGAAAATGAAAGGATAAATATTAGATTAATATATTATTGTTCCCTTTACGTTTTTGTAGATAATTTTATTTTATCTATGAAGAGAATTTTATTGATTCATTATTCCCAAATTACCAATAATACAAATTTTAGCAAAATGAACTTATATAACAATTAAAAATGTCTTTTTATGCATTTTGTTTAAATCTGAAATTATTTTTTTATTTTATGTTCAACATATATTTTTTTTTTTATCAAAATTTATCTATTCCTCCAGAAATAAAACATTAATTTATCTTAAATTTTAAAATTATATATAAAATTTTTATATATATGTTATTCAAAGGTATAAAATTAGTTTATTATTGTCATAAACAAATTTAATTTGTAACTATATGGAAATAAATATTTGCAATTAGTAGTAGTCATTTTATAAATTCATTTTTGGTTATATTTCCAATATTGTTTTCCAATTATATATAAATAGCGGTATATAAATTACTGAATTCTGTTTATATCATTATTAATTATGAAAATTATATATTTTTATGTCCTGTGTTTTAAAATAATTAATATAGCGTCGATAATTTTATTTTGATTTAATAAATTTAAATTTTTTTAAACCTAAATATCTATTTAACTTTCTTTAAGGTATTCAATTGAAATATTTAATTATCTTGTTAAATTTTTTTCTTCTTTTATTCTTGTTATGTTTTATCTGTAAAATGAAAATAAATTTTTTTTATTTTTAAAATTTACATTGTTATATTTGATTATACTTAATCATTAATATCAACATAAATACAAAATTAATATATATAACTGAAACCATAAATTCTTCTTAAATTATTCCAATTTTATATTTTAAACATTATTATCATAAAAAAAAAAAAAATTTGATTTTACAGGAAAAATTTAAATATTTTTGTTTTTCTTTTCAACCTTGTCTTATTCTGATCAGTAAGATGGCATGTTTGAATATGATCATTTATCCTTATAAATTTAATTTACTTGTCTTTTAAGAAAATATAATATATTAATATATATATATATATATTTTATATATATATATCATTTATATAAAAAAATAAATATTTATTCCTTTGTTTTAATTTATAAGTTTTTTTTTTAATTTAATTTTAATCTCAAAATTTAAAAATTCTTTTAAAATTATATGTTAAATAAGTTAATATCCCTTCATCCTTCATACATAAAATTGTTTTATTAAAAATTCAAATTCAATCAAATTGTAGAATGAAATTATCATATATATATATATATATATACATATATATATATTATATATATATTTTATATATTTTTTATGAAATTCTAAATATTTTATCCAAATTCTTTATTATATCAAAAAATTGGTTTGGGTTAATAATGATTTCAATTAAAATAATTTTTATTTTAGTTTTTTTCCTACTATAAGTTTTTTTTATTCATTTTCATTAAGAAACACACTTCAGTTTTTCAAAATTCAGAATCAAATTCTATTCAAACGTATTTTGTTCTGTGAATATTTTACGAACAAAATAAATCGATGATGATGAAATTAATCTGAAAACTAAAAAAAAAATTTCACCAATTCACTGGACATCAATGGAAAAATGATTCAAATGAATAATTCCAACAAATCTTACAACTTTGGCTCCGTTTTACAAGGATACAGTTTATTTTATATACACGCATTCTTGAAATTTTACTAATTTTCAAAACTATTGTCAAGAAACACATGTGGATTGGTCTTTTAAACTAAAATAAAATTATCGATTATTTGTCAATCAATTCTTCTTTAATTATTATTTTTTTTATTTATTGCAAGAACTGTTCATTGCATATTTCAAAAGAAAGGATTATAAAAAAAACAGAAAATGTCTCATATTCATCATTTTAACATTGAAAACGATAAAAAAAAATTTAATTTTTTTATATTGATATCGTTTTAAATTATGAAATTTTTTAGAATTAAGACTCTAAATTAAAAACACGCTTTATAAACCATTTATGGAAAATCTGAACTGCATATTTTTTTTAAATAAATTAAAATACAACTGGTTCAACGTTTAAATGTATTCTTTTCTTGTTGTTATAAAAAAGTTTCAAGTAAATTGAGTTTAGCCAATTATATCATTTCGCTTTATATAACGATTTATAAAATATAACATATATATATATATAAATGAAGTGCTTTAATTTTGATTAAAATAATTGTGTTCATTCATAAAAAAGTTTAATCTAATAAACCACTTTTATTGGTTAAATAGCAAGGTAAAAATGTGCTCAGATTAGTTAATAAAATTTTAATTTGGACAACTTTGAATTTTAACCAAGAATGTTATGATCAAGTGGTATAACTCTGATATGTTTTTCCAAAATTCATATGTATTTATATATCACAATATTAAAAACAAGTTGAACCGCTATTTTATCAAAAAGGAATACGGCATTGGAAATTTTTTATACCTTTCATTTTTTACATAGTTTTTTTGACTGCAAAATAATATGGAAAAACATATCTTAATCAATTGCTATGATTTTCGTTTACTGTCAATTATATATTAAATTTTTATATATATATTATATTTATATATATTATAATTATATTTAATTAATAATTAGATTCTCCTGAAAATGGTATTCATATTTTATAAAAAGTTCATTTTTACTGGGGATGGCTTAATTGTATACCAAATGAATCGACTAAATATAAAATTAATATTTGAACAGAAAAATAATATTTTATTCCTTCATCTCTTCAAAAAATTACAAATAGCTAGTTTTTAACTGAAGGATGAATTGTTCAACAATTTTAATTTTATGTATATTTTAAATACGGAAATGAAAGAAATTGATGGATTTGTCTTTTGTAGATGGATGTTCATTGAAAAATTTAATCGGCAAACCATATTCAAATTTCAAAAAGACTAAGAAAACTACAAACGCATATTATTTCTCCAGCTATGGAGAAGAAATTAAGACTTTCCTTGCCTTAAATAGCGACCATTTTAATGGAAGGAAATAAACGGAGAAAACGGCAAAAAGAGAAAGAAAAGAAAAAAGAAGATAAAAAAAAATTACAAAAAATTTTAAAGAGATTCAAGTTGGTTATAAAGAATATTTTTCTATGGAAGATAAGCCAAAATATATTTCAGTAAACCTTTTTTACTAGAAAATTTAAATGTACCATTTCAGTTTTAAATTGATGATGCCTTGTTGCCAATCTAACTGCAAAATTTTTAAGTAGATACCATAAGGAAAGTTCATCAGAACAATTACTATGAAAGTTTTTTTTAAATTGCACGAATTAGGAAGAATTATAGTAATGGAAACGTTAATGCCAACCAAATGAAAATAATAAATGAATAAGAACCTAAATAAAAATCTCTATCTATAAAAGGCACGATGTGTGTGTGTGTGTGTGTGTGTGTGTGTGTGCATGAATGCATGGCCGCAATTTCGACGGATTTGCACCAAGATTTACATGCACATGCTCCAAGTTAGCGGGAAGGCCAAGACCGACTTTGCATTTCCCAACTCCCATCGATAGTGGAAATAATCGATTTTTTCATGCTTCTACGGCAGTTTTCATGTAGTTTGCGGCCATTTTCTACTGGCCAGAGTGAGAGCCAATAGCTGGCTGCCACGAATAGGCAGGAAGATTCTATTGGCCAGCGTGAGAGCCAACAGCTGACTGACACGAATGTTAACTAGCATGCTAGCATGCAAAAAAAAAAAATCGATAGCTGCATTCGTCACAAGTGGGAAAAAATTTAAATCTGCATGGCACTTTACTCCAATTGGCTCATTCGCTTGCTTAAACTCAACGTTGATTCTGATTCCGCAGAACTGGGTTGGGTGTGAAAAAGTATTTGTTGTTAACATTCTTTTTTCATTCGGTTTTTCCAGTTACGAGTCCTTTTTTAAAGCTGATCGTTTTGTGTTCATTTTGTTTAGTTCTTTTTTCGTAACAGATTTAATGTTTAGTATAGAGCTTAGAAAAAATTCGCAGTGTGAGATAGGCAAGAAGTAAGGCATGTAGCAACATCAGCACGGCAAAGGGCACTCCTTTAAAGACAAGGAAGGGCAAAAATATTTTAAGTCAAGTGATAGCGATTGCTGTATGAGTCGTACGATTTTTGAATGAAGCACGGGCAACGCCGGGCCATGCTGCTAGTTACAGCTAATTTCTGATCTGAAACTCCTGAAAGCTACGGAGATCAACTAGGAGCGGTGAGCAAGATGTAGACAAGAAAAGAATGTAGATGAAATAAAGAACCAGAGGAAGCCATAAGAAGCAACAACAAGAAGAAAAAGCGGGAAAAAAAGCAAAAAAAACAAGAACTACAGTAGATGTAACAGAAAACGTGATTTTAAAAGCTGTCCAACGAAAAAGAAACAGTGCAGGAAATAGAAGAAACTGAAGCCTGCGCAACCAAATCTAATATGATACAAACGGCAAATCAAGAAGAAAATGAATATTTCTTAAGAGAGACAAATTTTAACGACCCGTGTAACAAAAATATAAATATTTCTAAAACAGTGTCGGAGTTAACTCCTCCTTAATTTCCTAATTATTCACTAGAGGTCGCTCTCCCTACACTATAAATACTGGGCGACTTTTTGCCTCGTTCTCTTTTTACTTCGCATTTCAGCGGACTCATTTGCGTTTTTGTCCACTTGTGGGAAAACGCCATGAAACACACATACACGTACGAACATTCACCAAAATACAAACGCTTTACGGTCGCACACAAACACAAATGTTAATGTCTATGTCCATTGTAAATCTTGTTTAATACATATACTTGTTTATATATATATATATATATATATATATATATATATATATATATAGAGAGAGAGAGAGAGAGAGAGAGAGAGAGAATGGATAGCGGCGGCTTGGGTTGAGGAATCGGAGAGCCGAGTTCGAATTCCAGTCGAATCCATTACATTCACTTACGTGCTAATACCCTTAGGAAAGGTATGAATCCTCTTCTTCTCCCTCAAGCTATGGGTAAATAGCAGGACAGACTGGGTTCTATAGCCTTGGATGGCAACTGGTCCAGGAGAAGGACATCTCTAAATTCAAAACCTGCGGAGGGTCGTTTGGGAACTTTGTGGCACGTAGTGCACCAGGTCTCTGTATTCGGCTCTTCAAAAAGTGTGGATGGTCTTGCACGAAACCATCACCACTATAATCAAATCTCATGTGCTGTTGTCGGTTTCCTAGGAACTGATCTGCTTGACCCTCATACATCGAATTTCGACGGGGAGAGTCGAGTATATATATATATATATATATATATATATATATATATATATAAATATAATATATATATAGTTTTGTTTTTTTTTTTATTCTTCTTTATGGTGAATTCAATCTGTGAGTCCGCCATGTTCTTGTAGGAACTATTTTGTAGTGGACTTTTTAATTCTATCAGGAGTTACACACGTGTTCCTAATTTAACAACACGTAAACACACGGTCCGTAACAACAGCGATCAAGTTTAAAATCGACACAGGCGCACCGACATAAACATTATCTCAACGCAAACATACAAAAATCCGAGGGAAAGTATTTTTTAAAAACCAGTAAATTGCTCCTTCATAAATCCTGAAGAAATAGTCCAGTGCAAAGAAGTAGTTAACACATATAATTTGGAAATATATGTGAGTAAATGTGTAAACCTACTATCTAGAGAAACGGCAATTAAAATGAATTTAGTGAGATGCTTAGACAAAATAAAATAGGAGACTTCATTTGACGCCGGTGATTGTATGAGCAGAGATCCAGTTAAAATAGTTCTGAAAGAGCACTCAATACTCTACTGTTTAGCAACAGTCCCATTCCCTACATGAGGTAAAGAAAGGATTGAATAGACTGAAAAACGAGGGAATTGTAGGGATTATTATTATTATTATTATAAATAAATATAAAATAATAATAATAATAATAATAATAATAATAATAATGAAAATTATAAATAAAATTAAATAAAACAATAACATAAAAACGTTGTATAAAATAAATTAAATAAAAAATGAAAAATAATAAAAATACTCCCATCATGCAACACAAACTGTCTCTGCCGGAAATGCGCACATGCCGCCAAAAAACGTTAAAGTTAAACTCTTTGCCACGAACCTTGGTACGGGCAACACGTGTGTAACTTCTCTCTGTGGTATAGCTTGTAATATTACGGAGTAAATTCTCCCCTTTATCGCGTGTACAATAAAACAATTGTAATCTAAAAAAATACACACAAAAATATAAATAAATTGTATGAAATTAACATACCATGCTTTTTTTGTCTCTGCACATTTTATTTCCTATCAAGTATGCTTTTATCTCCGCTATGATGTGAAACGCACCTCCACAGAATTACTGAAAAGATTACGGAACCAAATGATTGATGTGCTCCTATTGTACCTATAATGAAAAGAAACTGAAATTTCTAAATATGTGCAGATCTGAAGAAACTAAATCTAGCAGTGAAAAGGGAATATCTTACCAAATTTGGATGATATGTCGGCTAAATTAAATCGAGCGATAGTTTTTCTAAATTTGATGCTACCAGCGGATTCTACGAAATTCCGTTAAGTAAAGAAAGCTATCTACACACAACGTATATTACTCCTTTTAGGAGATATTACCCCGAAAAATTACATTTTGGTATAACATCAGCTCCAGAAATATTTCAAAGAAGGATGTCAGAATTACTGAAAATATTCAAGCAGTCGAAACAATTATTGACGATGTTCTAATCTACGTTAGAACTATGGAAGAACACGAAAAAAGACTAAAAGCTGTTCTTAAAACATTACAAAAAGTTCTATTCAAGCTTAATAAAGTGCGAATACAAAGTGATACTTTTAGAATATTTGGCCACATATTCTGGAAATGGACTTCAACCCAGCAAGGAAAGAATTTCAAGAGTTACTTGCACCTACAAATTTAAGCGAACTACGTCGTATAATCGGCATTATCAGATATTTTAAAAAAAATATCTGTATCACCCCATGCAATGCAGTAAAGCCACTAAAACACAAAGTGTTACAGGGTGTGGAAGAATTAGGGACAGAAACATTAATAATGAGCGGGAAGAGAAAATAGTAATCAGGAGGGCAGTGGATAGAGATTGCCATTAAATTTTTGAATATTAAAGTTGGCTGGAAAGTATGGATCTGAAAGGGAGTTCCACAAGCGAGAAATGTGAGAAAAGGAAACGTTAGCATAGAATTTACGGTTACATCTAGCCAGCTCAGCTATAAATTGATAATATCTCATTGCCAGACTTGTACTGCGCTTAAATTCATAAAGTCTAATTAACATAGCGAAGAGCTCATTCGAACAATTACCATGTAAGTATTTATGAAAAAGACATAGAGAGGCAACTTTACTGCGGAGGAAAATTGACTGAAACCGAGTCGCCAGATCAGGACCAATAATATTGCTGATTCTTAAATAACAAGGCCCCCGGACCATATGTGGCACCAATATTCTAAGCATAGATGAATGACAAACTTAAGATACGTATGATAGATTCTAGAGAGAAAAAATTGCTTCGCCAGACACAGCGAACCAGCTTTTATAGCAGCTGACCTAGCAATGGATTTAATATAGTTTATCGAGAATGTTAGCCCGAAAAGACGCAACTAGTCACTTTTTTGGAGGTTAGCATCAGCCTTGCTGATGGCAGGCGGAGGAGTTTCTCAGAGATGTTTAGTTTTGGAGGCATTAAAATTAACAAGCCATCTTTTGTCCATCTAACAATGGACTTGAAGCCGTTTTGGACATCGGCTGCCATATTGACCTGAAGTAAACTTTTACCGAAATTGTCTGAAATAATACAACCAATG
>CAHIKZ030001500.1:157500-307500 GCA_903632075.3 Acanthosepion pharaonis | reverse complement strand
TTTGTGCTCAACCATCCACACTTTTTGAAGGGACGAATACAGAAACCTGGTGCTCTACGAGCCACAAGGTCCCCAAACGACCCTGAATTCAGTTTTACCTCTCCTAGAGGAGTTGGCATCCAAAACTATAGAACCCAGTCTGTCTTGCTATTTACCCATAGCTGGAGAGGGAAGAGAAGGATTCATACCTTTCCCAAATATACCACTATATATATATATATATATATATATATATATATATATAAAAATCTCATTGTTTTTGTATACGGAATAAATTCCAATAACCAACAATTACTATTCTTAAAAATACAATACAGATAAGAAACAGATATAATTATTTATTTAAAAATTATAACATAAATATGTTATAAAATCACTTTTAAATAGCCATTTTGTTTTGTACCTCTTATCAAGTCATGATGTTGAATGTGTAGAATATAATTATATATATATATATATATATATATATATATATATATATATATATATATGTGTGTGTGTGTGTGTGTGTGTGTGTGTGTGTGTGTGTGTGTGTGTGTTAATTTTTTATTATTCTAATGACTGTTTTGGTGAGCGGTAACAGTTGTGTTACGAATTATTCTGAAGGCAACTGAGAATGCAATTTTTGGGTTATAGTGTTGTTAGCTAACTTATTATTAACTTATTATTCATTATTGATTATTTTATTGTTGGTTTATTTACTTATTTGTTTCGATTTATTTATTTTGCTTGGTTTTTGTTTATTTATTATCGTTTATTTATTTTTATTATCGTTTATTTATTTTTATTTTCGTTTATTTGTTTATTATCGTTTATTTATTTTTATTTTCGTTTATTCTTGTCCGTTTTCAGTTTTTTTATTTTTTACATAACGTAATAAAAAATGTTTTCGTATCTGCATTTTGAGATGCTACCGGTGAATAAAAACATGTATATTTATTAATATACAGTTTATAGCGCTGTTGTATTGCACATTTAAAATTATAGTTTATTAACACCAAAATTAACTCATTTTGAAATATAGATATATATATATATATATATATATATATATATATATATATATATATATATATATAAGAATTATGGTAGGACTAGAAGGACCACAAAAATTACCGCCCAAATCATTAATAGCTACCCCCATGTTTTATTGTCGGGACTATATCATCCGGAAAATAGGCTTCACGTGGCAATGTTCTCCAGACATAATTCTCACCCCCGTTTGTAATAAATAACGTGAAAGAAAAACTCATCAGACCAAATAACGTTTTTTCTATTTCTCAAAGTGTTCAATTTTTGTGATCATTATACCATTTTTTTTGGCAACTTGGCATTCGACCTTTGTAATTAGAGTTTTAGGAAGCGCAGCCCTTCCGTAGATATCAGCTTTGTGGAGCTCCCAGCACATTATGCGTGTATAAATTGTATTGGTTAGGTAAGTAATGAGTTCTGATGTCACTTTTGCTACAGTAGTTTGATGTTTTTTGGCCACAATTCGTTTTAAAGCCGGTCGGTGTCTTTCTGTCAACTTTGGTTTCCGTCCATTATTACTCTTTGCTGATGATGTTTTGCCTTGTTTTGTGTAAGCTTTCTTAACAATGGACACTACAGTTCGTGACACATTCAATGATTCAGACGTGTTGGTCACAGATGCTCCAGCTAATCGAGCAACAACTATTTGTCCTGTTTGAGCATTTTAGTATCTAAGTCTTTTACCTGAAGGTAAACAATGACTTAAGCGGAAAAACACAGTTCAAAGTGCTGAGCTGAAAAACACAGTTCAAAGTGCTGTGCTGTTACCTTTTATGCTTGTTTCATGTTTACACGTACCCGAAAATACCGGAATTGAAAAAATAGGTATTTTTATAAGCTGTTCACATTTTTCTGTCTAACTCCTACGAAGTGTGGGTTTGTAAACAATGATTATTGCGGCTAATAATGCAAGACTCTTTGGTAAATCGAATTGAGTTCTCTCAGTCACTGTGTGTTTATCTAAAATTAAATACAGTTAAATTCACCTTCACCCCTGCCGTGCGCCAACGGCTTAGTGGTAGAATCCCCGACTGACGATATTGAGTCCCCCCCCGAGGGTGTCATGTGGCACAAGGCCTTTTTAACGTGGGCATTCCGAGCTCGTGGGCTCTGCCAAAAATATGCCCATTGAACCGGTATAAACGGGTTCAGGGCCGGTTTTACCTCCTTGAAGGAGACTCCGCCCTTCGGCGGAACCTCCTTCGGGTTCCTCCCGTCCGTAAGAAGAGAGTTCAACCGAGCAGTCGGTTCAAAAGTGAACGACTGACTCACTCGCCAAATCAGTCGGTTTCGATCCTAGCTAGGGGCAAACGGACGACTAGCCGCACTGATGAGCTGTGATGCAGCGAAACAGTCTGTCTGTGGATGACATTATATTTTAAGACATTTTTATGTTTATACGTTGTTTTTCTAATGTGTGACGTCATATATCTCTATATGTGTGTGTGTGTGTGTGTGTGTAATGCAGCTCTTGTCAATCACAATAACCAGTTTCATCAAAGTATTTACATATGAAAAAGATAAATAAATAAAAGAGAAATAAAGTCGCAAATCATTTTCCCGTTGAAAACGTATCTGTTGTTATGATTTCCACTGCTTCTAGATTCAGTCGGAGTCGATAGTGCAACTCAATCAGAAGAAACTATACACAGTTCGACAGATTATGAGTGGCTCGCCAACTTTTCACCGCGGTGAATTTGAACCAACGAACAAGCCTGAAAAAAATATATACCCATTGAATATTATATATCAATTAACAAATTATGTCATTTTATGAATATCATGATATATATATATATATATATATATATATATATATATATATATATATATATATATATATATATGAAGAAAAATATACGGAAAAAACAGACAAAAATCCTAATATGCAATTATGCTGTTTTAATGTTAATATAATGTCAACGTCGGACGTTTCAGTCTAATAGACCATCTTCAGGACATATTCATAAACTATAATTAACATTAGATTATATTTAATTCAACATGAAAAGACGATGGACATAAGAGTAAGACTAATCAAAACTAATGTTAATTATGTTTTTTATGAATATGTCCTGAAGATGTTCTACTAGACCGAAACGTCCGACGTTGACATTATATTAACATTAAAACAGCATAATTGCATATTAACATATTAGGATTTTTGTTTTTTTTTTTGTTTATATTTTTTCTTCATACTGTCGGATCTATATCCATATATTTGCTTATATATATATATATATATATATATATATATATATATACACATACACACATATATACTACACACACACACACATATATATATATATATATATATATATATATATATATATATATATATAATAAAAAAATTTATCGGAAACCAAAAACTTTTTTTAGTTGCAATGTAAATTTTAAAAAAATATATATTATGCTTTATTTTCCATAATTTTGCTACACGCGTTTCCTGTCTCGCAACCTTCATCAGTCAAAGAGTGGATATTTACATATATTAAAAGAAATTAAATTTTTCGATGTTAAATATTCTCGATATTAGACATTCCCTTTTTTATGTGTTAGTGACCCAAATGTCTTTCTTGAACTCAACTTGAGATGGTAGCACCTGTTAGGGTCCCAATTATGGGCAAATAGTTAACCCCGAAACTGAGGTAAAAATATTTTTTGAAAGTGTAAAAATTAGGATTTAATATTCAAATATTTTGTAAAAATTATTACCAGAAAACATTTTTTTTAAGAAGAGAAAAAATTAAATAAAAAAATACGTTTTTGAAAAAAATATTACCAGTCATACATGTTTTAAAATTATATTACAAGCTATATATTTGAGGTTGATATGCCATAAAACAAACCAAACCAAACCAAACCAACCAACCAACTTCTTTTAGGAAATTTACAAACTTGGACGGTTTTATTTTCGAATTTTTTTTTTTTTAAATTACTCACTTGCTAATATTTTGTTAGTACGAGATCAAAATATACACACTCTACAGTATATGTTTCACTGTTTGGTTTGATTTGTTTTTTTTTTTTTTGTTCACATCAACCTAATTATGGATTAAAAAACCAACAACTTTTTTTGGTAATAATTTTTTTTTTTGTCAAAATTTTTTCTCGTAATATTTTTTCATCAAAAATGTATAGCTGGTAATATTTTGTTTTTTCTAAAATGTATTGTATGGTAATATTTTTTTTTCAAAACTTATTGATGGTAATATTTTTTTTTCAAAAAATATATTGCTGGTAATAATTTTTACATTTTTATAATGCTTTTTACCTTCAGTTTTTACAGTTTCAAGGTTAACTATTTGCCCATAGCTGGGACCCTTACATATGCTACCACCCTGGGTCAGAGTGGACCTGGGAACACCAGCAGTTAAGAGGTCGTTCCAAAAATCAAAAGTTCCTGATCAGAGGCCTGGCTGCTGGACGTAGTTTATCGTCTTACCCAGGACGGCATAGTGTGGAGGAATTAAACACAGACACATTAGTAATAAGAAGAAATAAAAGAGGAATCATGAGGGCAGTAGATAGCGATTGATATTACGTTTAACTTTTTGTAGATTAAACAACAATTACCATGAATGTATTTATAAAAAAAGGCATAGAGACGCAACCTTACGGCGGTGAGCAAGTGACTGACGCCGACCCTCTAGAACAGAACCAATAATATTGCTGATTCGTATTTGGATCTTATCAAGAAACTCCAGGAAAATAGCAGGGACACTGGACCATATTTAGCAACATTATTCAAAGCATGGATAAATGGTAAAATTATAGATATGCAAGATAGATTCCGGAGAGAAAAAAATCTCGCTCGACACAGTGAACCGATTTTCTTCTTAGCTGATCTAGCGATGGACTCAATGTAGTCTTTCCACCTCATGTCAGCTGAGAACGTTAGCCCGAGAAGGCGCAATGAACCACTTTCTTGAAGGATAGCATTATTAGAAGTTAGAGAGGTGTCTCTCAGATGATTAATGGAGAAGAGTTTAGTTTTGGTGGCGTTAAAATTGACAAGCCATCTTTTGTCCTAGTTAACTACCGTCTTGAGGTCAGCTGCCATTTTGTGAGGTCAGCTGCCATTTTGACCTTGTCTGACTGCTATGTCAGCCTTACTATCGAGGTAGGTGTAAATGTTCGTGTCGTCAGCGTAGATGCCAAATTGAGGGGAAAATTAAATAAATTGGGAAGTTCAAAATGAAGAAAACACATTTAGGACCAAGGATAGAATGCCCTTTAAAACACCCGCGTTAACTTACGAATGTGTAGAGTTGTATTTCAGGAAAAACTTTCATTTCACAGTTTGACAGGACCAACTGGATCAGATCAAAAACGTTCCCGTAGATACCGTAGTATTTTAGCTTGTGGAGAAAAACCTGAATGTCCAGACGGTGTCAAAGTCTTTCAAGATGTCCAATGATACAGCCAATTTTGTCTAAGGCATGGTAGACTCTTTCTGCAATTAACGTTAGTATGTCAGCAGTTGATCTGGAGGTTACGAAAGCCATGTCTGAGAAAAGGCTGCGTGATGAGAGATGATGAACCAATTCAGTATTGATTAGGGCTTCTAAGAGTTTCCCAAAACGAGGTAGAATCAGCTACGGTTTCGAAATCTGATTTTCAGGATTAACAAGTCCTTGGAAAATTGATTTAACATGATCTTACAATCCTGTGTAGTTGTTGTGCCTTACATAATATCGACAAATCAATAGACTGATCAATCAATATATCTACATTGATTCTACGAACGTTTTAAGGAACCAATTCAGTATTGATTAGTGCCTCTAAGAGTTCCCCAAAACGAGGCATAAGAAGCTACGGTTTCGAAAGCTGATTTTCAGGATTAGCAAATCCTTGGAAAATTGATTTAACATGATCTTGTAATCTTGTGTAGTTGTGCCTTACATAACATCGACAAATAAACAGATTGATCGATCAATATATCTACATTGATACTATGAACGTTTTAAGAATAAAGAAATGCGCTTGTGAACATACAACAGGGTCGCTCGGGTAGATTTTCATCGACTGGCCTAGTTCTTCCCCGTACTTCTATGATTGCATGCATCGGATTTGAATAGGAAAAACCCAGTATACGTTCAACAAAAGAACGGATGTTGAAATATCTCCATATTTTCGACATACTGTTTTTTTTTGTTTTTTTTTTTTTCATTTGTAGATTCCATTGGCGCTCTCTATGTGGTGTCTGTGGGTAAGCGACATTTGGGACATTTTCGCTACTACATCTGTCTTCTCACACGACACATTAACGGACCAGATTTTTACCTTCGCTCAATGAGAAATCTCACTGGCCTTTTCGCTCATCTCTGACTGCCACTGTTACTCTTACTGCTCTGCTCTACAACTCGATTGAACGACTTATGACTGTCAATTTGACTCCTTGTACTTATCGACGGACGGCTTGTGACTCTGCCCACATTGACCAGTCTATCATTGGCCTTTATTTTTGCAACTCGCTGACGCGTGTTGAAATCTGCACAGTATTTACTATTGTTGAATTATCACTTTCTCTACCCATGTGAAACTCTTCCAACTGTAGGTACGTCTACTAATTCCCCGCCCCCCCCAAAAAAAAAACCAAAAAAAAAAACAAAAAAAAAAACAGAGCATGTAAAAAAAATAAACATAATTTAAAATAAATGTTTTATCGTCAAAATGTTGGTTTTTATTAAAAGGAAAGAGCAAAGAATTCTTTCATCGCCTTTTTTTTATACACTAAAATATTAATTTGGAAATTCTTGCAAAAATCAAATAATTGTCGGATTTTAATGAAACTTTCAGAACTTATTTATAAATGAATGAAACTATTTTTGAAAATTTGGTTTTAGAAAAATTTGGTAAAAATATTTTTTTACATATATTACCCCGACACCACATAATTTCATGAAATTTCGAGAAATTAAATTTTACTCGCAAAATTTGTTTTAGTACTTAAAAGTAAGACACCTTGGAGAATGTAAATCTCAATTTTTTTCAAACTGCTACACATTTTCCGAAAATCTGCTTCGAATCGTAAAATGAAAGATGCAATAAAATTGACATTTTTTAACTGGAAAAGCTTTTAATTGCTTTTATAAATAAGGTTTATTAAGGACATTAATGACTTAAAAAAACATTTTTCGATGAATAACGAATTTTTATAAGAATTGTTTTCATTTTTCAAATTTTGAGTTCAATAATTTATTATAATAATTAAATATTTTTAATCTTTTAAAATTTTACATTACTTTAGGTGATATTGTTATTAAGTGAAAACTCTATTTACTAATCAAACATTTAAAAGTTTAATACAAATTATTTTTCACCAATATCTTTATAATAATTTTTAATTTCTTTAATGTATATAAAATATCATGCAACGTGCTCATTTTTCAAAGTATAGTCGATCATACACGGCATTTTCAGAAAATAAGAGCTATGACTATAGTAAATTTAAAATCAACATTCTTAAAATTAGATTACAGAGAATATTTTCTAATATTATTGAGATGCACACGTTATTTTCTTGAATTATGTTTTACAGATAAAGTCTCCGTAGAATAACAATCAATTTGTCATCGCCTTGTCAATCATGTAAAATATGGCACCTATCGGTTAAAAACACAGCTGCTGTTTGTTTTAAAAATACATTTCTATGTTATTTTAAACTAAAAATAAGTAATATTTATTTCAAATCAGATTATTTATAGTTTAAATCAACTAATATTCCTCAAATAAATTTTCAGAAAACTATATTTATCATCATCATTATCATCATCATCACTATCATCCCCTTGCCTTTTGTTATCGTAGAGCGGATCCGAAAGCAGAGGCCGCACTAACTCTCTTCCACAACATTCTATTAACAGCAATGTTTATTGTTTTAAAAATCAATGATTTGAATTGTAATAATGCCAAAACATATGAAAGTGAATTTATACATTCTCTTTGTTCAGAATTTAAAACAAAAATAATAAACACTATTTATTTATTAGATTGTTTATTAGAATGTTTGGCAAAGTATCGGCCAATTGCCAGTTGATTCAAACTTTATAAAAGCGTAAATAATAAGGATTTCCTTATAGTTGGTTTTAATAATTTAGGAAATGTTTATAAATTTATGATTAAAAATTTGTTTTCATATTTATTTTTTCATAAACTGGTAAATTATAAATATATTTCATTACATTAGTTTTAATTGTATTAATTTTTAGAACTTTGTAAATATAAAATTATTCTTGTAAATAAAGAAGGTAATTAATAAATAGTATTTAATATCTGTGTTTTAAATATGTTTTAATATCTAATACATTAATTTTTTAAATATGTTTTAATATGTAATACATATATTTATATATTTGTTTTAATATCTAATACATATATTTCAAAATATATTTTAATATGTAATACATATATTCAAATGTTTGTTTTAATGTCTAATAAATATATTTTTAAATATATATTTTAATATGTAATACATATATTTAAATATTTGTCTTAATATCTAATACATATATTTTTGAATAAATATTTTAATATGTAATACATATATTTAAATATTTGTCTTAATATCTAATACATATATTTTTTGAATAAATATTTTAATATGTAATACATATATTTAAATATTTGTTTTAATATCTAATACATATATTTTTAAAAATATGTTTTGATATGTAATACATTGCGAAAGAGTGATGGTTGTTAAAAATGCGGTGTCATGACAAAACCTTCATTACTCTACAAATTATCCCCTCAAATCTATTAAAAATATCAATCACTGAAGCTTCCGAACAATATATCTATTATTCTTACCTACACAAGAAATAAAACAAATTTTAGAATTACCAATGCTTTTTATTTTATATCATCATCATCATCATCATCATCATCATCATCACCAGGGGGGGTGATGATCATGATGATGATGATGATGATGATGATGATGATGATGATGATGATGATGATGATATAAAATAAAAAGCATTGGTAATTCTAAAATTTGTTTTATTTCTTGTGTAGGTAAGAATAATAGATATATTGTAATCGTAAGGCGGATCCGAAATCAGAACACACAACTCTTTTCCACAACGTTCTATTAACGATAACCATCAGCAATTCCGGTAGTCATACCTGGCCATGTTTTGACATTGTCCAACCAGTTCTTGCGTCGGCGCCATCTTCTACGTCCACCTTCAACGGTGCCTTGCATGACGGTCTTGCACAGACTGTCGTGCCTTGTAATGTGTCCAAACCACGCCATTTTTCTCCGTTTGACAGTAGCAAGAGGTTTCTACTGGCCCAAAACACTTTGAACCCTTTTCCGCACAAACTCTTTGTTTTTTTGCTCTCGATAGAAAATGCCAAAGACTTTTCTCATGCTTTTATTCGCAGACGCTTGGATACTTCTTTCTATATCTGACAACAGTGTCCACGTTTTACATCCATGTAGGAGAATGGAAACTACCAGCGAATGGTATAGTCTCTACTTTATTTGAAAGCTGATTTTGCACCTCCATATTCTTGTCAATTTTTTTATTATGTGCTTTAGAAATTTCGAACCTATCGTTCTGATATGAAATGTAAGTATCTTTTTGTTTCCATTTTCTCTAAAACTTGGTCGTTGCTCACATGTTCGGTCCATGGCATTCTCATCATCCTTCTGTAGAACTACATTTCTCTTGCTTCCAGTCTCTTCGTCATCTGTGAGAAAATTGTCCAAAATTCACCGTCATATAGGAGGACTGATATTACTTAACAATTCAGTATTATTTACTTTGTTTCTAACGAAATTTCCCCTTTTTTTTTTTTTTAAATATTTTGCTTAGCGTTTGGAAGGCATCTTTCGTTATCTCAATGTGTCTTCAGATTTCCGTGTCTCACTTCCAGTCCGTTGTTAAAACACATCCTCAATATCTAAATGGTTTATACTTGCTTGATTTTGGGATCTCCAATTTGTAATTCGCATTTTGGGTTCTCCCCGTCCTGGGTAAGACGATAAACTATGTCCGATAGCAAGGCCTCCGATCAAGAGGTTTTGACGAACGTGGAACCACCTCTTAATTGCTGGTGTTCCCAGGTCCACCCTGATCCGTGGTGGTAGCACCTGTTAGGGTACCAACTATGGGTAATTAGTTAACCCCCAAACTGGGGTCAAAACACTATGAAAGTGTAAAAATAGGTCTTATTACCAGAAATACTTTGTAAAAAAAATTGTTACCAGCAATACTTTTTTGGAAAAAAAATATTACCAGCAATAAAAATTTTGTTGGCATTAAATAACCCATTGTGGTTGATAACCCGTAAAACAAACTAAGCCAAAACCAAACATTTTGGGCTCTATTTTTAACTGACAACCATACAATTTTGTTAATAATTGTAGATACATACTTTTGACTGACGATAATTTTTACCCAATTTCCTTTGGAAAGTATTTCTGGATGCTGAGTGAACATAAGTCATTAATGAAAAAGAAAATGATATATTGTCATTGCTTGATATATCAGTTTAACTAAGCAAAAACGTACTAACGTTTTGTGATGTTTTAATACAGTTCGACTTTTTCTTAACCTTTATCAGTGACCATCCATCATAACTGACAATGGATATAGCAATCATTTGTAAGCAGTTATAGAATGTGTAGTTTGTCAATTTATATGCAATGTAACTCTCTTTTATCGTCTGCTCTCATAAAGGGTCAGTAACCTCGGCGATTACGTATATTATAATACTTTCTTTGACCTTCTAAAAAGAAATGGGCTGTAATAAAGATCTACCTCATAACACTGGACATGTAGTTTGCGAAATGTGGTAAGAAATACCTAAGATCGAATTTTTGATCTGATATCGTTATTGTGGCGGCAACTCAACGATCATGGCAGCTAATTCCGCCATTTTCGTGCGATTTTTCTACGGAAACTAGAAATCAGAACATAAATCATTGATTCATGTTTATAAGCAGTAATTTGAACTTTGCTAAACGGAAGTTCTCTGAAGCTGATTGGTTAACAGCCCGTTAGGCCAAATGACGGTTTCCCTATGGGATACAGGATAAATGGAATTTACAGGATAAATGTAATTAATATTGTTTAATTAAAAACAGACCTTTTACTCAAATAAGTTGTATCCTTAAAAATAAGGTATAAACAGAAAATATATTAAACTATTTGTCGAAATTAATCCATTTCATATATATATATATATATATATATATATATATATATATATATATATATAAAAAAATATTAATAATATCAAGAACACAGAAAATATTTAGGGGACTGATAGTTTATAGTATAATTTTAGTCGTTTCCTTCTTCTGGGTAATTTCTCTCTCCATTTCTGGTGTCTCTTCAGGTTGCTGATCAATTTTTTCGTTTTATTTATACAAATTATGTGATTTTTATAAAATGTTTTTAGCGGAAATGTGTTATATGAAAATACTAAATTAAAAGACAATAATTAAAAATCGTTTTAAAAAATCACATTATTTACCTCCCTTGCATAATATTAATATTGTTAAGTTACGGTGTTAACGCACAAGATACCCAAGCTCTGAAGATAGTCTCAAATGAGATTGAGAGTACTATGGAAAAATAAAAATTATTTGAAAGAAAATTTGGAATTTTTCTTAATCAATTTTCTACAGACACCAAGAAATTAATTCGTGGACTTGAAAGGAGTAAAACTAAAATAGACATAATACGTCTAAATTATTCAAGCAGATATGATTGAATGAAAATATTCTGCATATATATATATATATATATATATATATATATATATATATATATATATATAACTATATATAAAATAACAGGAAAATCAAAGTTGAATCCGTTACCTTTGTTTCAATTTATGGTATCCACAGGCGATTTTTATCAAATGTCCTCTTAACGCAATTTTTAAAAATAATGAACGCTATATTATTTATAAAAAAAATTAGATAAACAAACGCAAGACGTTGGGTTTAATAGAAAGGGAGGAGGAGGATGTGGAGAAAAAGAAGAAGAAGTGGGAAGAGAAGAAAGGCAAGAGTATTGTAAATGTATAGGTGGGTGAAGGTTAATTGAAGTGTCCATTACTCCTTTTTTTATCCAGCCTCATATTACTTAAGAAATACTTTCTAATATGTAAGCAAGGATTCAAGACTTCGGATTTCTGGTTCAGAAGGTTCTTTGGTTCCGGAAATGAGCACATTGTATAACTACTGTTTCCTGGTCTGATTCAACTTTGACCAATAACGTATTTATATATATATATATATATATATATATATATATATATATATATATATATATATGAAAAGTTCGATAGTTATTTTTAATATACTTTATTGTTATGCGTTATTTATACATATTTAAATAAATGCACTGTTTATAATAAATAGTATTAACAACATTTACCGGCCTGAATGTCCGAGAAATTTTATAGAAAATATGCGGCCTCCGACAGGAATCGAACCTCTATCCTACACGTAACCGTCATATAGCCAGACGTGCTTCGTGTAAATTTTATAGGAAGTCATATTTATATATATATATATATATATATATATATATATATATATATATATATATATATATATATATATATATATATATATATATATATATATATATATATATATATATATATATATATATATATATATATATATTAAAAGTATTTAAGTAAATGCTCTGTTTATAATAAATGTAAATGTTATTTAATACTGTTTATTAAAACAGAGCATTTACTTAAATACTTGTATCTATAAAAAAGAACGTTAAACATAAAATGTCTTTAATATATATATATATATATATATATATATATATATATATATATATATATATATATATATATATAAAGATGTGTTTGGTAATCCGTACGGATAATTCCAGGAGGATATAATCCAGAGAGATCAATGTAAAAAAGAGCAAATATTAATTATATTAAGAAACAGACAACTTAAAGGGTACATTAGTATGAAAATATTCATATAAGGAATTAGAATCGAATTTCGATTCTAAGAAAATAAATTCTAATCACCATGAACGCTTAAAGCTGTCTGTTTCTTAATACAATTAATTTATATATATATATATATATATATATATATATATATATATATATATATGTTTGTGCGTGTGAGTGTCTGTGAGTGCGAGAGAGAGAGAGAGAGAGAGAGAGAGATCTTCTAGATAAATATTATAGAAATAAATTTCATTTTAATTAGCAAACAAGAATCATATTTGTTCTTTTCACTGGGAGAAATTTTCTTGTGTGCGTTACTTTCTTTGTACAGAATTTCGGGTCTCTACATCCCCCGGCATATTTCTCACCTGTCTTTTGTGTCTTGAGATGTGGAACTTTGTTCAGAGAAGGTAACCAAACACCCTGCACAGTCCCCCCACCGACTTTAGCTCCAGTTCACATCGCATCCAATCCTTTTGCCTGGAAGCTTCTAGAACTGTCTTCTTGAGATTTTCCAGTGTAGTTAACTTGTTGAATTTCATCAAAGTGATTTTATTACCAAACTTTCTTTTTCTTTAATCTGTTGAATACTGTTTACCTTCAAGCATGTTTCTCGCTTGTACATAATGCCTTAATATCTTCTGATTTTCACTGTATAGGATAGCCGTCGAATCATCATCGAGTATGACCATAGCTGAAAAGTTTAATCTTTTTAGTTCTCATGAGAATGACATTGACTCTTGAAACCATTAATTAACTATCAATTTTTATTGAAGACGTAGTGAACGAAGTGATATTACTATAGAGGTGGACTGGTAATACTTTTACAATGAGAATGTATTGGAAATGTTTTTGCAATAAGAATATATTGGAAATGGTTTTACTATAGAAATTCATTGGAAATGATATTATTATGAAAATATATTGAAAATGGTTTTACTATAGAAATGCATTGGAAATGATTTTACTATGAGAATGCATTGAAAATGATTTTACTATGAGAATATACTGGAAATGATTTTACTATAGGAATTCATTGGAAATAATTTTACTATGAAAATATATTGATAATGGTTTCACTAGAGAAATGTATTGGAAATGATTTTACTATAGGAATGTATTGGAAATGATTTTACTATGAGAATGTATTGGAAATGATTTTAATATAGGAATGCATTGAAAATGATTTTACTATAGGAATTTATTGGAAATCATTTTGCTATAGAAATACATGAGAAATGACTTAAGTAAAGAAATGCATTGGAAATGATCTTACTATGAGAATATATTGGACATTATTTTACTGTAGGAATGTACTGGAAATGACATTACTATAGGAAGTCATTGGTAATTATTTTATTATGAGAATGTATTGAAAATGATTTTACTATTAGAATATATTAGAAATGATTTTACCATAAGAATTTATTGGAAATCATTTTACTATAGGAATCCATGGGAAATGACTTTACTATAGAAATGCATTGAAAATGATTTTACTTTAGTAAAATCTAATTGCTGGAAAACTGTTTTAATAAAAATATTTTATAAATTTCAAACGTCACTAGTGCTTCGGTTAATGACCGCTGAATTTTTCCTGTATGGAAATGGTGTATTTCATTATTAGCATTACAATTAATTCTGCTATAACCATTAACATAAAAGATGATAAAATCATTAATATAACATAAGAAAAAGGATTCAAAATGTCCACAGGTTTTCAATTCAACACATTCAGGCCTTCTATGTCGAAGAACCGTCTTTGATATTTAATCTTCTCCAACAAAGCTGGTTACTCCGCTTATCGCACAGGGCCACAATTTTATATTGACAATGAAGATACTGCTTAAACTTTCCTTCTATTGATTTATGTTCGTCAGTTCATTGTGTGCATCATGGCGTATTAGACAATGCATTAAGTGATTTGCAGGACGTGATAGTTATAAGGACATAATCGTTGCCAGCGATATCCAAACAATTTGAAATACAAACGAGGAATGTATTCTGGCCATGTTTGCTATAGCATAAACGTAATGAATAGTCACATATAAATAGACAGAGCTATAGAGTACAAGGTTTTAATTACCGGAATGCATTTGCACTGACCGGAAATATAACGACAGCATCATGGAATATGCTATTTAAATTATTCAAGATTAAACGTCCTGAATTACAATATATGTCCACGAATCCAAAATGTCGCAATTTAATTCTTGGAATGATCGCATTGTGCTGCTCTGGTAATGAGCCAGGTAGACATTTACACCCGAGCATGTCCGGACATATTTCAACTTTCGCTTTCTTGAGATGCACACCAGATGAGTTAGTGACGAGCAGTAGAGTAAGTTGCCTGTACCGCTTGCAGCATTCACCCGGTCGGTGAAGCCGCCTTCGTCAAATAAAACCTGTCGCATCCGAACGAAAGCTGAAGAAGCCGAGCAGAGGTTGTATTAATTCCGACGTACAAATCCATAGTAGGAGTTTCAGTGACAGTTTTGATTCACAAAGCTGTATCCCAGCCGCATATATATATATATATATATATATATATATATATATATATATATATATATATATATATATACAGTCTTTTAGGAGAGTACGATCCGTTTTGAATTCAGTTTCCTTCTCTTAGATTTTGTGATAAAATGTGTTACTGTCAGGACAGATTGAATGGATGACGGGCAGACATAAACAATATATAACCTTGATAGCAAGCTGGAGTAAATGCGTGGCAGAACAGGGTTGAGGAGAGATAATAAAAAGGCAAAAATTATTAAGAGCTACAAAGGACAGGTAACTGTGAAGGGCTATGATCACCTCATCAGGAAGAGACACGACACACAGAAAAATATGCGAATAGAAGAATAAGGCTTTTCATATCTATCTATCTATCTATCTATCTATCTATCTATCTATAAAAGGCAGGATGTGTGTGTGTGTGTGTGTGTAACGAATGCACGGCCGCAATTTTCGACGGATTTGCACCAAAATTGACATGCACATGCTCCAAGTTAGTAGGAAGTCCAAGACCGACTTTGCATTTCTCAACTCCCATCGATAGTGGAAATAATCGATTTCTTCATGCTTCTACGGCACTTTTCATGTAGTTTGCGGTCATTTTCTACTGGCCAGAATGAGAGCTTATAGCTGGCTACCACGAATAGGCAGGAAGATTCTATTGGCCAGCGTGAGAGCCAACAGCTGACTGACACGAATGTTAACTAGCATGCTAGCATGCAAAGAAAAATCGATAGCTGCATTCGTCACAAGTGAGAAAAATTTAAATCTGCATGGCACTTTACTCCAATTGGCTCATTCGCTTGCTTAAACTCAACGTTGATTCTGATTCCGCAGAACTGGGTTGGGTGTGAAAAAGTATTTGTTACTAACATTCTTTTTTCATTCGGCTTTTCCAGTTACGAGCCTTTTTTTAAAGCTGATCGTTTTGTGTTCATTTTGTTTAGTTCTTTTTTCGTAACAGATTTAATGTTTAGTATAGAGCTTAGAAAAAATTCGCAGTGTGAGATAGGCAAGAAGTAAGGCATGTAGCAATATCAGCATGGCAAAGAGCACTCCTTTAAAGGCAAGGAAGGGCAAAAATATTTTAAGTCAAGTGATAGCGATTGCTGTATGAGTCGTACGATTTTTGAATCAAGCACGGGCAACGCCGGGCCATGCTGCTAGTCTATCTATATATCTATCTATCTATCTAGCTCATTTGTTCATATCTATCTATCTCTTTTAGTATGTTTCTAACTATGTAAGTCTATATATTTCTTTCTATTTCTAAATATCTATCTCAGTCTCTCTATGTCTGTTTTTTCGATCTCAGTCTATTCGTATCTATCTATCTATCTATCTATCTATCTATCTATCTATCTTATTTTTTAAAGAAAATTGAATCACCCTCAGGTCAGGCAGTAATGGCACTAAAACACAAGGGGTTATGGGGTGTGGAAGAATTACGAACATAAACAATAATGTTGAGCAGAAAGAGAAGAGTGTAATCGTGTGGACAGTAGGTAGCGATTGACATTGCATTTAAATTTTAATAGAATAAAGTTGGCTGGATAGTATTGAGTGAGAAGTGCGAGTGAAGAAACTGTTAGCATAGAACTTACGGCTACACCTAACCATCACAACTTTAAATTGATAAGACCCCGACGCCAGTCTATTTCTGCGCTTAAATTCAAAAACTCTAGATACCACAGCGAAGAGCGATATTTATTCTGTTTTCTACAGAAATGTGGCACAAGGCCGAAAGCGGGGATTGGGGAAAGGACGGTCTTCTTCTGTCTTAAGTATAACTTAGCTAGCCGCAAACACTGACCCAGTCGTACGAACAATATTCCTTACACCAAAACAACACATTCATACGTACCTTTCTTACTACAACCACCATAATACCTCATCGTCTCTATGAAAATATTAACTAGTCCCCATATTTACAATTCATTCTCTGTGGGGGGAGGGGAATAAAACAACAATTCTAAAAACTAGACCCAATGAGTATTTACAATATGAATAAAAAAAACTATTTACAAGAAACTAAAGAAAATAAGATTAGTAATAAAAACCCCCACGATCATTAAATGTGGCAGAAACATCAGTTCACTGGGCGAAATCATAGCGAAGAGCACATCCAAACAATTAACATGAAAATATTTATAGAAAATGACACAAAGAGGCAATATTACGGCGGTGGGAAAGTCACTGAAGCCGAGTCGCCAGATCAGGACCAATAATATTGCTGATTCTTCTTTAGATTTTATCAAGGAGCTCCAGGAAAATAGCAGGGGCACCGGGCCATATATGGTAGAAATATTCTAAGCATAGATGAAAGGTAGACTTATGGATATGCAAGACAGATTCCGTAGAGAAAAAAAAAAATCTCGCCCGCCACAGTGAACCGATTTTCTTAGCAGCTGATCTAACAATGGATTCAATGTAGTCCTTCCGCCACATGTCAGCTGAGAATGTTACTTTCTTGGAGGATAGCATCAGCCGTGCTGATGGAAGGTAGAGAGGGGTCTCTCAGATGATTAATGGAGGTAAGTTTAGTTTTGGAGGCGTTAAAATTGACAAGCCGTCTTTTACCCCTTGAGGTCGTTTTGTACATCAGCTGCCATTTTGACCTTGTCAGTCAGCCTTACTATCGTGACAGGTGTAAATGCTAGTGTCGTCAGCGTAGATATCAAGTTGAGAGCTGATGTCATCATGAAGGTCATTAATGAAAATTTAAAATAGAGCAGGACCAAAGATGGAGCTACGTTAGTACGAAATGATCTAGACAGGTGGCCGTTCAGGATAACTCCCATATCAGTATTTGATAGGAAACATTGGATCAGTTCAAAAAAGTGTCCGGAGACACCGTAACTTTTCAACCTGTGTTGAAGACCTGAATGTCAGACACTGTCAAAGTTGGCAATAATATAAATGATTGCAATTTGTTTAGATAATACACATAATTGCGTTACGTGGCAATAATTTTAAGTAACCTGATGCACTAAAATAAATAACCAAGTAATCGCTTTAAGTTTTCTGTATATTAGTGCCTTATAATAATAAGTGATATTATTTCATCTAATAAAAAATAAAATAAAAATTCAAATGAAAGTAAATACATTTCCAAAAGTTTCCTGTTTAGACTTTCCAGTTCCTTCTAAATTCTGTTCATTATCGTTCACTCCCAGTCTTAGTGGCTTTATCACCTTACTTGGGTTGAATTTAACAAAATAAAAAAGGAAATAATGACTAGAAATACAAGAGAAATTATCATTATTTTCATCTTTAAATATTCTGATGAATCAGAATTGTCAAGTTAATGATTAAATAAGTATTTTGCGATTTCTACGAAAACGCGATGAAGAGTGGAGTTTTCAGCGCCCCCACCTCTTGCATCCTCAAATATTTGAGCTTAACAACTTTTACAAAATATCTCAATAACGATTTGAAAGGAAAAACTGGCTCAGTTCAAAAAAGTCTCCAGATCGTTATCTATCTATCTATCTATCTATCTATCTATCTATCTTTTTAATCATATCACTCCAAGCAAGGCGGGAATGCCACAAGTACGCAGGGCGTTACAGAGAGTGAAAGTGAGAGAAAAAAACTAGGTATCTCCCTATATGAGGAAAGGATAAAAGATGAACGGAGTTCAAGACGGCAGAAGATGACAGTTGATATTGCATTTAAATTTTTGAAGATTGTAGTTTTTAGGGAAGCAAGCAAGCAATCCCAGGTTTGGCTTCCAGATAACTTATTTCAAAGAATGAGGATCCAGATAACTTATTTGGAGAATCGAGCCGCGGCGCACAGGTGCCCCAGCACAAACATATATCCCGGAGCCCCGGGGAGTTTAAAAAAAAAGAAGACATAATTAAGTTTTAACTGAGTATATGTTCGAATACCAATTCTTTCAAAATGCGTTCTCAAAATCACCACCAAATAGAAAAAAAATTCATTACATGATGCGACTCCAATGAATTAACATTACATTACCAAATACGTTATCCATACGAATATATATATATATATATATATATATATATATATATATATATATATATATATATGAGTTACTTAGTAGAAAGTGGTCAATATCTGTGATAGAGCTAACATATTCTTTTGCATGGATAAAGTTTGGAACCCTGGGTTTAACGCTTTTGCGATCATCAGACTTTGATGATTGCAAAAGCGTGAAACCCAGGGTTTTTGTTTATATCTCGATGCAACTCTCTCTCTCTCCCTCTCTCTCTCTCTCTCTCTCTCTATATATATATATATATATATATATATATATATATATATATATATATATATATGTATATATATATATATATATATATATATATATATATATATATATATATATATATATATATATATGTATGTATGTATATATATATATATATATATATATATATATATATATATATATATATATATATATATGTATATATATATATATATATATATATATATATATGTATGTATATATATATATATATATATATATATATATATATATATATATATGTTGCAACCTAGGGAAGGTTACTGAATAGAATGGTCAAACGAAGGTTGGTAATGAACGATAATACTTAGGACTAGAACAACACATATAAGATTCGCCATCGGCGCGTAAAAGAAGTAGTCAACTACTAGAAATTATTCAAATGAATTAAACAATGAAGCTCCCACTACAGACCAACATACAGTATTTATTACTGTATTTATGGGAATGGGGACGTACCGATTATCGTTCGTAGGTATGCTACAACGCCACGTTTTTGGAATTTACTCTGTGCAGAGTTAGTATTTTTTTCTTTTTTGGTTGACATCGATCCTTTTTTTTCCTTCGTCTCTTTCGGACTTCTGTCTCAAGAGCTTTTTGAAGGATAGGCAAATCGAAAATATCAAAAAGAACCTCCATGGGTTCAACCTCTTCTAGAGTAGTGTTCTCTTCAGTTGAATACCTACTTTTAATTTGATTCTAGTACCTCTTGTGCACCATTTCAGGGCATTTTACTAGATACACCATCCTACCAATTCTTTGGGCGACAGTTCCGACTTACCAATATGTTTTATTTGATTGGTACATACAGTAAAAAAAAAAAAAAACAAAAAAAAAAAAAACATTTGACTAATTTTATAAATTTTCTTTTTCAGGCTTTTGTACTGCATGATCATGTTTTTTTTTTATTGGATGTCATGTCGAAAGGTGCATTTCTATTTGGTGTAAGCCTATATACATGTAAAAATTGATGCAATGCAGAATCTGCGGATGCACCATTGGCTTTTTTTGAGTCCTCTTGAAGGTATCCACAAAACGCTCTACCTGGCCATTACTTATAGGATGGTAAGGGGCAATTTTATGTGCTCTACCACAAACATTTTGCAAAATCCCTTGAGTGCCGTTATCCGATACAATCGAATCTGGAACTTGGAACCTCGTGAACAGTTCGTGTAGAAACTGAATTACTGCTTGTATGGTTGGTTTGTTACATCTGAATATCTCTGGCCACTTTGAAAATCTGTAGGCGTAGCCAAAAATTCCCCGTAGACCGCGTATAAAACTGGGCCGGGTAGCTGTGTCCCGAGATGAGTCTCTGCCCTTCAACATAGCCTCGTCTGTGGATCATCTCTGCCCGGAAGCAGAGTGTTTGACCAGCACAAATGGAGACAAATCTCCAACTACAGGATATCGACCAACCGCCCCAAATGTAAGGATGCTGAGATATGCCACTAGACGCCATATAGTTGAGATTAAGGAAGAGGTGGATAGTTCGGGCCATATAGTTGGGATTAAGGAAGGGGTGGATAGTTCGGGCCATATAGTTGGGATTAAGGAAGGGGTGGATAGTTCCGGCCATATAGTTGGGATTAAGGAAGGGGTGGATAGTTCCGGTCATATAGTTGGGATTAAAGAAGGGGTGGATAGTTCCGGCCATATAGTTGGGATTAAGGAAGGGGTGGATAGTTCCGGCCATATAGTTGGGATTAAGGAAGGGGTGGATAGCTCTGGCGATATAGTTGGGATTAAGGAAGGGGTGGATAGCTCCGGCCTTCTGCTCCTTCTTTTTTTGGCGGATGGGAGTAGCTTGTCGGTTCTATATTTTACATATTTTTTTAATAAAGAAAAAACAAATACCAACTCATAGAATCCTCAGTCAGTCACCACCAAAAAGAAAAAAAAAACTTCATTAAATGCTGCGAAACATTATTAGTACATATGTATTGCAGCATCTGTGGATCCCCCGTTGGTTTTTTTAGGTCCCTTTTGAAGGTACCCACAAAACGCTCTGCCTGGCCGTTACTTCTAGGATGGTAGGGGCAATTGTTACGTGCTCTACCCCCCCACACACATATATATATATATATATATATATATATAAACGTTCAAGGAAATGTAGGAAGACATTGCAGAGAAACAAGATAAAAATAAATTAAAACAAAAGTATTACATTTCATTCGAAAGTGAGTGAATGAATGAATCTATCTATCTATCTATCTATCTATCTATCTCAGTCACTTTTTGTTTGTCTCAATCTCTTTATATATATCTATTTATCAATCGGTCTTTTCATATTTATATATATATATATCTTTCTCTTCATATCTATCTATCTATCTATCTATCTATCTATCTATCTATCTATCTATCTCAACCTTTTCATATCTATCTCTGTATTTATGCGGAGGTGTTGAAATATTCTCGGTCTGAAACACTTCTAGTAATCTCTTTGGTCTGGCTAATAACTTTTCACCGATTTCTCGGCTCCATCTAAGTGCTCAACATTTCCCAGGCTAACTAAAAGGCCGACACAACTAAATCCTAAATCGGCCAGATTTTGATAAATGGACCAGTTTGAGAATTTTTCAGCACCCCGTCTCATATATGAAGGTTTTTTTTTGTTTGTTTGTTTGTTTTTTTTTGTTTTTTTTTAATCATTGTAGTCTGGTCGATCGGTAACTTTTACAGCGTCGGATTTAAAGATTGAGATTCCGCGCGTAATTCTTATTGCGAGAAGGCATTGTTCTCGACTCGATGACCTATAGAACAAATGTGATTCAAGAATGAATCTTTTTCAGTCTCCCTTGATTGTATTCTTACGGAAATTACATTTGCTGTTGGCATTTTGAAACTCTGACAACCCCGATGCCCGGAAAGAATGTTCACTCCACTCCAAGTTTGCGACAACGACGCGTAGAATTATATTTTCGTTTTCTCCCGTAAATAAGATTTTAAGTATTTTATACTTTGGGTTCCAGTAGTACCAGTAATACTTGGAGTCATAGGAATATGTATTTAGTAGTATACAATGCACTATTATTAAAACGTACTTACAGAGTTGATTGATACGTATGGTTTCATGCCGCATCTATCTATCTATCTATCTATCTATATATATATATATATATATATATATATATATATATATATATATATATATAAAAAAAAGAACAGTAAGATATATAATCCGGTGTTCTTATTGATTGGAATTCTCTGTATGAAACAGTGAATTATGAATTTTTGTGTGCGTTTAAAACTCAGTAAATTTAAAAAAATAAGTTACTCCAGTATTCGCTTGGAGATGAAATGGAACTAATGTTTTTAATTTAATTACAAAATTAAATTTGAAGTTTTTAGCTTTCATTTTTGAAACATGGTTATTACTGTGTGGAAAAAAAACATTTTTAAACCAGTTAATTTATTATATATATATATATATATATATATATATATATATATATATATATATATATATATACCTATCTAGCTATATTCATATCTGTGTGTCGGTATGTACTGGGTGCGATGGATAAATTGCCGTCTAAATTACACACGCGCGCTCACGCGCACACACACACACACACGTATATATGTATGTATGTATGTATGTATGTATATTCACAAAATCACTATCGTAACAATTACAATTATATTATGTTTGTCTTCATAATTCACACCTGAGGATGATCTCAGAGGAGATCGAAAGCTCTTGGGTTAACAAAAACTACGGTGCCTTCCCTGATGAATTTCAACTTAACATAAAGAAGCTATTTAGAGAACTAGAACGGATTAGCATAATAATAAATAGACTTAATATGTCTATATTATTTAATGAAACATGTTTGAATGAAGATATGTTGCCTAAACACACACACACATACACACACACACATATACACACACACAGGTTGCGATGGATAAATTGTCGTCTAAATTATGCGCAAATGAAACTAAAACTGACATCTTATTTTAATAGATACAGTTACCAAAATGACACAAAAAATATCTTGAAATAATAAAGGGTTAATTTATTTAATAAAATCGCCATTGGCTTTTGACCACGGACTGCAAACGTCTTCGGAATCCCCTTCATCTCTCCTGGACGGTCTCCTTTAAGTTGGCGAATGTTACCAAAATCCTTGCCTTCAGTTCATATTTGGTATTACACTAAGTTTTGTTGGTCTCTCGCTCAACTGTGCCCCACACATAATAATCAATTCTCCTGCTTGTGTGCAGTGTTGAAGACTCATGTTGACAGACATAGAGTCTTCCGGCAGCCACCCTCTTGACCCAAGGTAGCACTACCTCCTCAAGACACTTGAGGTAGGCCTCTGTGTTGAATCTGAGACCTTCACCAAAAAATTCAGAAATTCTTTTTTTTGAGAAAAATCCGAGCTGCCGTACCAACTTCATTAAAACGCAACTTTTAAATGTCGTCGGAAATATAAAGAAAATCGTATTGCAGTTTCCGGTTTGGATGAATGCCAAGCAGTATAAATTTTTGATTTTAAATTTCTAAAAAATGTTTTTTTGCAACTTTTTTTTTTAATTTGGAATGTACGTTGAAACGTACTAATTTTAATAGAGCAATAAAAATCATTTGGAAATATAGGTTGCATTTCTATTTTAAAATATATAAAATAGCAATTTTTTTATATCGCTTTATTTTTGAATGTTTTTTTGTTTTTTCTTTGGATAAATTTATATTTATATAAATAGTATCTATAAAAGAATGGCTTTTAAAAATGTTTAATGTAATAATTGTCGGAAACATACCATTTATAAATATGTGAACAATTTGTTTACATTTGATACGCCATGAGCAGATATGAATGAACGTTTTTAGATTCATGGAAGATTGAAGTTTAAATACAGTAAATTCGACCTTGCTTACCGAACTCTCCTCTGTAAATCGGTAAAGGCACGTCAAAAAATGACGGTTCCGTATAAGATACAGGTTCAAATTGTCAACTGAGGACGAATATTTTCTGTGGAAATTTCTCAGACATTCAGGCTGGTAAATGTTGTTTAATACTGTTTATTATAAACAGAGCATTTACTTAAATATTTGTATCTATAAAAAGAATGTATAACATAAAAATGTCTTAAAAATACATATATGTTCATATCTATGTATGTATGTTCATATCTATCTGCCTATCTATCTACCTATGTTCATATATATGTATGTTTATATCTATCTATCTATCTATCTATCTATCTGTTTATTTATTTATAGATGTATGTATTTTCATATTTATCTGTCTATGTATGGATGTATTTATGTTCATATCTGTCTTTGTTAATATTGACGTATCTTTGCATAAAAGATCATATCTATCTAGCTAGCTATGCTCATATCCTCCTATGTATGTATATTCACATCTATCTATCTAAGTATGTTCATATCTATCTGTCTGCCTTAGTATACTCATATCTCTCTCTCTCTCTATCTATCTATCTGAGAACTGATTGATACGTAAGGTCACATACCGCGTAGTGTAGATAATAGGGGAGACATAAACCTTTGTATTTAGTAATATATATAATGTTATATTCATGTTATATTCCTTGGCGTCAGTTGATTGTGTAACTGAGTATTACCTTGTTAATTGCTACGTCGACAGTGTAGATAAAACATTAATTAGACATGTATTCGATAATCTATAAAGTCCTATTCAAACGTGCATAGTCTGAGCAGCCGTTTCACGGGATTGAGTCATCCGAGAGTTGATTGTTACGTAACTCTCATACCAGGTGGCGTCGCTAATAGTTGAGATAAAAATATCATTAGTCACATATTTGGCAATGTATAAAGTCCTATTCAAACGCTTCTGGTGTGTGTAGTCAGTTTGACAGCACTGGATGATACGAGAACTGACTGTTGCCAAAGTTCTCATCCCATCTGACGCCGCTAAAAGTGGAGATCAAAATATCATTAGTCATACATTCGGTAATATATAAAGTCATATAAAGTCCCATTCAGTGGTGTTTAGTATGAGTATTACTGGTAACCACATTATTTCAAGGGTTAATTGATATGTAAGATCTCATACTGTGTGGCGTCGCTAGTAGCAGAGATATAAACATGTTAGGACATGTATTGATGTTCTATTCTTAATTTCTTCGTTGTGTGTCGGCATTTAGTAATACCAGGGTTGAATGATAGTTGGGCCCATAACGTGTCATCGCTTTTAAAGGTGATCAAAACAATATATATATATATATATATATATATATATATATATATATATCAATGGTTTTAAATGACAATTGAAAAAAATCTTACATTTTGCCGACGCGTTTCGTCTTCCGACTTTTTTCAAGGCAAAAATGAAATCGAAATGTTTTTGTTGTTATAGTTACATTAAAAAATCCAAATTTAAAAAGATAGACGCTTCTGTCTAAGCCTTTTTTTCTGGTTAATGTAAATTACCTTTATAGTAAGGGATTATTATTATTTTTTTTCCATGTCGACAATATAGTTAAATTCCCAGATGAATTCTTTGGACAAAAAAAAAAAAAAAAAAAAAAAAGAACTTCTCCAAATTAGTGGTTTCCATGCCAAATCGCATCAAAGAGCTTCTAAAAAATAAAGGCAGACATACAAAGTACTAACATGTGCATTGTGTCTTGTTTCATTGGAAAAATACGAACAAAGTAAATAATAACAGTATTATTCGTCTTGTTTCAATTAATTTACACAAGGGTGTATGCTAAGAGTTTCTTCCTATCGTAGTTCTTGCATGTGGAAAATCTCTTCCGTTTTATTACTTTGATTAAAAAAATGGTCAGAACATTAGTAACAATCAATTAAGTTTTGCTGTGTATCATTAGAAAATAACTTTTTTGAAGAGGTTATTTTGGCGGTATCGGTAAAATAGATAAGCATGCTTTTAAGCTTATTTTATCGGTCTCGGTAAAAGAGATCCTCAGATTATTTTGCCGGTAAATATTTTTATTATTATTATTATTATGAAGTCAGGTAAGGTTTAAAATAACAACACACGGAAGCTTATTTATTGCCACCATCAATTGTTACGATAATTTAAAATCTTTTTCAACATCAATTGTTAAAACCGAAATTAAAATCATTTATTTACCATCAATCATTAAAAGAAATATAGAAATCTGAATATTTTAAGCATTTCAGGCTTAACAATCTCTACAAATCCCAAACTTGCCTTTGGGCATGGTTCTCTTGCTAAAACTCTACAGCTGCACCCACTCAAGACAGCAGTCACAGACCGTAGAATCTCTGTTGCTCAAGTCCTGTTACACAGTTCGCACAACTGCGCTGACGATCTCAAATATAATATAGTCTTAATTCGAAAACACTATTTATATTTATTGTCAAAATAACCTTAGTGTCTATTTTATAGGGACCGGCAAAATAACCTATTGGTATAGTCCCACTTTCACATGAACGTTTTTCTCTATCTAAATAGATTTTTTTTAATTGGCGCTCAAAATATTTTGCGAAAGACATCTCACTCTTCCGTTTTTTTTATCGTAGATAATATTACCAGAAATAGATTTAAAAATAAATATTACCAACAATAAAATTTTGTCGGCATTAAATGACCTATTGAGGTTCCTATGCCGTAAAATCAAAACAAACCAAACCAATTTATGGTAGATACCTTCACGAAATCGTTATAATACCAGCAACTGTACTGAAATGATGCTTCAAACTTAATGAAAACAGTTTTATCGTCAAAATATTTGTTATTATTAAGAAGGATCAGAGTATTTTTCGATTTTTGAATTAAATTTTTAATCCTTTTTAGAACATCCGAAATTTTGTTTAGATTTTTTTTTTTGCAGCAGCAGCAGCAGCGGTTGTATTAACTTTTAGCTTTTTTGCGGTGACGGACATTAGAGATTCTTATAAAAATCAAATAATTATCAGATTTTAATGAAATTTTCAGAACTTATTCACAAAAGAATGAAATTATTTTTGAACTTTTGTTAATTAGAAAATCATGATAAAAATATTTTTTTTACATGTGTTTCAGCCCCTTACTTAATTTTATGAAAACTTGAGAAATTCATCGAGATAATTTTTAGTGACTATCTTCGTTAAAAGCGAAATTCTTTGAAGAATTTAAATCACCGAACTTTTTTTTTTTTGCAAAATTGAACCTGGTCTTACCAAAAATGTGTTCTGTATCAAAAAATTAAAAAAAACAGACACAAATAAACAAAGACATTATTTAATTAAACATGCTTTCAATTACTTTTATGAATAATATATGTTAAAGACAATATTGCCTGTAGAAAAAAAATTTCGACGAAAAATGAAGCTTTACAAGATTTCTTTTCATTTTCTTACAATTTCAAATTGAATAATTTATAAAGTTTTAAAATCTTTTAAAATTAATTTTCAGTGTGATATTTCTTAGGAAATAGTGTTATTAAATAAAAATATATTTACTAAACATATATTGTAAAGCTTATTACAATCTCTCGAACCCGAATATTTTAAAAAGTATTTGTATTTGTAATTGTATACGTGATTACGTGCAGAATTTTTGAACTATGGATGAAAATAATCGATAAATTTAGCATTTAAAGTTTAAGAGTTGTACGAACCTACGGCGAAAAAAAAAATCTTTATCGACCGCAATACTTGACTATGAACACGTTCGGTTACCAATTGGATGCAAACAAATCGATTTAGACCTCGCAGTTAAGAATTGTTTGTATACAACAATTTATTCTATAAGTAAGTAATATTTGTTTTCAATCAGATTAATTCAATTTTAAATTTGTTAACTATTTACAGTGTTTGGATATTGTTACCATATTTATCACGCTCCGGCCTTCTTCAGGTGGTTGGAACCTTTTATTTCGCACGCTGGGGTAGACTGTTCTAGTTTCGTTCCATGTTTAATGGATGCCACTTATCAGTTATCACCTTTAATTTTAATTCCACCGCCATAACCAGGTATTGAACTCTTTGGGTCCTGTCACTGGATCTAACTAACGCCTTTATCCACTGTGCCATATGTCCTTGAGGACATGTATGTATGAATCCCTGAGACCTAATGTCTTCAGCTCCCATTTTTACCAGTGCTAATATCGCAATTTTTGCTGTTATCAGTGCTTATTGCAACCGAAACGTTGTGATAAATATGGCAACAAAGATGAGGACGTTAGTCCGAACAATGTAAATAGCGTACATAATACCTCATCTAAGAAATATAGACAGATACTAAATTTGTTAATTTTCCTCAAATAACGTTTCAGAAATAAATATTTTATTTTTGTAAGATTTTTATAATCGAGTATTAACTTTTGTTTACAAATGTATCAAAAATGGCCGTTTTGATTGATTTTAATGAAAGAAGAAGCGATTACGATCATTATAATTTCTGCCGGAAATATGCCACAAAGTATTTTACTTACTGGAATTAGTAAATTTTACATCCTTTAGCTTTCAATCAAAGCTAAAATTAAGCTTCAAGAAAGCTTTTTCATTAAAAAAAAATCTTTTTAAATCTTACGTATATGGAATTAGTGAAGGTACCAATTTTATTGTAAATAAACATTATTTCTGCTTTATTTCACATTGGGTCTTTTCACAAGATTCCTTTTCTTGTGCACTTAATAAACATACGAATTGTTTTGTTATATGGAAAAATCACCATACACTGACTCAATGATAATGATAATAATTCAAGATTATGCTCTTAAATAGGCGCCCGAGGGGGTCGTCAGTAATGTTATTAGACTTGGTTCATCAGAGAGTTTCGGGTCTTTCAACATTATATTCCTCATCACCAAATCGACCCAATCAGGGGAGATCAATCCCTGATCCCCCCTCTCAATCAAACGCTAACAGCTACTCTGGGCTTTTAATGAATTAAACGAAGAAAGACCACGTTTTCCGCACACCCGATTGGATGTTTGTGACAACCAATCCGCTGCGCGAACTATCTTTTAAATGGTCCACGGTGGGGACTGGCTTCTTTTTTTTTTTTTTTTTTTTCGGTGGATAGCAGTTTATTCTTAAAATTCCTAAATTTAACCCTTTTCCCTAAGTATTGTATAGTGTCTTACTCTAAATATTTGCCGTGTTTATTTTATTTGTGTGTGTGTGTGGGGGGACTTAAACTCAACCCTAATATCACATTGTTATCGTTTAGCCTGATTCTTAACATTATTACAAGTCAGTTAATTTTAAATGGATGTATTTGTAAAATGAAAATAATTGACGTATATTTTTGACTGCACACACAAAAAATAAAATAAAAAATAAAATAAGATAAAAATAATAGAAAACAAATACATAAAATACCATAATATTCCTTAACATTGATTTAAAACTATTTACAAATTTGAAATTTGAATTTCATATAATAATTGTGTTTGTCCATCACTTCGTTAAGTTCCTTAGGTCGCACGATCGTTATGTCCCGCCAGTACATGATAGATAATTGATGATTCCTTTTTGATTGCGTGGAAAGACAAAATGCATATCAGAGACGCTACTTGGTTTCAGAGAAAAATAGAAAGAACGGAAGCTAGGTAGAAATGATAAACTTCGGCTGATACCTCATAAATAATGGACTATTCCGTTTTGATCGCATGGGAAGACGGAAAAACATATCAGAAACGCTACTTGGTTTCAGTAAAAAAGAAAGAAAAAGAGAAAGAAAGAAAGACAGGAAGATAGAAACGTTCAACTTCTGTATTAGGGAAATGAAAAAAATTTAATTTCATTTTTTTTTCATTTGTAAATATTCAATTCTTAAAATAACGACCACCATTCGTATTTATGATTGTTATTGAAATATTTTGTTAAAGTTATTAAGCTCAAATATTTAACGATTCAATAGAGGAATTTCTACGGATATTTTATTGTTGTAGAACTCGCCATGAGTTTATTCAATCATAAACTGAAGAATTAAGATTCACATTTCACATTATTAAAACTAATAATAATAATAATAATAATAATAATAATAATAATAATAATAAGCGACAAATACTGATTTACAAACCATACAGGTCGTTTCTACTTGGAAGACCGGAACAACACAAGTCATATTTAGCCTTATGTTGCATGAAGTTATACTTAGTAAATAAAAACAACAGATTTAGAATCACCTGTAGAAACTGTCAGTGTTATACCCCAGGTAAAAGGCAGAATTTTAAAATCTGATTTTCAAGGCAAGTAGAGATTTTAATTGGCAGACTGGCCCTACACGATCTTCCTAACCATACTTGCACTTGTGTTGTACAAAGCTAACCCGTATAAATTAAAATATAAATATCATTTTATTTTTTAAGAAACAAGATTTGACATTGCAACGACACACATACACAGATACTCAGTATTTACCCAAGTCCTCCTCCACAAGGCGGGATGTGGCACAAAGCCGGTTATTTAACGTGGGGCTTTCTGAGCCCGTAGGCTCGGACAAAAATTCTCCATAGACCCCGTAATAACGGGGTTGGGTAATGCCTACCTCCCCAGACGAGGCTATGCCGAAGGGTAGAATTTCGTCTGGGTTCCTACCTGCCCGAAGACAGAGAGTTGACAAACTGAGTACTGTCACACACACACGCGCACGCACGCAATTATATATCTTCAATTTGCACACACACACACACAAATAAAAAAAATAAAGGAAAGTTATTAAAAAAGAAACAAGCAAGTCTTTGATTGGATCCGCTCTTTCTTCTCAAATCGTGTAATAAAAGTCGTGTCTTCAATGTTAAAAGACCTGACCTAGCATTCCGACTTCAGTCATTTTCTCACCGGCGTGACGTGGTTTCCTTCTGTCTTTTCTATAAATATTTTCATGGTAATTGTTCTAATTAGTTTTACGCATGAATTTAAACGTAGTACTAGATTGGCAGTTAGGTCTCATCGTTTTACTGTTGAAATAACTAGATATAACCGTATGTTTTATTCCACTGTTTTTTCTTTTCTCGCACTTCTCGCCTGTGCAACTCTCTACCAATTTCTTGCTTCCCTACTGCGTTCAAAAACTTAAATGCAACGCCAATATCCATCATCTGTCTTCCTGAATCCTAGTCTTTTATTGTCCTTTCTTCTCGCGGGCGTTTTCTCAGTTTCTTTGACTCTCAAGCACCCAATTACGTTTTAGTGGTTTTATCGCCTTGCTTGAGGTGAAATGATAAAATAAAACAGAGAAGACACAAAACAAGACAGCAATAAAGAATAAAATTGTGACTGTCATCATGGCGAAATCTTTTCAATGCTATCAGAATCAGAGTTATTGTTATCGGTGCGCAAATAGCAGGCACCTGTTACACTAGATACCAGGCCATTCTCTTTCTGACAAAAGCAAGTGTTCAATTTCCTTTGAAATCTAAACGGGGGAAATGTTTTCAAAGCCCTTCATGGAAGCTAATTAACATTTTCCAGCCAAGTCTGCCATCCTTGTGTCACTCGCAATTACATAAATCAGAAGGATACGGCTTTGCTTGGTTTCTAATTCGGCCTCGCATAATTGTATTTCTTCTTCAACAGAATCATCATCATCATCATCATCATCATCATCATCTACTGCTACTATTACTACTACTACTAATAATAATAATTATCGCAAAAGTAATAATTTATGAAGAAATTGCCGCGTTTTACGATCTTCTTTACTTTCAAGTTTAATTTTTTCCTTGTTATTAATGTTTTTTTTTTTAAAAATAGTTTCCCCATTTCTTTCTTTTTTCCTTTTTTTATTCTAATATTGTTTTTTTTTTCTTTCATATTTTTCGCCAATTTCTTTTGCATTCTTTGGTTCTTTCTTTTTACTCCTTTTTTTTTCTTTTTTCTTCGTTGTTTACTACTTTTTTTCTAGCGTCTTTTGTTTATTTTTATTTTTCATCATTTACTATTTTCGTTGTTTCGTTGTTTTTTTTTCTTTATTCAATCCGTTTTCTTTTTTCTTTCTTTCATTTGTCATATATATATATATATATTCCCACCATCACAATGACCACGCTTATCATCAATATTAGAATTAGTTTGTTTGTTTTTTTTAACTTGTTCTCATTCGTTCCCCCATCTAAGTATCATTCATTCACGGCATTTTAAAGATCTTCAAAATAATTTTATTCTTATAACAATCCTGTCGTCAAACCTGAAATTATTTTTCTAATATCATGATCATTGTTTGAACAAGTTACTAGTTGCTACGTAATTCCATTCGTTTTCTTTATTGTCTTTTTAAAGGCGTCTAAACCCTGCGCTCAACCTCACCCCAACCCAGCTCCGCCCTAACTTCTGCTTCCGATGTTTCAGCATCAAGCCGCCATTGCATTTCATGGTTGCTATAGCGCTGACGATAGTGTCGCGCGTTTTAATGACGACATTTTCCTCATCAGGGATGATGGGTTGACTGCATTACTATGGCAGGTGCCATTTATGATTTGGAGACAAAGTGAATGACGACAGCTATGGTGCGAAGAGGAAAAAACTCTGGGGGTGCGCCGCTGATTATCAACCGACTTCGATGCCACTGGAAGTAACGAGGAAGACGTTCATAGGAACGCTAATAATTACACGCAGCGGAACAAAGTGCATAATGAACGCCATAAATATTAAAATTAGCATCAGTATTTAAATAACTTTCGGTAATATCAATGACTTGATCTTCGTCATTAAAACAAACTCCAGGATAGTCTTTCGGTAAAGCTGTTGGTAAATTGTTATGATACAATCGTCAAAGTCCAAATTGTTCTGTCACATTGAAAAGAGTCACTAATATCGGAAAATTTGTACAGAGAACTGAAACCTTTCTACGTGAAATTAATGTCGTAAAATCTAATCTAGGGCAATAGGTTCTATCAAACAGCATCAACTACAATTACTTATCAACGTTCTAGGAAGCATAGGTGGTACTGGTATGTGACTCAGGATTCAGGTGTGACTCAAGCCACTTAAATATTTGTAGAAAACACGAAAACATTAAGGACTTTTCTTTCATTTTCTCACTGAAACCAAGTGGTGTTTTTGATATGTCTTTTGTCTTTCCACGCGATCAAAACGCCATTAGTCCATTATTTATGAGGTATTACCAGGAGGCATTAAACTCTTCTAATTTTCTTTCTTTTTTTCCCACTGAAACCAAGTAGCGTTTCTGATACATCTTTTGTCTTTCCGCGGGATCAAAACGGAATATCCATTATTTATGAGGTCTTGGTAGGGTGTAACATCTAAGGAAGTGGGGGGTAGGGGGTGGCAAACTCAATTATTATATTGTGACTTTCTAAGCGTAGCTTTGATTTGGCACAAGGCCACAAGTTTAGGGAATCCAGTAAGGATCGTACACACTATTCAGTCGTAATTGAGCTAACGAAACATACCTGTTAACCAATACACCACGCCGAAGTGCTTTGTGGCGATTTTCTAAGTGTAGCTTAGATGTGGCACAGGGCCGAATGCATAGAGAACCCAATAAGGATCGAACTCATTATTCAGTCGTAACTGATCTAGCAAGACAATGTTGCTAAGCATTACACCACGTCAAAGCGCCCAGGTAGAATTATTATATGATAGCCATATCTCTGATGGCGCTAAAAACTCTTATTAATAGTAAAAACGATCAACAGAATAGACCGTCATATTTTATGACATGGGTAAAATAGAATATAAGATTGTACTGGACATAAAGTAGGGGATTTGTTTTCTATTGTTAAGTAATAAACTTATCTTTCTAGAAATTACAACATATATACAAATTGTAAAATGTGCTTAAAGACCGAAAAGGGTGTTGTCTTACATCAGGACAACGCCAGACCCACACGTCTCTTTGTAGACCCAACAAAAATTGATACAGACTGGCGTATCATATTACACGCGTCCTACTCATCTGATCTTGTATCTTCAGATTATCACGTATTTCGATCCCTAAAATATTTAAAATAACATTTACTGTATATACACATGTATAGTATGAGTTTTCATTATCGTTTTTTTTATGCAGAAAAATAGTAAGTCACACTATACACGGGTCATTTTTTTTGAAAAGGTTAAAAACCATGCGTTTTCGGTGACCGGTTGCACTTAACACAGCTAATATTTTTTCTGGAAGAATTAAAATTCACTATATCTTACCTGGCAGGCTGGAATTCTCACGGTACTTTTGGCTGGCATTAACGGTACAGGTAAGCTCTTTTAGGATTATGTACTGGTAATCCTGACAAAACGGTTGTCATTGGAAAGGCAATACCTCTGCAACGCGAAAATGAATGCAAATTTAAGTTAGGAAAAAATCTATTAATTCTTCATTTGTATAAGTTGCTTGTTGATTTTTAAATGGTATACATAGTGGATGTGGTTTTGCTTTTCATGAGGCAACAAAAGGGAATGCACGTGGGCTACATAGGAGGTAGGTCAAGGATAAAGAAGCGACCCTAGGCAAAACACAAAAGTATGGTATCTAAATCATCGGATTAGATATTTAACGGTAAGTGTTTTTTTTTTCTCACTCTTTTGTGGTAGCTTTGTACAAAAAAGAATGAATACCATTTATTTGCTATAAAATGTCTAGGATGATGACCAGTACGGCAATATTTCACTATAGTTTGCCTACTAATATTTCTCAGAAGATGGGACTCATTATACACGAGCTATATGAAAAAATCAGGACTTTCTAAAACAAACAAAAAAAAAATCAGTAGTCGTACTATGCGTGAAGTAGACTTATACACGAGTCTATACGAATGTCTGGTTAATCTTTCAGAACGATGGTGAATTCTGGGAGGATGAAATCATGAAGCTGTCTCAAAGATGTCGAACGGTAGCAGAACGAGATGGTGTATACGTAGTTGAATAAATGCACGTGTAATATAATCGAGTCTACCGGGGTAAAATGGGTAAGACAACGCCTATTTTGAATTCAAATCCTCATATTATTTTCTCTAGAGGACTTAATAAAAAAAAACGACTATGCTTGCACCATAAATCTCCTCTTTAAAACAGAATAGTTACTTGGTATCTATATGAATACATAAAGTATGAAATAAGCTTTGTTTGGTCCTTACTTTTTTGTACGAAATTGGAAAGGATCCAGGGATAAAATGAGTAAATAACGATTATTATCCTTTACATTACCTGTGTCGTAATAAATAGCTTAAGATGTTATGCTCTTACTAAACACTTTTCAATCACATATCAGTCAATTTGGGGTCAAACATTGTTAGCTAAATAGGGAATATTCTATTCTTTGGCTACACTGTTTATTGCCTCTCCGGCATCTACATTGGCCAAGACATTTGTCAGATTCTTCACACTATATTTCTTCTGTTTCTTGGGTACACATATATTCGAGGCATGTTTATGAAATTTTCAATGATTTTATAAACACTTCAGTACTAGAGGCATAGAAACACATGACTTAACCCTAGAACAATAATCATCAATTAAAGTTACACCACTAGAAACCATAGGTATATCATACCCGATTTTGAAAATATCAAAAAAATATATATATATTAAATATAAATCTTTATTTGAATTATTTTACATGCAGGCACTTCAAACTTTGTACTTTGAGTTAACATTAATAGGAACCGAAAAACATATTATTTAGGTAAGAAAATCAGGTACTGAATATTGTAACTAAAAATAGGAAAATTTGTTCAGGGTACTATATACCCATGGTTAGTGTTCTAGAGTTAATAATCACAATAGTATAAAAAAGAGTGAGGAAAACAGGTAAATATTAAACACAATGTCTCTTTTCAAATGTGCACAGAATCTTACATGTCGGGTCACCCATTTTACCCCGATTACAAAAACTTTGATATTTTTCAGTAAATGACTATCACAGAAGTTAATACACTACAGAAAATCAAAGATTGTGACTCAATGTTACTTTTACAGATATATTTTGATTATTTATAGCCTAAAATTCAAAAGACGCAAATGAGATACTGACCTTATGAAGTCCTTATCAGCAACCCAAAAGTAAAAGAAAGGCAATATTTGGCTTTGTAAGCAAATTTATACAGGTAAGGAGTCTGGGTACCATAATACAGGTACACAATCCCATAATTCATTTCAGAAAACGAACAATGGCACATCTATCATAGCTCATACTTTGCATACGCATTTTATCCCGGATACCCATTTTACACCAGTAGACAATAATAATAACAGTAATAATAATAATCATACTTATTATAAAACCCAGGTTGTGTGTGTGTGTGTCTGTACGTTTATATATTGGATCGGATTTCCTACATTTTTCAACCGATTTCAACAAAACTTCACAGGACTACGTAAAATTACATTGCGGTGGTTCTGACAGCGCCAAAAATTGGAAAAACACAATTGTTTTTGCACGAAATCAATTTCAAAAAACGATTAAAAGGCATCGTTGTCGAGAATGAAAGGGGAACAACTCATATCGATTTATACTTATTATAAAACCCAGGTTGTGTGTGTGTGTGTGTGTGTGTGTGTTCGTTTATATATTCGATCGGATTTCCTACATTTTTCAACCGATTTCAACAAAACTATTTTTTTGTCAGGTAGTGTTTCTTATTGTCTTGCACACTTCTTTATTTTTACATTCAGAATGCTTTAAAAATTCAATTTACAAGACAATTGTTTATAATAAAATTCTATTCAATCGGTAGACTCATAACGATTGAAAACAATGTTTTTGTTTGAGTTTGGGTTTGACCAATTCGTAAAAAAACAAAACAAAACAAACAAACAAACAAAAACTAATTAAGACATGCGTGTCCGTCAACCTTAAACAATAATCTTCGTCAATTTTAATTTTCAGTCTTTATGATGGTGGATACTTGATCTATTTCTTACTGTTACATCCCCGGGCAACGCCGGGCTCTACTGCTAGTAATAATAATAATAATAATATTCAGTACTTAAAATATGCCGTCATTTTTACACTAAATCTAAGCTAATATGAATATAAGTTTATATTGAGTATAAAGCGGGGTTTTCTATTGTTGTTAAGTAATACACCGATGTCACTTAGTCATTGCCAAATATTCATATTAATAATGGTAAACAATGGAACCCTCGGCGTGGTGGAATGGTTAGCAAGCTTGTCTCGCTAAAACAGTTACAATTGAATGGCGAATTCGATCCTCATTGGGTGCTCCATACTTTCTGTCTTGTGCCACATCTAAGCTACTCTTAGAAAATCAATATAATAATTGTAAAATTATATAACATGTGAAAATCCAATATTAATAAACTAATTAATTATTTTTTAAATATAGGTTCCTTTTCATTAACTTGACTACTACTTGGAGGTTTCCAATACATTTTGAGTTTGCTTTTCAAGAAGGACGCCGACCGTAGAGTGAAAGATAGCATGAAAGTTTCAAATAAATTACACTGAGATCAAGATTGAGTAGTTACACCAGTAACGTCAGCATGAAAGAGGTTATACTGTGATTAGTAAATATCTATAGAGAATTTGCTTCGCTGTTTAACTGAAGTGCAAAACAATCAGAGGCAGCAGGACACACATCCAAACTCGTAGAAATAGATTCACCCGGATGTAACATAATAGGCAAGGATGCAGTGTCTCTATGACAGAGTAGCCGTGACAGTAATGGAACTCAGACCGGATTTAACAACATTTGGTTGCGGAATGTTGGCTGCAAGTGCTCTAGATTTTCCTCTGGTAACAGCAACAATGGCATTTCAGGTGCAAAAAAAACACCTATGAATAGCCTACTATGGGCTACCTATGAGTAGCATACTATTGCTATCTTTTTAAGTATCGTATAAAATCGGACCAATGTCTACTTTTTTTTTTATTCTGTTGCAAACCGGACCAATGTTGTGCAAACGGGACCTACTTCTACCTACCAAAATCTCGTGCTAACCTAGCTTATATCTGCCTTTTTGATTTTCTTGAAAAATGAAACAATGTTGACCTATGTCTGACCTTTTAAAATCACTTGCAAACAGGACCAATGTCTACCTTTTGACTCGGTCAAGTCGGACCAATGCCAACATTTTTTTACTGTTTTTTCTTTTTTCTATCTATCTATCTTATCTATCTATCTATCTATCTATCTATCTATCTATCTATCTATCTATCTCAGGCTGTTCGTATCTATCTATCTCAGGCTGTTCGTATCTATTATTTTCTATCTTCTATTGATCTATCTATCTATCTATCTATCTATCTCAGGCTGTTCACATCTATCATCTATCTATCTATCTATCTATCTATCTATCTATCTCAGGCTGTTTGTATTCATTCATCTATCTATCTATCTATCTATCTATCTATCTATCTATCTCAGGCTGTTCGTATCTATCTATCTATCTATTATCTATCATCTATCTATCTATCTATCTATCTATGTTATCTATCTTCCCTTGCCCTCTCAGTCTGTTCATTAGTTCAATTTTCTAGAGAAATATAAAAGGTTTGACAAGGAGAAAAAAGAATCTTTAAATAGTAGAACATTTTCATAAATACTTTGACCATAATCTTCTTTCTCTTGAGATTTATTACTTTCACAACATCAAGAGTGAAATACATCCCCTTCTCTACACTTGGCTACTTGCTTTAATACGATTTAGAAACTTGTAACGCCGCTCCTGTCAACAATCTGAAATGAGATATGACATGAAGTTACCTTCTTTATATTCTCAAAAATAATATAAAACAATCCGCCATTTTATTGGATCTGACTTGTAAAGTAATTGGCAATCGAACAGATGCACGCAATCCTCAAGTGATCCCAGTCAATTAATATTTTTTAAACGACACATCTTTTCAGAACATAATCGATCATGGCTCTCCATGGTTTCCTTTTCTTTATTGTCTGTGAATCACTATGACTTAGGAGAGATAATGGAGTAGTCTCCGGCTGCCTTCTCTACAGATTTGAATTCCCTGTAGTCCTTTTATCTTTCTAGACTAGCTAACCCTCAACGCAAGAGATGTTAGTCTGCCCTGATATTTGAATGAATCAGAAGAGATGGGTTCAAGATTTTTTTCTCAAGAGCATTAGAGAAAATGGAGTGTTTGCACGGTTTTAAAAAATTATTCTAAATTAGGTACCACCATTGATTTGCTAAAAAATTAACATACCATGATGAAAAAAATACCCCAAAACTTAATAAAAACAAAGTTTTATCGTCAAAATCTTTGTGTTATTATTCAGAAGAAAGACTAAAGATTTTTTGATTATTAAACTATATTTTTTTTATCCTTTTTAGAACGTTCGAAATTTCAGTTAAAAATCTTTTTTTTCTTGCATCATAAGATGGTGGTGGGGGGAAAGGATTATTATAGGAAATTTTAACGTCCTTTTGCGGTGAAAACACATTGATTTGGAAATTCTTTCAAAAATCAAATAATTGTCGGATTTTAATAAAGCTTTCAAGACTTATTCACAATTGAATAAAACTGTTTCAGAAATGTTTTTTTTTTTTAGAAAATCTTGGTAAAATATTTTTTTTTACATTTTATTTAATTTTAAGATAATTTCGAGAAATCAAATTTTCTCCCAATTACTGTCTGTATTAGCTAAAAGCAGAACACTTTGGAGAATTTAAATCATTAATTTCTTTTTGTAAAACAGATACACTAGTTAATAAAAATCTGCTCTGAATCGTAAAAAAAAATTCATTAAAATTTAGACATTATTTCATTAAAAAAACTGTTAATTGCTTTTATGAATAAAATATATTATGGACATTAAGAAAAAAAATTCTTGCTGAATAATGACTTTTTACAGGAACTGTTTTCATTTTGTTTTTAAATATTAATAAAAATAATTTATAAAGTTTCAAATCTTTTCAATTTCTACCTTACTTTATCCCCGTTAAGTGATATTGTTTTTAAGTAAAAGCTATAATTACTAATTATAAATAGAAAAAAAAGCTTAGAACAAATCATCAAACACTAATATTTTAAAATAATTTTTCGTATGCACATAAATGTACTGACTTTTGTAGATTAAGACGTCCAAGCGCAACATTATCAAAATATAAATCTAAATTCTCTAAAATTCAATAAAATATTAGATTACAGAGAATATTTTCCTAAATTTTTAAGATTACTGAATACTTAGAAATTATATTAAAAAAAGCGCTTACGATATATTCCTCAGTTATTTTTTACAGATATATCCACCGTCGAAAAAAACATTAGATTAAATTTCATCTGTCATTCAAGCTGACAGCATGTCAACACTTTAAATAAACAGGTAGCGTCGTGTTAAAAATGCATTGATACAGTATATTAGACTTAATGTAAGTAACATTTGTTTCAACTCAGATTAATTAAATTTTAAATCAGCTAATATTCCTGAAATAAACTTTCAGAAAATTATATTTTTTTTTTGTAAGAGATTTTTATGGTAACTAAAAATAGCGCCCAAATCAACAATTTCAGAACGAAAACTACTTCCGGTCAATTTAAATTAGTTTTTGAAATACAGCAAAGTACTTTGCTGATTGGAAATATTAAATTAAATTTATTAATTAGAAATTAAAAGTAAAACAATTCATTTTAGAACATTCATTTTAAACCTTAGATATCGCGAAACTTTGAAGGTACCTATTCTGTCTACTAGGATGACGGCAGAATTCGATTCTCATTGATCCCCCCACCCCGTAATCTAGATTAGACAAAGATAAGTTTCACAAATAAAGATCTACTCCCAAAACCGTGTAGCAATAAGTAAGCGAGTTTCAACAACCAATATTTTTACGGCTTATCAAACTTTTGCAAGCTTATCAGAGAAAAGATCCCCACCGTTATTGGCGATTATCCTAGTATATGCTGATTGTATCACGCAAGGAGGGGAAAGATCTCTCTAAAATAGAGGGTGGGGACAATTTCCGGGTGGGTGCTTGTAATGCCAAATATAAACCTGACTAATGTTTTTTTCTAACTTCAAGTATAAATTTGTCAATTGTTTACCTATAGTTTCAAGTATAAACCCAATCAATTTATTTGTATAGATATAATAATAATAATAATAATAATAATAATAATAATAATAATAATAATAGAAATAGAAATCTCAAAAATGTGACATATGGGAACATCAACAATCCTTGTTGTAGTTGGAGCCCTCGGATTGGTTAGAAAAGATTCCAGTAGACTAATTGAAGGGATCCCTGGAAGCCCATGCCTTAGAGAAATACAAAAAAAAAATGTTCTCACAAGTCCAGCCCACACTTTACGAAGGGCTTTATCTATGTAAAATATGTTTTTATTTTTCCCGTGGAAAATGTCATGATGCCATTTCTAACCTTAGGTCTCTTGGCGGGCCCGGGAAAGAAATGAGTACACATCAGAAATCAAAGGAAATAAAATAATAATAATAATAATAATAATAATAATAATAATAATAAAAGTAGCTGAACCCCTTGCATCTATTGTTCAAGTGCGGAAATGGTAGATTTTGTTGGGACCCGGTAGGGAAACAATTATACAACAGAAATGAAAGATAATAATAATAATAATAATAATAATAATAATAATAATAATAGATAGAAGGATCTTGAAGTGAAAAATTAAAAAAAATGGCACATGAGCACATCAATAATTCCAGTTCTACTTTGATTGGAAATGGTTCCGATAGACTCATTGATGGGATTCCTGGTATGCTATGCCTTAAAGAAATACAACAGAATTCTTCTCACAAATACAGCTCACACCTTACGAAGAGCTTTATCAATGTGGAATGTGTGTGCTTTTAGGTTAAAAATGTTCAATGAAATCGTCATGAGGCCATTTCTTATCTTAGGTCTCGTGTTGGGAGCCGGAAGAAAATGAGTATACAACAGAAATGAAAGGAAATATTATTATTATTATTAATAATAATAATAATAATAATAATAATAATAATAATAATAATGATAAAGAAAATCATTACCTTAAACTCTTCCAGTATTTTTCAACACTTATAAAAGAAAAAGAAAAAAACAGTGTTTGCCAATGTTCCATAATATTTCGACAGTATATCTGTCTTCAAGTTAAGTTTAAAAATTGCGTACAAGTATGAAAAATGTTACAAAAAAATACGAGTCTTTCTATAATTGTCTCAGTTTTATCTTATATTTCACTTGTCTTAAGAAAAACGGATGTACTGGTAACCAACGTGTCAAAACGAATGAAACACGGCCATCGTAAATAGCGTGCAACTGAAACGTGGGTAACATGACGGTGATCGTGTTTATTGAGAAATTTTCCATTAGTTGATTGCTTAATAAGAGGAATTAATAAAAAAAGTTTAGTATAAATACTATGAAACTCTCACATCATTCTTTTATTCCGGGACGTTAGAAATTTGCATGTGTAACTATTCTCATGTGTTTTAAGTGTTGCAATGTCTTTCTTTTTTTTTTTTTTAACTTACAAACGACTGTAATTTCAACGAACATTTTAAGGTGCATATTCTTAAAAATTATCCAAAATCCACTGACCTTTCCTTTTGATATATTTATACTTGTATGCAATTTTTAAACATTGAAGAAAACAGTCATACTGTCGAAACATTGTTAAACACTTAATGTTCTCGTTTCTTAAATCGCATTCTTCTCTAAGCGTGGTTAATAGTAATAAAAAAATAATCTGATATCAGACATAGATATCATAGCTTCTGACCTTAATTGATTGGGTGGCGTTAATATAGTCATAGTTTATTTCAATTCGGTGTAAATATTAATGAACGCGGCAAAGCAACTCTCAGCAGGACTGTAAACGTAGTGATAACAAACACCGATAATGAGAACAGTAGTCCAAATATAAACAGTGTAAATAAGAATTGATATCGATATTTAACTTTAAACGGATTCATAGGTTTTTGTGCAAGTAAAATACATAGGAGGCATAGGCAAAAATGTATATTTTCAATAAATGAAATTTTCAAAAATATTTTATTGAATAAGAATATTAACAAATAACATGTTCAATATGATTTCCATCATTTTTTATGCAAAGGTTAATGCGCTTTGTAAGATTCACATCAACTCGATACAATACCTCCACATTGCCGTCACCTTTAGTACATTCACTCTTTATGCATTCAATCAAGTGAGTTGCGTCTGTGATTCTCACTGAGTACACCTTCTCCTTTAGCGTACCCCAGAAAAAGAAGCCAATACTTCCATCTTTCAACAAAAAAACATGTTTAATCTGTGAAGATAAAAAAAAAATAGAGAATTAATGAGATTTGCTATGCGTCCAGACTTTAGGGACACTCTGTAGTGGTCAAATACATACGGCTTCTCTGATCATTTCACATTAAAGGCTCACGGCCACATCACCTTGAAACACTACTTCCTGTATGATCACCGATCTAAGAATATTTTCTGGTTATTGGTTATTTAAATGCCTTGAAAAGGACGATACTTGTTATTTAAAGTGATTTTCCAAGCGTAGCTCAGATGTGGCACAAGGCCGAAAGTATGGGGTACTCAGTGAGGATCGAACTCACTACTAAGTCGTAATTGTTCTAGAGAGACAAGCTTGATAATCATTACACCACCTCGAGGTACCCAAAATAATTTTCCAAGTGTAGCTTAGATGAGGCATCAGGCCGAACGTAGAGGGCACTCAGCGAGGATCGAACTCACTACTCAGTCGTAACTATTCTAGCCAGACAAGCTTGCTAACCACTACACCGCCTCCGGGTGACCATACTGGCTATTTAAATGACCTGAAAAGGATTACGGTGGTTATTTAAATAAGGGATCTCCAAAAAAAAAAGACGGTAGGGGCACGGCAGGTTTCTATTGCAGATGGACCTTTTAAACGGCAGGTTCCTATTGCAGATGGACCTTTTAAACGCGTTAGTAGTTCACCGTAACACATCTGGCCAAAATTTCGACCTAAAAAAAATTACCAATCTGATTAAAAGAGAAAAAGAATTCACGAAGAAGAAAGTGCACTGATCTCACAATTCTCTGTGGTCAACCTCCGACCGCGCTCATACACAACATCACCGATCATGGAAACAATATTAGTAACACAATGAGTCATAGGAAGTAAAAAAAAAAATCCCGAGATCTACTTGTATAAATATACAACGCCATCTTCACCCAAGCTTTTCACCGACCGGTCAATGATTACTCCAAATTACATTTCGATTCTTGATCTCGTTACGAAAGATGGTAAAGGGCCTACTACATGCTCACAACCTAAGAAGATGAAACGCCATGTCTAGAAACAAGAACGTGAACACAGTTTCCCATATTATATGTAGATGCTTTTTTCGGGGTTTCGCCTGCTCCTCCGGGCGGGTAGGTAGATGATACTTTGGACAACTTCTATATCGATCCTATAGATCAGCTTTTCTCCACTACGAAATCTTCTCCAATCTACACATCCAAACATGTGACTGGCCATACCAATGAGTGAGACAGGTATCAAGGGACGGACAAAAACATCTCTCGTTGTGGGCGGTGAAGAACTGACACCCTCTTTCTCGAGCATGACCGTTAACAGAGGCTAGCAACTCGACTAATTATCACGAAAAATGTCATAAACAAGCCCCTAAACAAAAACATCAGGGCTCATTTCCAAATGTTAACAGGGACCAGCATATGACTCGTTTTGCTGTCCTTTCAGATCTCAAAGACTCTTTACACTCGTCCATTTTCCTCGCAGTAGATGCCACTCAGAAAATCTTCGAGAACCATCCGCTGGCCATAAAAGAGAAACACTCGAAATTGAGATAAAATCACACCATTATATAAACAGATACGTCCATAGTATCACACTCGTCTGATTTCAAATTCTGTAGATTTTAGCGGTTTCAGTAAATTAAACATGACTTCTCTTACCGAAACATCAGATAAAGATCTTTATTTTTTTCTTCCCCATGTTACAAGACCCTTTTCTTACACGCGAGTTTATCTCTCATTCTCATGAAGCCACCTATTGAGAGGCGAGACACGTAGTTGAATAGCTGGTCCAATTTGTATTACTACCTCCATACATATATTGAACTTTTTTTATATATATATATATATATATATATATATATATATATATATGTTTATATAGAAATAATTATATATATATATATTTATTTATATATATATTGATGCATGTTCATTAAATAATATAGACAAGTTTTGATTAAAACATGTATCAATATGGTGATTTCCTTTCGTCTTTCAATGATAATGTAATTAAGCTTATCAGACAATATGAAAGGAACTTACTTAAAATAAATAGATAAAACTTGTCTATATTATTTAATGAAACATGCATCAATGAAAAAAAATGCTGCATATACATATATATATATATAATGGAATGGACAAAGTCCGACAATTATTTAAATACATTTTTATGTTTAACATTTACCGGCTTGAATGTCAGAGAAATCTTCATAGAAAATATTCGTCCTTCGACAGGATTCGAACCTGTTTCCTATACGGAACCGTCATATACCCAGACCCCTGACGTGCCTTGCCGCTCGGCCACAAAGGAGCGTTCGGTTGGCAAGGTCGAATTTACTGCTTATAAACTTTCCATGAATCTCTCACGTACATTCATAACTGCTCATGGCACGTCTGACCCGGGGTGGTAGTACCTGTCAGGGTCCCAGCAATGAGCAAATGGTTAATCCCCAAACTGGGGTCAAAACACTATGGAAGTGTAAAAATAGATTTTAATACCAGAAATACTTCTTTTAAAAAATATTGCCAGCAATACATTGTTGAAGAAAAAATATTACCAAAAATAGATTTATGAAGGAAAAAAAGATTACCAGCAACAAAAATTGTGTTGGCATTATATTGAGGCCTGTTTAAAAATAGAAGGAAAGACACGGAAGACGAAAAATAGGCTTTGAAATATATACAAAACAATAGTTAAAGTAATAATATTATTAGCACTATATTTTATTCTATATATATTCCAAAAAACAAAATAACAAATATTTGCGCTCCCGTCCGACTCTCGCATTTGTATTTATGAGAGAAGGAAGATTTCATTAAACTGTAAAGGGTTTACAAATAACATGAGTTTTAAATAAATACATTGAGGTTGATATACCGTTTTAAACAAACCAAACCAAACTATCGATATGAATCTATTTCAAAATTTTGTTGGCATTAAATGACCATAAAACATAAAAACCAACGAGCAAAATTAACGATAATAACTCAAATACGTTTAGCGACTAAAAATTACGTTTATAGTCATAAAGAAATTATGTCTGATAAAAAAAAAATCCACGCATATATTGGTTTTATTTCTGGGTCGTATTTGTAATATAATACCAGTGTTTCAATATGACTAGCCATTTTCAAAGATGATTTTGATGTTTGTTATGTCGTCTATTTGATTTTTTTTAATATCGCGTTTCTCTTGTTGGCTTTTGTCGGGTTTCGCCTATTCACGTATGAATTTATTACACGCACACACACACAAACACGCACACACGTGCACGCGCACACACACGTTCTTGAGGTCCTAGACAAAAATTTCTTGACGGATATAGAAATGTGAGGACCTGGCATCTCAAATTTAATTTTTCACTTTCTCAAATACGTGATGTTTTTTCCTCTGTCTTTTCTATAAATATTTTCATGGCAACTGCTCTGACGAGCTATTTTCACTTGTGCCCCGACTGCATGAATTTAAGCGTGCTACTAGGTTGGCATCTCGGTCCCACCTCTTCACTGTCGAAACAGTTAAATTGTAACCATAATTTCTATTTTTCTTCTTCTCTTTTGACTTTTCCCGACAGTAGAACTCCTTTATATCCTACTTGCTTGCCTGATAACTATAATCTTCAAATATTCAAATGTAATGTCAATTGGCATATTCTGATGGCTTGATCTTAGTCCCCGGCCTTCTCTTTATCCTTTCTCCAACAAACACCGCTTTTTTTTTTTTTTGGTCTCACTCTCTGTAACTGGTTTGCTCCCGGCCTTGCTCGTGATGAAATGCTTAAAATATTATATATATATATATATATATATATATATATATAAATTTCATTTCTATATATACATCTATTTTTTTTTTTTTGATTTTTTTGAATTGAACTGGTTCTGATGAATTGATTTGATTACGATCCCATTGTAATAAATTATAACCATGGAATATTAGTGTTTTTTTTTATAGCATATTATTTCTTACTCTGTCCTGTACATTGATTCTTTCCTCTTGAAATTATATATATATATATATATATATATATATATATATATATATATATATATATTAATAATTTCATTGTATTGCTTTATATCAAATGCTTGAGGAAAAGGGTAAAGATCAATACATCAGAATATATATATATTCTATCTATCTATCTATCTATCTATATATATATATATATATATATATATATATATATATATATAAAATCAGTTTTTCGAATTTATATATATATATATATATATATATATATATATATATATATATATAGAATGAGAGAGAGAGAGAGAAGATGTATGTATAAAATTTTTTTTTTTCCATGACAAAAAAAAATCAAATTTTTAGTTTACAAATCTCCTTTGCAGTAGTCCCCCTTTTTTCTTTCTTTTTAATGTTTTATAATTCATTACAACGACTTCTGCTCATAAAGAATATAACAAGGAAATTAAAAACACTTATTTTTTTTAATTTCAAAATTGATTGTCAGGGCAAAAGGCAAGAAAACTTTGGAGAAGAATGAATTACCCTTGTCGGTCTTCCTGCAATTCTTTGGATCATTTCGGCTACGTGACACGTGACTGGTTAAAAATAATTGGTGGTGGGACAGAATGGTATGACAGTTAGATTCATGCTGTTTTCAACGATATTAGTGTTCAAACGATTCACTCGAGTTCAAATGGAATTCGGACACTGTCCTCTAATTCCTTTTTATCAAGCTGAGAAAGGCGATTGAACATTTGAAAGACTTGCTATCCGTGTATAATATAAAGCTATTTTGTACGAGCTGACACATAAGAAGAGAGAACGATCGTTAGACTGATAGGCTTACCCAAAGTGTCTAATTTACATTGTTTATTGATACATAAGTCATTCTGTATCGGTCATACATTGGGGTGAGTTCAAGAGATTTTAATCATTTCAAGTAAGGCGATAAAGCCAGTAAGATGTAAACTAAATGGTTATTTGAAAGTCAACAGAGTAAAAAAAACTAAGAAAAATTTTTACGAAGAAATCAACAATAAAAAAGAACAGGATTTAAAAAATGAAGGCTTGAATATTACAATTGATAATTTCATTTAAATTTTATAGATTGCAATTGACAGAAAAGTAAAAAGCTGAAATTTCGTTTTTAGATGAAGAACTGATAGAGAAGAAACTATCTGAATAAAACTTACGGCTACATTTAGTAATTTCAATAGTACGAGGGTCAATTAATTTCCAAAACCAAACATATTATAAGTTGACACATCAGGTTGTGAAAATTAAAGACTTAAAAAATAAATCACAAACTGGCTTTGGCCAGCTGTTGCATTTATATCTTGGTCAAAATAAAGTAAAACAGATCTGCCGACTGATGAAAAAAAAAACGAAATGAAAATGCTGTCAATCTAGTATTTTGAATATTTAAAAAGCTTAAGACGAGGACAACAGTCCGAATGAATGTATATAATGTCTATTTTAATTAAAATAAAATATCTAAGAAATATAAAATATCCTCTGAAGAAATAATTTCATATTTTTATCAACGGCCGAAACGTCGTGAATATGACATCAAAGACGACGATAACAGCCCGAATAATGTAAATAGTGTAAATAATTACAATGCCTCATCTCAGAAATATAGACATATCCTGAAGAAGGCAGGAGCGTAGAACGGCCGAAACGTCGTGAATATGACACCAAACACGACGATAACAGCCCGAATAATGTAAACAGTGTAAATAATTACAATACCTCATCTCAGAAATATAGACATATCCTGAAGAAGGCAGGAGCGTAGAACGACCGAAACGTCGTGAATATGACAACAAAGACGACGATAACAGCCCGAATAATGTAAATAAGTAATAATTTATTAAATATTCATCTCAAAATATAGACATATTCCTGAAGAAGGCAGGAGATTATAAAAAAAAACGTCGTTTGTATGACACCAAAAAGACGACGATAAAAGCCCGAATAATGTTTACAGTGTAAATAATTGAATTACCTCATCTCAGAAATATATTCATATCCTGAAGAATTGTTTTTGTAGAACGGCCGAAACGTCGTGAATTGAAAACCAAAGACGACGATAACAAAAATGAATAATGTAAATAGTGATAAATATATTTTACAATGCCTCATCTCAGAAATATAATTATCCTATTTAAGGCAGGAAATATAACAATGGCCGAAACGTCAAGAATATGACAACAAAGACGACGATAACAGCCCGAATAATATAAATAGTGTAAATAATTTATATATATTGTCTCATATATTTATTTTTATATCCTGAAGAAGGCAGAATATACAAAATGGAAAAACGTCGTGAATATGACACCAAAGACGACGATAACAGCCCGAATAATGTAAATAGTGTAAATAATTACTTCTTTTAATTGTAAGAACTAGACAGATTTAATTACATAAATAGATTCATAATTAAATTTTGTTTGTAGTCTTCGTTAAATGTTAAAGTCATTTTAGGTTATTTTTAAAAAACTGTGAAAACACAAAACTAACTGGCATAGGACGCACTTCGGCGCATATGTTCTGCAAAGTAGTGCATTCCCCGAGACATAGATTTTCTCGTTTAAATAAATTAATGCTGGGATGCTGATTAAGTCGGCCAGGAAAAAGGTTGAAAGGTTACGCTTTTCTGATTGCAGCTTATAATTATGCAATTTAATCCATCTTTGTTTGTCTCATTTTCATCCAGTGATTTAATGTTTATTTATCGACGCAAATGATGAGCACGTTTGTCGCCTCTTCCCATCGACGAAAAGAAATTTATGTCGACGTCGTCGCACTTAAATACAGTGTTTCCATTACATTTAATCCAATCGAACGCTGTTTCTCGAGTTCGATTCCCCATCTCAGGCCACGGGAAAAGACCTGTTAAGGCAAGTAATAGAAATGCAATTGTGAATTTTTGTAACACATACAAATGCCTTATCGAATAAACAAGCAGGTGAAAATGTTCCGTCTGGAATAATCACCTCCAATCGGTTGTGAACTGGGGCATGAATTGGCTGGTCACCTTTAATGCTTCAAAAACAAAACTGCTCTCTATTAATCACCACAGAGATCATTCCCTGCCCTCCATTAGAATGTCTGACGCTCAACTTCTCGAGAGCAACTCTTCAGCTGCTCGGTCTCACGCTGACTGCTGACCTGAGATGGAACAAATACATTGAGTCAATTGCTTCGTCCACCGCAAGGAAAGTTGGCTCCCTGTGCCGCGCCAGGAAATTTTTCTCCCCAGAATCGATCCTCCAGATCTACAAATCAACAATTCGCCCTTGCATGGAGTATTGCTGCCATATATGGTCTGGAGCCCCTTCTGTTTGCCTCGGGGTTCTTGATAAGCTCCAGAGGCGGATATGCAATATAATTGGCCCTGATCTGGCATCTCGTCTACAGTCACTTTCTCACAGACGCGCCGTCGCCTCTCTCTGTCTGTTTTACAAATACTTTCATGGCAATTGCTCCGAGGAGCTGCATTCGCTGGTTCCCAGACTTCATGAGTTCAAGCGCCCTACGAGGCTGGCATCCCGCTCTCACCCCTTCACTGTCGAAACTCCTAAATGTATCCGTCTCTTCTACTCCAATAGCTTCATATCTCGCACCTCTCGCCTGTGGAACTCCCTTCCCTATTCCAGTTTCCCTGAGAGCTATAATCTCCAGCTATTCAAATGTAATGTCAATTGACATCTCCAGTTGCCTTGATCTATCCACTACCCTTCTCCCCATCCTTTCTTCTATCACTCCTATCTGATCTTGCTCCAAATTCTCTGTAACCCATTGCGTCCTAGTGGCTTCCCGCCTTGCTTGGGGTGAAACGCTTAAAAAAAACATGCCGGTGAATTTATTTATATGAACTGTCTAATAATGATCATGCCGGTGAGTATTTCTGGGCCAAAATACAAGTGCCGTCTCTAATAATCGGGCCGTGAGTATTTCTGGACCAACTACAAGTGCCGCCTCTAATAATCATGCCGGACTGTTTTTTGGGACTAAATACTAGTTGCACCTTGAATAATCGTGCAGGTGAGTATTTCAGGGCCAAAATACAAGCGCCGTCACTAATAATCATGCCATTGAGTATTTTTGGACCAAATACTGGTGCCGTCTCTAATAATCATGCCGGTGTGTATTTATGGACAAAATAAAAGTGCCGCTTCTAATAATCGTGCTGTGAGTTTTTTATGGTCCAACTACAAGTGCCATCTCTAATAATCATGTCGGTGAGTGTTTTGGGACCAAATACAAGGTGCGTCTTGAATAACAATGCCAGCGCGAAGTTTAACTTGAAAAATAAGCGTATACGTTCCACTGTGCCTATGCTGAATGCAGGTGATCATAGTTCTTCACATAGTTCTTCTTGATTTTTGCAGCGTTAAACAATTTTTTGACTCTTTACCGTCACCTTTTGTTACCGCTTCGAGCCATTTTTTAATCAGTGATCTGAGAAAACGTTCATATATATCTATTTATGAACGTTTAGACATTTCTCAACGAGTTGGATGACAACCATGATCTGACGAGGCTATGGAAGTTTGGTTGGTTGATTTGGTTTAGCGGCATATCAACACCTCTATGGGTTATTTAATACTGTCATCTAAATATTTTGAACAGAAATGTATGCCTTGAAGTAAATATATTTTTGAACTAATTGTATACCTTCAACTACAAATAAAATGCATTGTTGATAATTCTTAATTTACGCAATTCTTTTTTATCAAAATATGTAATTATTATATAAAAATGTATTTCTAAAAGTTCACGGTGTTTTGTTTTTGTTTGCGGTTCGCTATTTGTCCATAGCTGGGACCCTAACAGGTGCTACCACGCCTCGGTCAGGGTCGACCTGGAAACAACAGCAATTAAGAGAACTATGGAAGATCAATCGAGTTTTCATGTTAATATTTTGGCTTTGTTGTATTTTTTAAGCATTTCACCCTAAGCAAGGCGGCAGTGCCGCTAGCACGCAAGGAGTCACAAATGGCGAGAGCAAGAGTAAAAAGAGGTGTTTGAGGAAAGGATAAAGAGAAGAATGGTGATCAAGATCAAGACATCAGAATATGCCGCTTGACATTACATTTGAATTGTTGAAGATTATAGCTATCATGGAAGCAAGTAGGAGGAAGGGAGTTCCATTGGGAGGAAGTGCGAGATAAGAAGCTGTTAGAGTAGAAGAGGTGGTTACATTTAACTGTATCCACGCTTAAATTCTTGTAGCTGTGAAAGGAGCTCGTCAGAGCAGTTGCCATGAAAATATTTGCAGGAATGACGGAGAGAAGCCACATTGCGTCTGTGAAAAAGTGATTATAGACGAGATGCCAGGTCATGACCTATCACATTGCATATGCGTCTTTGGATATGCAAATATGATAGGTCATGAACCTCGAGATTTTTTTAAAGTGTTACACAAAATCAAAACCTATCTTGTGTTCAATTTCCTGATTTCCTGATTCCTGATTCCTGATTTCCTGATTCCTGATTCCTGATTTCCTGATTCCTGATTCCTGATTCCTGATTTCTTGTAAGTTTTTTTTTTTATAATTGATCCATACAGCAAAATATTGCAAGTGATTAGAATTTATTAATTCCAGATTCTGTATTTCTAAAGTCCATTTCTGATGTTACAAGAGCTTGATCTACATGGAAAGAACATGCAAAATGCATATGTCCTCTCTTTGTGTTTATTAAGATGAACTAGAGATTTTAATAGTATACAATTATATTTAGTTTCAGTAATTTACTTCATCATTCAGTTATGAGATCTTGGTGTGTATTGCAAAAGTCGTTTAGAGCACTGGTGAATAACAGATCCTGCAAGCGTGTGGTGCTATTGTAATGTAAGCAACGAGCGTGTTGGGAGTGAGGGGTAATAGGGAAAGAAGTAAAGAGACGAGAGGTAACAAAGATGTCACTGCCTCGAACTTTACGAACAAAATACCCACGAGACCGGCTTCACAAGACACCTTGCCAACTGCTGACTGCTGGTTTTCCAGTTGCTTTTATTAGCATGAGGCATCTTACAAATATCTGGTCCCTGATCAGTTGCAGAGTGGTCCGTAACTTGACATGTCAAGCTGTCCCGCTGCTAGCGCTGAAAAGCCGGATGTAACTGGGATTGACGTACATGTCCACACGTGATCCGTGGCCTCTTTTGTGTCTGTACCGACGTTCGTACACCACAAGTGTAGTGGATAATGACCCAGCATTGGAAATCGGAGAGCTGAGTTCCAATTCTAGTCGTTATATTCACATACGCGAAAATAAATTTTGGAAAGGTATGAATTCACTTCTTTTCTACCCCAGCTATGGGTTAATTAGTAGCATTTATATAAGTATATTATTACCTTCCTAAAACATTATTATAATCTTTTCTGGCTTTAAATAACCTGCAAAGGGTCGATACAGAATGGTCAATTCAAATGACTCTGTATTGTTTATCGATTTAGTAGAAGAACTGAAAAAAGATAAGGAAAGATAGTCGACGAAAGCATGACGCAAAGACAGATCATTAGTTGTAAGAAGATGAAACAGTTGGTGGTGAGCAAAATGGCCAGTCGATGATGTGGGTTACACAATGGGGACGTCCGAATAAAACAAATGCAGAAATCTCCTTCCAATACGGTAATAAAAGCTGGGCAATTTCGCTAAAAATGACATGCAATTCTAGGGATAAATATCAAGAATAAAACGCGCAGTTCATGCGACAAATTAGGAAGATGTTCAAGAAAGAAATAAACATTATAAAGAATCTGCTGTTAAAATCCAGGAGACCGATTTAAAAAGATATATTTTTTTATTTTGCACCCCAAGCAAGTCGGGAATGTCACTAATACCCAGGGGGTGAAATTGAGAGAAAAAAGACTGGGTATAGTGGGGACCGAGGAAAGAATAAATGATGAAAGGGATTCAAGAAGATAGAAGATGACGATTGACATTGGATTTAAATTTTTTGAACTTTGTATTTATCAGGGAAGCAAGTAAACGGAAGGGAGATCTATAAGCAATGAATGTGAGAAAAGAAACTGCTGGAGTAGAAGTGGTGGTTGCATTTAACTATTTCAATAGTAAAAGGGTGGGATCTAGATGCCAATCTAATAGCTCGCTTAAATTCATGTAACCGGATGCCATGGAAAAAAGAACGTCAGAGCAGTTACCATGGAAATATTTATAGAGAAGACAGAGAAAAAAAAAAAACAGGTCGGCGAGGAAGTGACTGACGTTGAGATGCCAAGTCAGAAATGTTTTGTGCATAGTGGAACACATTCCACAGATAGGAAGACGGAACATGATGAAAGAAGGATAGCTGAGGGTAATTAAAAAAAGCGAGAAGACAGCAGTAACTATGACTGCATACGTTATGAGGAAACAGTATAGAGAGTTTTAGTTTGGTTTATTTTGTTTTTGGACCTGAGATCAACAGCAAACAAAAGGTGCTTCCACACTCCTCAAAACCTCCAATGTTCCGATCAGAGGATTTGTGAACGGATATAGTTTATTTACGTATATGAATGTTACTAGTCCGAGTCAAAGTGGATCTGGGAACAAGGACAATTAAATGATGTTACCACGCTCCTCAAAATGTCCAATGTCACGATCAGAGGCATTGCTCCTGGATGAAGTTTATTTACGGATATGAGTGTTACTACCCCAGTTCAGGGTGCATCTGGGAACAACAGCATTTAAAAGGTGGTTCCACGCTCCTCACAACCTCCAATGTCACGATCAGAGGCTTTGTTACCGGATGACGTTTATTTACGTATATTAGTGCGACTACACCCGGTCAGGGTGGATCTGGGAACAACAGCATTTAAAAGGTGGCTTCAAGCTCCTAAAAACCTCCAATATCAAGATCAGAGGTTTTGCTAATGGATGAAGTTTATTTACATATATGTGTGTTACTACTCCGGGTTAGGATGGACCTGGGAACAACAGCAATTAAAAGGTAGTTCCATGCTCCTCACAACCTCCAATGTCACGATCAGAGGCTTTGTTACCGGATGACGTTTATTTACGTATATTAGTGCGACTACACCCGGTCAAGGTGGATCTGGGAACAACAGCATTTAAAAAAAGTGGTTTCGGCTCCTAAAACCTCCAATATCAAGATCAGAGGTTTTGCTAATGGATGAAGTTTATTTATTTATGTGTTACTACTCCGGGTTAGGATGGACCTGGGAACAACAGCAATTAAAAGGTAGTTCCATGCTCCTCACAACCTCCAATGTCACGATCAGAGGCTTTGTTACCAAAATTAAAAGCTGGTTCCACGCTCCTAATAATCTCCCGATCAGAGGCCAGGCTACCGGATGACAGGTTAGAGAGGCAAAGAAACAAATGCTGTAATGATTTCACTATCAGAAAAGTCAACCATAAGAGGTAACTCTTTTTCTTTCTGGGTTGGTAATCTGTGGACACACTCTCTCTGTTTTTTTAAAACGATTTCGGCCACCATGATATGAGCTCTCTGAATAATTGATTGCCGTTGTTAATTATTATCTCTTGTGGACTAAGAAGCCTTTCTATCAGTCGACAGCTTATCGCCATATATTATATTACTTCATCTCCTTGCATAGAGACAAGCAAGCAAGCTTTATCATGTGAGCCTTCCTTTAGACCGTTTCAGAAATTTACTTCATTATTCATTGAGATCTTGGTGTGTATTTCAAAAGGCCTTAAGTCGTTTAGAGCACGCGTGACCACTGGTGAATACCAGATCCTGCAAGCGTGTGGTGCCATTGTAATATAAGCAACGAGTGTGTTGGGAGTGAGGGGGTAATAGAGTAAGAAGTAAAGAGACGAGAGGTAACAAAGATCTCACTGCCTCGAACTTAAGGAACAAAATACCCACGAGACCGACTTCACGAGACACCTTGCCAACCGCTGGTCTTCCAGTTGCTTTTGTTAGCATGAGGCATCTTACAAAGATCTGGTCCCTGATCAGTTGCAGAGAGGTCCGTAACTAGACATGTCAAGCTGTCCCGCTGCTAGCGGTGAAAAGCCGGATGTAACCGAGATTGACGAACATGTCCACACGCGATCCGTGGCCTTTTTTGCGTCTGTACCGACTTTCGTACACCACGGGTGTATTGGATAACGACCCAGAATTGGAAATCGGAGAGCTAAGTTCTTATTCCAGTCGTTATATTCACATACGCGAAAATAAATTTTGGAAAGGTATGAATTCACTTCTTTTCTACCCTAGCTATGGGTTAATTAGTAGCATTTATATAAGTATATAATTATCTTCCTGAAAGATTATTATAATCTTTTCTGGCTTTAAATAACCAGAAAAGGGTCGATACAGAATGCGAAGGCCAGTGCCAGAATGGTTAGCAATTGACCGGAATGCTACGTGGGTGTGGTATTCTGACAGTGATGGATTGCTTTTGTCAGGGTTTTCGATATAAGTCCAAAAGGGCGCGAATTTAACAAGGAGAACGCAAGAATTCTGAAGCGTCGATTGGCCTCCCACACCCAGGTTCGCGAGCGGCAAAGACAATGCATGGAGGAACGCTGAGTCAGCGTGCAGCATGCGTTCCTTCCGCTGCCTCTTAGACTCCAAGATACGATCACTCTCTCCTAATAAGACGAATAAAAAAAAAAAAGAAATCGACCTTTTCATTGATAACATTTTATGTAGTAGGGTAGCGACTCGGAGATGGCACAATTCAACTGTTGATAAAAAGTAAAAATAAAACAAATTCTTCAATTTAGAGCACACGATGTTCCTCAGCTGCCAAACATTTAAGATTATTTATTTAGCATTCTTTAGTCATGGGCAGTCAACATACAACTGCCAAGACTTCTGCAGTGGCCCAACGTAAAATGGAGCTAATCATGCTCAGCATCACTTTACCTGACAAGATGACCAACACCTGGATTCGACTGCATACTGATGGGCAGGACATCAAGGGGGTAAATATAGATGGTCTGGCAACGTTTCTCGTCTCCAGGTGGACTATCAGAACGATAGAATAGACACCATGGGAGTGGGAATGAACTAGAACGAGGCCAAAGGCAACAGGGTTCAACGATCTGACCTGATAGTTCGACCCCACGTGTAGGCAGGAAGTGGATGAGGTCAACCAGATAACGGGTTCTCCAACCAGAATGGGAATAGCCTAGCACAAGAGAATCATAACATGGGATACATGGCGTTTGTAGGCATTGAACATAAAAGACTATTTACTTAGCTTTGTTTAGACTGGCACAAGGTCGAAATTTGCTTAGAGCACGCGGTCTTTCTATTAGTGGGATCTGCCGTTTCAATACAAGGAAACACTTGGCATTCATTCAATATGTGTAACCTGTCGATTGAAATTTCTAAAATCTTTCATTTAAAACAGTTTAAAAGTAGGCTTCTTACACCCACTAACATTTATCGCTTTTTTTTTTTTTTACTGATGGCAGTTTCCTTCCTAACCTTTCGCTAATGTAGTATTGAAAGTCAACATCTTTAGTATATATTATTATTTTCCCTCCGAGTTATACATGCTACCCATTTTGGTTGTTACTGCTGTTGGAAGCCTTCAAAGTATCTGCTATCTACTATTATTTAACTAGATTTTCTAAACCTGGCTTAATGCCGAAATCGCTTAAAGTACGGGATGTTTTTAAGTGGTCACCAATATAAAATTAATTCTCCAGAACATCACTTGGAGATCCCATCCAACGCTTCACACAATTTACAGAAAACTGAGAGCAATATCTCTTAAGTTCAAGGAAAAACGATAACAGTTTGCCGGCCATTGCCATCGGGGAGCGGCCGGAGAAATCGTCTTATCCTTACTCCCATGGTATACTTCGGGAAGTGTCTTCTCATGAAAATTGATTTTCTCAGTTACCATAGCTTGGGACACAGTGTTGGAAATTGGGGATCTGTGGACAGCAATGCAAGACCAAAGACTGCGGAAAGGGGTTGTCAATGGAGTTCGGACCAACCATAGGGATATTGAAGGATGATTAACTTTGATTAGCCTGGCATATTGTCAAAATTGCTTAAAGTACTTGATATTTTTAAGCGGTCACCTATCTAAAATTATTTCTTTATCTTTGTTTAGCCTGGCACATTGTCAAAGCTGCTTAGAGGGCGCGATGATTCTAAGAAGTCATCCTTCTGATATTATTTACTTAACTTTCCAATATCTGACATATTGTCAAAGCTGCTTAGAGGACGCGATCTTTTTAAGAAGTCACCCCTCTGAAGTTATTTACTTAACTTCACAATGCCTGGCATATTGTCAAATCTGCTTAGAGGATACGATGTTTCTAAGAATTCTATCTTCTGAAATTTTTAAATAGGTTTAGAGGACGCGATTTTTCTAAGTGGTCACCAATTTTAAATTATACACTTTGCTTTGGTTAGCCATGCAGATTGTCAAATTTGCATAGAATAAGCGATGTTTCTAAGTAGTCGCATATCTAAAATTATTTACGTAACTTTGTTTACCTTGACACAAGGTCAAAGTTGCTTAAAGTAGGGGATGTTTGTAAGCGGTCACCAATCTAAAATTATTTACTTAGCTTTGTATATTGGCATATGGTCAGATTTGCTTAGAGTACGCGTTGCTTAGAGTACACGATGTTTCTAAATATCAAAGAAAATAATACGTTATTAAAGCGCTCTTTCTCCAAAAAGGACTTATCAATTCTGTCTTTGCCAAAATAAACATTATCAATAAGATAATTCCTAAAATAGACGTTAAAAATAATGTCGTTATCAAAATAGACTATCAATGTGGTCATTATTAGAATAAACACTATAAACTTGGTCGTTATCAAAATAAACATTCTCAATGTGGACGTTATCAATGAGTCTGTTCTCATAACAAACGTTATGAATATGCTTACTATAAAATATAGTCATTATTAATATGGCTATTATCAAAATAGACGCTATTAATACAGTCTTTCTCAAAATAGACGTTATCGATATAATAACTATCAAAATAGATTTTATTAGTAAAGTCATTCGGAAAATAGACATTATCAATGTGTTCGTTACCAAAATAGTCCTTATCAATGTCATCATTATCAAAATAGAGGTCATCAGTAATGACGTTATCTACATAGATGTTATTAATACGTTCGTTCTTAAACAGGTTTTATCAAATAGGCATTATCAAAGTAGTCGTTATCAAAGTAGATTTTATCAACTTGCCGTTCTCAAAACATACGTTATCTGTGTGTTCGTTACCAAAAGAATCGTTATTAATGTAGCCATTATCAAGATAGATGTGATTAGTATGGCTGTTATCAAGACAGACTCTTTTTGTAAGGTTAAGTGTCGTCACATATGGTCGCTTTTATCGTATCGCCTTCGCTACTGTGATCAAGAGCAGATGTTATATATCTTCATGACCTTGACCTTTCAGTTAAATATAGTAAGTTTATTTAGGGTCATAATAAACCTAGTGTCTTTTTAGTTGTTTCAGTATTACAAAGTTAGTTACATTTCGGGAAAATTTTGATACCTTTTCTACTTCGTAATAAGGAGGAGTAATCCGTTACATTCACTTACGTGCTAATACACTTGGGAAAGGTGTGAATACTCTCCCCACCCAGCTATGAGAAAATAGCAGGACAGACCAGGCTTTAGAGCCTTGGATGGCAACTGGGGTATCGCAGAAAGAAATGGCAACCTACTGCGGGGAAAACATCCGCTTCATCAATCATGTATCGAAAGATACATGATCGCCTAAGCGTGTATGACGCATGGTACATAACTGACTGAACTGACTGGAAAATTTTGGATTTATTTGATTTTGATTGCAATGGCGAGCTGAGTTTATGTTGTTATACACCCTTGTCATATACTCTCGCGATGTTTTTCGCTGCTTAGGGAGGAGGAAAGAGGAAACAATTACAGGTAACTCTGCCTGTACACTCTCTGCCTCTGGGCGGAGAGCAACCCAGACGAAGCTATGCCAAAAGGTACAGTCTCGACGGGGGAGGTAGACAGCTACCCGACCCCGTGTATATGGGTCTACGGGAAATTTTTGCTCGAGTTTACGGCCTCGGAACGTCCCACGTTCAAAACCGGCCTTGTGCCACACCCCACCTTGTGGGAAGGTCTCGGGTAAATACCGAGGAGGAGGAGGGGAGGAGGAGGAGGAAACGACGACGGAAGTCTGTACCGTTGTCCAGAATAAGTAAACGCGGGTTCTATATTAAGTTACAACCCTCATTTTGTCTGTCAGCTGGATGCTAGTTGGGCTTTCTTATCCTGACAAAATAGCGTCTTTTATTTTTAAAATCTTAGTGGACCTCTTGTGACATCTTTATTTGGGCGCACAGACCAAATTATATCGTGCCCACTAAAGGGGGTCCGCTACACTGATCTGTTAAATTAGCTTGGAAAATATTTTAGGCAAACAGATATGAAATGCAACAAAGAAGGCGATTTAGTTTTGAACAATATCGTTTAAAGCGCAATGTTGGGTTCAGATCAACATGTCATGTTCAGGACAGAGACAGAAAAGGAAAAGAAGCAAAAATTGATTCAATAAATAAATTACCGATCCATAAATGGATCAAAATCGGTTTTAAGACGGAAAAGCGATGCTGAACCCTTTCTTTTAAGCACTGAAGGAGCCGTTTGAGAAAACCCGGGTTACTTTGATATTTAATATAGAGGCTCTTCTTTTTGTTTGATCATCAATGGGATGGAATTCACTTAAGGTTTCTATTTTAGTTCTTTTTTTCCATTGAATTCTTTTCCAAGTTGTTTGCATTGAAGATAATCAATAATCAGAAAATTAAATAAAAATTAATGTAAAAAAGTGAACGATGATGTATTTTCCCTGAAATTATTAAATTAAATTTTTTTAAAAATTCTAAAATCGAATTGTGAACTGGTTTAAACTTGGGAACAGAACAAATTAAAATCATACAGTAACAAAAAAAAAGTAACCCCTCGCAAAAAAACAAAACAAAACAAAAAAACTGTCCCCCCACCCCCCAAAAAAACAAAAAAAAACACTCCCCCAAAAAACAAAAAAAAACATATACTCATGGATAAGATTGATTATAACAACTTCGCTCAGTAACCCTCTATCTTGAGAGAATTTTACTGAGTGAACAATAGAATAAAAAATAGGTATGCAGGTCAGATAAGTAAGTATTTTATCTATATTTATAGCGCATTAGCAACTCATCATTTTCAGATGATGTTTACATTTTATTTTAATCATTTCACAAGGCAATAAAGCCAATAAGACGCAAAGGAATGTTAGAGAATATGTGAGAAAAATACTATTAACTGAAGAAGACAGACGATAACGACTGATATTGCATTTAAATGTTTCACGATCAAAGATGGCTGGAGTGCACTGTTTTACGATAAGTAAAATTAGCCATTCCTTTTCTCACGAGGCCCAAAGCTACGATTACTACTGGTACAGTCTCAGTCTTTATTCACCATATCCTGTTAATCTCCATCTTCAGGTCCTTGTATTTCGACAATTTCTCGATATTTTTCATGGTGGTGTTTCTCTCAGATGGTACTGCTATGTCAATAAGCATACACTTCCTGAATTTCTTGTCTTTTATGATAATATCAGGTCTCTTGGTTTTTATTTCCCTGTCAGTTTGAATTGACATGTCCCGGAGGATAGTTACATCGTTATTTTGGGTAACTGTGTCTGGTTGGTGCTCATACCATCTCTCAGTGGTTTCGATTTTGTGCTTCTTGGATATCTTCCAGCACACATATGATGTTACCTTGTTATGTCTGTTTCCTGCTTTGTATCCTGTAGAGCCGGGTCCAAACTATGGTCCTTAGGTCCTATAGTAGAATTGTCATTTAATTGATAGCATTTTCCTTAGTATATGAGATGTTCCTAGTAGTGCGATCGTCTAGAGCAACTTGTATGTTGATGTTACCTGGGACACAGTAAAATTGTCCCTTCCTTTTCTCACGAGGCCCAGAACCCCTATTACTATTGGTACAGTCTCAGTCTTCATTCCCCATATCCTGTTAATCTCGATCTCCAAGTCCTTGTATTTGGACAATTTCCCGATAATTTTCATAGAGGTGTTTTTCTCAGATGGTACTGCTATGGCAATACTTCCTGAATTCCTTGTCTTTTATGATAATATCAGGCATATTGGTCTTTATTTCCATGTCAGTTTGAATTGGCATGTCCCAATTATCGAACAGACTTCAGGAAAATAAAGTCTCTTTCAAAAGTTTCCCAAAAGAGAGACGCATTCCCTAGAGATGTTTCTAAGTTTGATTTTTTCGGTTCTTAAATCTGTTATTAACAAATAATTTTTCTAATGAATATATATGAGTATGAGTTGGATGCTTTATTTTTGTTTTTTTCATATTTTCATTAATAATATTTTTCATCCTTACAAGGCCCTCAACATTTGGGTATGAGGCTTACGATAAACACAGGATTATAGATTTTATTTTAGATAACGGTTTTTAGATTAAACATTAAGATTGCTGTTAAGGGCAAACTAACTATTTATAGTCTGTTCAATACATAAGTGATTCGCTAAAATATATATATAATTGAAATTACCTTTCGCCGATGGAATAAAGTTATAATTTTTGTATTTGTTAACTGTTAACTTTTATTTCAACGTACAGTCCTAGCAAATAGAAGGTGAAACCTACTGGAAAAGGAGATGCAGTTCGTTATTTTTTTCTTTTTTAGTAGCTTTAATTTTATTTACATCTAAATTTTAAATATTTTTGTTTGTGTTCTTTGTGTTTGGTACTTACTCCAGATGAATTGACCCTTTAAAAGAGAAATTTCAAACGGAGAGATTAGGGAGAGGAGAGAGAGAGTTGAGAGATTTTACAAGAAGAGAGAGAGATTCAGGGAAACAGAGAGAGAGGGAGAACTTTCAGAGAGAGATTCTTTGATGAGATTATATAGAGGTTGATAATCGGTTTAAAATAATTTTCTCCGACAAGGACTCACTTCCAGATTTCTAAACAAATTTTATATATACTGAATGCATGCATAATATTTGTGGGTATGTATATTTGTGTAATTATGTATGTTTATCTCTCTCTCTCTCTCTATATATATATATATATATATATATATATATATATATATATATATTATTGTTGTGGTAGGATCCACCTAATTTGCATAATGGAGTACCGACCATATAAATATGGTTGGTACCAAAAGAGAGGAGGAATCAAGAGATTCAACCAGAGACTCTGCCCGACTGCGACTCAGTCAACACATTCTCCAGGAACGGTCTTACCAAGAATATACAAAAAGACTATATGTAAATATTGTGTACACTTTCTTGTTTCAATACATTTTGTTCTAAATAGATTTTGTTTTGTTTCATATTATTCCATGCATTAGTCAAGTTTCAACATATATATATATATATATATATATATATATATATATATATATATATATATATATTATTGTATGTATTTAGGCAGGATATTTTCATTTATACACGTTTCATTAAATAATATAGACAAGTGTTGTCTATTTATTTTATGTAAAATTTTTCGTATCTTCTGATAAGTTTGGTAACATTATCATTAACCGAAAAAAAAAAATTCACAATATTTATCCATTATTTTTAATAAAATCTAAGCTTTCGTGAAAAATTTAACCATTATCAAAGATGTAAATTAAAACATATCAAACAATATACGGACACGACAGTGATGATATAGTCTGTCATTGTTTTGTTTACATAGTGGATCACTAAAAACGATGAACACGCGCATATAAGACGCTATGTGCGAAAATCGCACCTATATCTCATGACGTCACACATGACTACTAGTTTTGAGTGAATTGGAGAATGAAATAAGGAATTCCGTTGGTATATATATATATATATATATATATATATATATATATATATATATATATATATATTTATTTTTAAAATTATAACATAAATATGTTAAAAATCACTACAAAAATAGACATTTTGTTTCAACACCTCCGGTGTCTTATCAAGTGATGATGTTGAATGTAAAATAAATGGTTTTAAAAGTTTCAAATTATTTAACGATCCTTCGCAAGGGGAAAAACTGTTACAAAAAGCTAAGAATTTTATTTTAATCAAAAATACAAGTATAATAAACGAATTCTAAAAAAATGACCAATCAAAACACAAGTAACAGGAAAATTCAAAAATTGACAACGAAAGAGATATTAAAATTTAAAGTTAAAATAGGGTTATATTAAAAAAAGAATTTATTCTAACCAATAAGTATTAAATTATATGATAAAATTTGATATTAAAATTAAAAGTAAAAAATTACCAATTTTAAAATCTAATTTTAATCTCTATTAAGTTTAAAATTATAAAATTACTGAGGAGAAAAGAAAAAATACATATTTTATTCAATTTATTTCTTCATTGAAATTACGTTAGAATAGACGCTACTGTCGACTGGTCTACCCGACAAAATGTATACATTTTAATTTCAAGTGTGTGAGTGGGGTCCTAACCTCTCGCGTAAAACAATACAAACAGATTCGGATTATAATACATAGGCACCCAGACATATTTAGATATATACACATACAAAAAGTGACGAGACAGGAAACATCTCCACGGCCATTTCTAAAAAAAAACAAAACATAAAAAAACGCACACATACATACATACACAATTAAATCTGCATGCATTTTTCATACACATAGACAACGATAAATACATGTACATTTCAACATATTTATAGACAATCTGATACCATAACCAAACCAATATTCAAGACTGAAAGTGTTATTAAACGAATACTAATATTTTATTAAAATATAACTTATAATACGGCAAATATACATAGATAAAAATGGTTAAAAAATAACATTATCTAATATATAAAAAATTGTAATTCAAACACACAAACATCTATAAAAATATATATTTTAATCATAAGTCGATTAAAGTCTTTATTATATATTATAGTGAAATTTGGATAAGAACATGTTTACAGATATAAGTGTACAGTCACAAATAGATACATATATACACACCAATACACAAATATATGTCTTTTTTGCATATAAATTTCTATATATATATTTATATATATATATATATATATATACATATACATATACATATATATATACATAAATAGAACATCGCAAAAATAAATATATCAAACCACAAAGCGACGTAAAAAAAAAGTTGGCATAATATAAATTATATACGTACATGCATATATATACAAATAAACATATACATACATATACACATACACATACATATACATACATACTTAAACATACATACACATATGCATCCATACATATGCGTATATAAACTAAACAAGCAAACATACATATATACTAACACATATACAAACACATGCGTATACATAAAAATACATACAAACGTAAATTCACCTATATAGATATATATACACACAAACACATCCATACATATATATATATATATATATATATATATATATATATATATATATATAAATACATAAATATATAAATTACACATATAAAATGAAATATACATACATTCTAACATTAACTTATTGACGATAAAATATAGTAAAAATAATAATTTTTTAAAAAGTAACCAATTAAAAAAATCCCCATGAAACAAGAGTAGATTTTAGTTAGTATCGATGATATATTTCAAATACACTGATATATACATATATATATGCATATACTAGGACATATTTTAATACATATTTTACAAATATATAATCATGTATAAATACCCGTATCGACATTTTTTTATACAAGTAAGTGTTCTTTTATCCACGCATATATATATGAAAAAAAAACACACATATACATATACATATATATACATATATACACACCTAAACACATATAAATACAAATACATATACACATACATATATATAGACATACACATGTGTAGGTATGTAAACTTTGGTTTGTGTCTACTAGCGTGAGTGTAAGTCTATGTGTGTATATATGTATATGTATGTGTATTTGTGTGCGTGTATATATGTATATATGTAAAAAAAAACTGTATCTGTATATATATATATATATATATATATATATATATATATATGTGTGTGTGTGTGTGTGTGTGTGTGTACCAAAATATATTTTTCGAACACTTGTTACACATCTAATTATTATTAAGATAACTTTTACAGTCCGAAGTTCTTAAGGGAAGTTTAGTTTTTGGCTTCCTCCATGTGAACAGGTGGTTGGTTGATTTTCTTTAGCGGCATATCAACACCTCTATGGGTTATTTAATGCCGAAATCTAAATATTTTGAACGCAATTTTATGGCTTCTACTCCAGATAATTTTATATAGTTTGTAAATGAAAAACGTATTCATGGCAATTTATAAAAATGTGATATTAGTAATTTTAAATATATATATGTATTGCTGTTAATTTCACTACAAAAATGTTTTGTTATACTTTTTTAGTGCTTTATTGATTGTCGTTTTGCTATAAAAATGTATTGCTGATAATTTTAATAAAAAAAAATGTACTTTTGATTTTTGTCTGAAGATTCACTATTTTCCCATAGCTGGTACCCCTAACAGGTGCTCCTACCCGGGTCAGGGTGGGACCTGGAATCAACTTCAATTAAGAGGCGATTTCATGCTCCTGAAAACCTCCAATCTCTCGATCAGAAGACTTACTGCCGGATGTAGTTTATCGTCATACCCAGGGCGGACGTGAACAGAAAATTCAGTTTTTGAATGATTATCGTTGGAACATCAAGATTTTATAGATGCTGAGGTGGGGGATGGCACAAAAAAATTGTTTGGGAGCCACTGTTTTAGCTCGAAGTGAATTGGTGAATAAGTTTTGAAAAACGTACGCAACCTTCAATTTTTAGAAAAGAAAAAAATATATTCCACCCGGCATTCCGGTATCAAATCGTTGAGGTGTTATCCACGGTAGACGGATTTGCAACGATACATGATGAAAATTCAAATCACGATAGGAAATTATTTTTTATTTTATATTTAACTTGAATGTTAGGGTATAAAAAGCAATGACATGTAAAATGAACTGCTTAAAAAAGGATTTTTTTTAATATTAGTAGTTAAACATTTGAATATCTTTCGGGGACATTAAGGTTTAGTGATTTATATATCAACCTGTAAAAATGGTTTTATTTTATTGAAGATTATTATATTATTCGCACTGTCAAATTATATATATATCTATTATCAGATAAGTAATTAAAAATTTCTTACAACATTGAAAGTGTTGAAATTCAATCTATTTGATGTATACATTAAAAAAAATATATCTTTTAAACACAATTTTCTCACCCTACCTATCTATTGATCTATCTATCAAGCTATTAAATATATATATATATATATATATATATATATATATATATATATATATATATATATATATATATCATACTACTCCAGTATCTATCTATCTGATTCTGTTCATGATCTATCTATCTATCTATCTATCTATCTATCTATTTATTATCTATCTATCTATCTATCTTCGTAGAGATGAGAGTCCGCTTTAAAGTTGGTTGCGTTTACTTTGGATCCAACCCCATCACAAAATTATCACATCCATGAAACAGGTGAATTGCAGATGAATTCGTGTGATGGAATTTAATTTCCAGATTCCTGTTTTTCTTTTTCCCCCCTTTTCACTATGAACTTTACTTTATCTTTGACATCGGCCTTCTTTAGATCCTCATTTTAACGAAACCTTTTTTCCTGAACTTCTCTCTCATCCTATAAATTTCTTTCTTTCTTTCTTTCTTTCTTTCTTTCTTTCTTTCTTTCTTCTTCTTTTTCTTCTTCTTCTTCTTCTTCTTCTTTGTCATTTACGTTTTCTTTTTCTTGTAAATCATCATTATCTTTACTTTTTCCTTAGCTCCAAATTCTTTTTCGGTTTTCATATTCTGTCATCATCGTCATCATCATGATCACCACCGCCGTCATCATGAACATCACCATTGCCACCACCACCACCTTTGTCATCAGTGCCATCACCACCACTACCACCACCGCCATCATCATCATCATCATCATCATCATCATCAGCTGCAGCAGTACCGCTGTCACTACCGCCACCCCCATAATCATCGGCTGTTTTGTATTCCCTTCTTTGTCTTCTTCCTTTACATCGTTTTCCCTTCAATATTTTGAAACTACGTTTCCATCTTGGAATTATTTCTCTTTTTTGCTCCTACTTCGACTTCAATTTATTTTTTTGTTTTTCTTCTCTCCCCTTTCTTTGAAATATTCCTCATTCACTTTTCAATATACTTTTTCTTTCCTCCTCCTCCATCTTCTTCTTCTTCTTCTTCTTCCTTCTTCTTCCCCTTTTTCTTGTTTCTTCTTCCCCTCCCCTTCATTCTTCTTCTTATTTCTTCTTCTTCATCCTCCTTCCTCTTATTACTTCTTTCTTTTTCTTCCTTCTTTCTCCTCCTATCCACTTCTTTGTTCTTTCTTCTTCTTCCTTCTTATTCTCCCTCCGCCCCCTTCTCCTTCTTTTTCAATTTATCAATATTTTCATATATTACGCATAAGAGGAACATCATTATTCAAGTCCAGTTTCTGTCGCCAGAGTTCCAAAAGTCAGGAGGCCATTTCAAGACAATTGGTCCCCAGATCACGTCGATGGTCTTTTCGGGCGAAGACGTATTCGATCGGCGGGAAATAACCGAGCCCGCGCCACAGAGTATTTGTTAAAAAAAAAAAAAAAAAAAAAGAAAAAAAAAAAAAAAAAAAGAAAATGGCTGCCAAATGGAAAATCAACTTGCAGACAGAAAATATTGCTGGACCAAATGAAGGCGAGAAACGCAGGTGGTACATACCTGTCTTTGGGTAGCCGACGGCCAAACCGGTAGATAGCTACTATTGTTTTCCTGTCAATCGTTTACAGTAGGAGAAAAGAAAGAAAGATCAAAAGAAAATGGCCGTATTTGAAAACATAGAAAGTCTCTCCAATAAGACTTGCCATGCACACGCTACTTACTCACTTTCGAAAGTGAACTTACTCTGAAAGTAATACCTTCTATTTATGTACACGTCAACTTTAACTGATACGGGGAAATAAAATAACACAATTGGGTCGAGCAGGCTTTCTTGTTCTGTATATTGCTATCGCCAAGACTGAAACGCCTATGTTCATGTGGAACAAATTCATTGAATCAATAGCTACATCTACCGCAAGGAAAGTTGGTTCTCTGTTTCTCGCCAGATGGCTCCATCTTTCAAATCTACAAATCTACAATTCGCCCTTTCCTTGAATACTGTTGCCATATATGAAGCTCCGGCTGTTCATCGCGAGGCTCTCGACAAAATCCAAAGACGGATATGCAATGCGATAGATTCTGACCTGGCATCTCGAATCCATTCACTTTCTCACAGACGTGATGTGGCTTCCCTCTGTCTTTTCTACAAACAGTTTCATGGCAACTGCTCTGATAAGCTATTTTCACTGGTACCCCAACTGCGTGATTTAAGCGTGCTACTAGGTTAGCATCTCGGTTCCACCCTTTCACTGTCGAAAGAGTTAAATGTAACCGCCTCTTCTACTACAACATCTTCTTCCCGTCAGTGGAACACCCTTTCTTCTACTTGCTTCCCTGAGAACTATAATCTTCAAAAATTTAAATATAATGTCAATCGATATCTTCTGATGCCTTGATCTTGATCCCCGTCCTTCTCTTTATCTTTTCCTCAGGCACCCCCTCTTTACTCTTACTCTTACTCTCTGTAATACCTTGCTTGCTAGTGGCACTCCCACTTTGTTTGAGGGTGAAATGATAATGCAAAAGATATCTGTTGTTCGGTCTCAGCGAACGTGCAAAAATCATCAATGAATGTAAATGAACGCAATTCTTCCTGCGTGGAAGAACTGAGAATTCTCGTCTTTGGACGCACTGCCATGTCCGAAGCTGTTTTCAGAAACTGGAATTTTTTATTCATTTTGGATTTTTTGAAAAAAAAAAAAAATACAGTAAGTTTCACTCGTTACAAGGCCCGGGGCGGGGCACTCGAGGTAGGAGACCATTTGGATATATAGAAGTGGAAGATGACAGGTTAAGATTGTAATGATCAGAGAAACCTACTCTTGGGAGTCGGTTCCATAGCGGGTCGCGGGTAGAAGTTGCTCGAGTGGAACTTACTTCTCGCAGATGGAATACGCAGGCAATGTGGGTGGAATGCTACTATGTAAGTGGCATGGCGTGTTCTTGCTGTGAAGCTTTGCCTCAGCGGGACCAGGGAATATAGCTCACCCGAGCACTTTCCTTATTAGTTGCGGTAGAACAGCGAGAAGCTTGCTACACCTCGCCTGAGGGAGAGGTGGTGAAGGGTGGAGAATATTTAATCACCCATAAGAGCGCGGAGACGCTTTTGAACTCTATCAAGGCTGGAGAGTGAGGCCTGAGCTGCTCCTGCCAAAATATGGCACAGGTACTCCATTTTTTGGCTCTTGTTAAAGTAGAGGATATCAGGAGGAGCCAGGTACTTTCTGAAGTGCTACAGAGAGTCGACCATTTTACCCGCACCCTTAACAATGGATCGTATATATGAGTATATTGAGGTCGGGTGTGTGTTTGAGGCCCAACAGTCTTTCAAGGCAAGGGGCTTCACCAGACAGAACTTTACTACATTAAATTAATATAAAATATTTTCAAAATTTTCTTTCTTTATTTCATGTGCCCTGTAAATATGAACAGACTAAGAAATTATTTAATATGTTTTCTGTTTATACGTTATTTTTATAGCTATAACTTATTTTAGTAAATGCGATGTTTTTTTAATTAAACGGAATTAATTACATTTAGCGGCCTGAGTATTTGAGAAGTTTCGCAGAAAATAAGCCTTCTACGACAGGAATCGAACCTGTAACTCTTATGGGAACCGTCATTTGATCAGACGCTTGTCTGTGACTGAATGGTTAACAGTAGGCCAGATCAAACCATCAAGCAGTTCTCATACCTTTCAAACCATCAACCAGATCTCGCACCACTTTTAACCAAACAACCAGTTCTCGTAGACCTTTCAAACTACCAACCAGTTTCTCGCACCACTTTTAAACAAGCAACTAGTTCTCCTTTTTGGTTTTAAACCATCAACCAGTTCTCGCTCTCATTGCAAACCACTAGCCAGTTCTCACATCCCATTCAGATCACCAACCAGGTATCGCCCACCTTCAGGCCGCCAACCAGTTCTCGCACCCCTATCAAACAACCAACCAACCAGTTCTCGCAGCCATGTCATGCCCATCAACCAGTTCTCGCACCCCTTTGAAACCACCAATCAGTGTCTTGACCCCCATTCAAAACAACCAGCCAGTTCTCGCATCTCTTTTAAACCAACCATTTCTCACACCCACTTCCTGAATTGATGAAAAACAATATCGATCTTATGCGTAAATAACAAAACCATAATGTTTCTTTAACCTTAATTCACATAACTGACAAAATGCGTTACAAAAGCCCAGATTATTTTCATATTAGCAAAATATTAAAATTACGTTAACATGTGTTTGTACTATACATGGTGTGCTGCCAATGATTATGGATAAGCAACGGCGACTTTGTTGTTGTTGTTGTTTTTTTTTTTTTGTTTATGATCACATCAACTTTTGCTGTCTTTTTCCTGAGTGCTACTAGCATGTCTTGTTGAAGATCCAGTCGATTTCTGCTTTTGGTACTGATGTCATATAAACAGGAAATTCCAATTTCGCACAGGTATATAGTCGCGAAAGTCACCAGCACAGTGAGTCCTTTTTTGCAGTACAGGATACATTTCCAACTAAGAAGTCAAGAATTGCTCCAGGCGACCATCGCTGAAATCCATTTAGATTCCAGGATTGTTTTTTTTTTCCTATGTATACAATTACGCTAATATGATGGTAGCAACTGGTAAAATATATATAATGTAAGCTTTTATGTCAGAGCGCTAAACTACACTAAAGTTTCCTTAATAAACCAAGCCTGATGATTCACATCCCTAGGAACCGAAATCGTACCCCTAGGGGATGAGAGTTCTCCTGGTTAAGAATCACCGTTGTAGCCTGACTGCGAACCAATCCTATTCATATACGAATATTTTCTTCGTTTGTGTCGCAGTATCTGAACTTTTGCATCAAACTGACTTTTTCTTTTTCCTTGACCAGAAAGGGAGAACCTTTATAGTTTCTGGGTCATTTTTGATACTTTAAAATTTTTCATGAAAATAAATGGGTCACATGTATACTTACTGATACATTTTTTTAATGAGAAACTTGTTGCTGCATTATAGTTGCTAATGTTTTAATTCAAGGTTCAAATTCTGTTGTCTTCAGCTTAACGCATGCAGCACTCGTATCCATACAAAGGCGATTCCTGGTTGTTGATTTTATACAGTTCATGGTGAGCAATATTTCATGATATCATTTCACAGACTTCACATAAGTCACTAAGAAGTCAGTTCATGACATGTGGGTCAGTGATTCACCATCTCTGGTCTAAAGGGTCTGTTGAAGGATCCACTTCTTTAAGTGCTAAAGGATGTATTTGCTTGACACCAATTTTTAATCTTTGATCTGAGAAAGCGGTTGTATATAGCTAACATTTTAGACATTTCCGAATGAGCTGGGCATCACACACACCATCAATATGAAAGTCTAGAACAGATAAGGCTATAAAAAAACAGGTCTCAAATTTTCAGATTAGTATTTTCGTTTTGTAGTACTTCATGGTGATGGGCGAAACTATACTCCTTTCTCTTAAAACAGATTTTCAAAAATCAGAATTCTGAAGTCCACTGTTATCGCTCTTTCCCATATTGATAGGAGTTTCCTTCCAAACCTTTTGTTTTTGGTTGTGTGGAAAACTAACAGCTTCATTATATCCTTATTTTTCCTTCTAGTTATATGTGCTATCCATTTTTCTCGTTGCTGCTGTTGGAAGTCTTCAAATGATGTGATTTTATTTGGTAAAGCTCTGTGTGATTTTGTAGTGACAGTCCGTAGCGGAGATGATAAACTTTTATAGTTGCCAGGTCATCTTTGCTACTTCAAAATTTTTCATGAACATAAATAAGTCACTTATATACTTATCAATACTTTCTTTTTAATGAGAAACTTGTTGCTACATCTTAGTTGCTAATGTTTTAATTCGAGTAAACCATAAAGGAACTATGAGTCACAAATTTTAAATTATCAGAAAAGACACTGAAAATAGATAAGACTAAATGCAAAAAAAGGACAAAAACCTTCTTACACAACTGTACAAAAACGTTATAAAATTGGCTGAGTATCAGCTAGATGTGTTTAGGAATACACAAGGCGCAAACAAAAATCGTAAAATCACTAAATTTGATTGGATGGACTATATTTCATTATGACATTTCACTGACTTTTCATCGGTCCTTAAAAAGTTAATGGTGGGTCAGTTCCTGACCTGCAGGTCAGTGGTTCGCTCTCGCTGGTCTAGACTGACTAACAACCAATCTTTTCATATACAAATGGTTTCTTTCCTTTGTGCCGCAGTAGCTGACATGCTAGTAGCACACAGGAACAAGACACCAAGTGTGATGTCATCATAACTGGTTGGTGGTATGAAAGGGGTGCGAGAACCGGTTGGTGGTTTGAAAGGAATGCGAGAACCTGTTGGTGGTTTGAAAGGAATGTGAGAACCGGTTGGTGGTATGAAAGGGGTGCGAGAACCGGTTGGTGGTATGAAAGGGGTGCGAGAACCGGTTGGTGGTATGAAAGGGGTGCGAGAACCGGTTGGTGGTTTGAAAGGAATGCGAGAACCGGTTGGTGGTATGAAAGGGGTGCGAGAACCGGTTGGTGGTTTGAAAGGGGAGAACTGCGGTTTGAAACCGGTTGGTTTCTGGTTTGAAAGGAAATGTGAGAACCAGGTTGGTGGTTTGAAAGGGGTGCGAGAACCGGTTGGTGGTTTGAAAGGGGCGCGAGAACTGGTTTGGTGGTTTGAAGGGGTGCGAGAACTGGTTTCTGGTTTGAAAGGGGCGCGAAACTGGTTGGTGGTTTGAAAGGTACGAAACTGGTTTCTGGTTTGAAAGGGGCGAACTGGTTGGTGGTTTGAAAGGTACGAGAACCGGTTGGTGGTTTGAAAGGGCGCGCGAAACCGGTTGGTGGTTTGAAAGGGGTACGAGAACTGGTTTCTGGTTTGAAAGGGCGAGAACTGGTTGGTGGTTTGAAAGGGGTGCGAGAACCGGTTGGTGGTTTGAAAGGGGTGCGAGAACCGGTTGGTGGTTTGAAAGGGTACGAGAACCGGTTGGTGGTTTGAAAAGGGAAATTTAGAACTGGTTGGTGGTTTGAAAGGGGTGCGAGAACCGGTTGGTGGTTTGAAAGGGGCGCGAACTGGTTGGTGGTTTGAAAGGGGGAACGAACTGGTTGGTGGTTTGAAAGGGGTACGAGAACCGGTTTCTGGTTTGAAAGGGGTGCGAGAACCGGTTGGTGGTGGTTTGAAAGGGTGAGAACTGGTTGGTGGTTTGAAAGGGGTGCGAGAACCGGTTGGTGGTTTGAAAGGGGTGAGAGAACTGGTTGGTGGTTTGAAAGGGGTACGAGAACTGGTTGGTGGTTTGAAAGGGCGGTTGGAAACCGGTGGTTTTGAAAGGGGGTTTGAAAGGGGAGAACTGGTTGGTGGTTTGAAAGGGGTGCGAGAACCGGTTGGTGGTTTGAAAAAGGTGGTTTGAAAGGTGTGAACCGGGTTTGGTGGTTTGAAAGGGGTTGGTGAAAGAACCTGGTTGGTGGTTTGAAAGGGGTGCGAGAACCGGTTGGTGGTATGAAAGGGGTGCGAGAACCGGTTGGTGGTTTGAAAGGGGTGCGAGAACCGGTTGGTGGTTTGAAAGGGTGCGAGAACCGGTTGGTGGTATGAAAGGGGTGCGAGAACCAGGTTTGTGGTTTGAAAGGGTGCGAGAACTGGTTGGTGGTTTGAAAGGGGTGCGAGAACTGGTTGGTGGTTTGAAAGGGTGCGAAACTGGTTGGTGGTTTGAAAGGGGGTTTAGAAGCGAGAACCGGTTGGTGGTTTGAAAAGGGTACGAGAAATGGCGAGAACCGGTTGGTGGTTTGAAAGGTTGCGAGAACCGGTTGGTGGTTTGAAAAATGCGAGAACTGGTTGGTGGTTTGAAAGGGGTGCGAGAACTGGTTGGTGGTTTGAAAGGGGTGCGAGAACTGGTTGGTGGTTTGAAAGGAGGTGCGAGAACTGGTTGGTGGTTTGAAAGGGTGCGAGAACTGGTTGGTGGTTTGAAAGGAAATGCGAGAACTGGTTGGTGGTTTGAAAGGTGCGGTTTCTGGTTTGAAAGGCGCGTGAACCGGTTGGTGGTTTGAAAGGGGTGCGAGAACCGGTTGGTGGTTTGAAAGGGTGCGAGAACCAGTTGGTGGTTTGAAAGGGTTGGTGGTTTGAGAACCGGTTGGTGGTTTGAAAGGGGTGCGAGAACTGGTTGGTGGTTTGAAAGGGGTGCGAGAACTGGTTGGTGGTTTGAAAGGGGCGCGAGAACCGGTTGGTGGTTTGAAAGGGGTGCGAGAACTGGTTGGTGGTTTGAAAGGGGCGCGAGAACCGGTTGGTGGTTTGAAAGGGGGTACGAGAACTGGTTTCTGGTTTGAAAGGGGCGCGTGAACTGGTTGGTGGTTTGAAAGAACGAGAACTGGTTGGTGGTTTGAAAGGGGGCGTGAAACTGGTTGGTGGTTTGAAAGGGGTGCGAGAACTGGTTGGTGGTTTGAAAGGGTGCGAGAACTGGGTTGGTTTGGTTTGAAAGGTTTGGTTTGAAAGGGAACGAGAACTGTTGGTGGTTTGAAAGGGGTGAAGAACTGGTTGGTGGTTTGAAAGGGGTGCGAGAACTGGTTGGTGGTTTGAAAGGGGTGCGAGAACCGGTTGGTGGTTTGAAAAGGGTGAACTGGAACCGGTTGGTGGAACTGGAAAGGGAAAGAAAGCGAGAACTGGTTGGTGGTTTGAAAACTGGTTTCTGGTTTGAAAGGGGTGCGAAACTGGTTGGTGGTTTGAAAGGGGTGCGAGAACCGGTTGGTGGTTTGAAAGGGGTGCGAGAAACTGGTTGGTGGTTTGAAAGAAAGGGGTTTCGAGAACCGGTTGGTGGTTTGAAAGGGGGGAACTGGTTTCTGAGAACCGGTTGGTGGTTTGAAAGGGGTGCGAGAACCGGTTGGTGGTTTGAAAGAGGCGCGAAACTGGTTGGTGGTTTGAAAGGTGGTGCGAGAACTGGTTGGTGGTTTGAAAGGGGCGCGAGAACCGGTTGGTGGTTTGAAAGGGGTGCGAGAACTGGTTGGTGGTTTGAAAGGGGCGTGAACCGGTTGGTGGTTTGAAAGGGGTGCGAGAACTGGTTGGTGGTTTGAAAGGGGCGCGAAACTGGTTGGTGGTTTGAAAGGGGGCGAGAACCAGTTTGGTGGTTTGAAAGGGTGCGAGAACTGGTTGGTGGTTGGGGTAAAGGTTTGGTGAAAGGTTTGGTTTGAAAGGGTACGAAAATGAAAGGGTGCGAGAACTTGGTTGGTGGTATGAAAGGGGTGCGAGAACCGGTTGGTGGTTTGAAAGGAATGCGAGAACCGGTTGGTGGTATGAAAGGGGTGCGAGAACCGGTTGGTGGTTTGAAAGGTGTGTGAACTGGACTGGTTGGTGGTTTGAAAGGGTTGCGAGAACTGGTTGGTGGTTTGAAAAGGTGCGAGAACCGGTTTGGTGGCTTGAAAGGGGTGTGGACTGGTTTGAACCTTTTTGAAAGGTTGACTGGTTGGTTTTTTTGAGGGGTGCGAGAACTGGTTGGTGGTTTTTAAGGCGGCTCTGTCCATTGTTGGTGGTTTAAAAGGGATAGCTGACGTAGAGAAAAATGGTCTCATGCCTTTCTCAAGCCTATTACCGTTTGAGATTCAGATTTGTCCCCTTCCTAGCCTGGTTGTCCGAAACAGCTAGATTGACCCTCGCTATTTTTGCGTATATTTATAATAATTCCTTAACACCAAAACCGGGCGACACAAATGGGTCTGATTGATTTTATGGCTTTGGGTAATTGAGATTTCACACGTTTTTTTAATGGCATGAGCCTAGAGAGAAAGTAGGTTGGGAATGTAACCATAAATTTGGTAGGTGGAAAATCGAAATGAAAATTGACACTTCGAAGAAAATGAGAATTCTTTTGCATTCCGTTGACACTTAAAAGCAAGCACTGGCTGCTCGGTCAGATAATGCCTAATGTTTCCGCATGAGGAAACGGTTAATATTAGCACGATAATATTCAGCTGACGCAAGAAACTATTATCACACACTTCCTGTGAATGTGACTACGCACTTGTCACAATCTCGTTTCCTTTTCTTTTGTTTTTTCCCGTCACTATAAGAATACTGGAGTTAATTGTTTCCAGCTGGGAGAATGATATATTGCACCTTGGCACCATAGTATCATTCATTTTGCGAATATTTGTGATAATGGGGTCGAATATTACAAAAAATAATTTTATTGATTTTAATCTTTGATTTATTCGAACTATTCCTCTCAATTTTGGTTGTTTTATAGACACAACGTTTCGACCAAATGTTGTCTAGCAATCTTCAGCACTGTCTTTTTTGGGGCTGATATATGATATCTTAGTACAGGGGTCGGCAACATTTTGCTTAACTATGTACCGACTTGGATTTTAGAATCATTCAATGTGCCAACACCATGTATTTTAAATAGTAATATATACAATAATATGTAATATTAGTATATATAATTTAGTATACAGTGCTGTTCGATAAAAGTGACTCACCTGATTTTTTTTTTTGGGGGGGGTTACAATAATTTTTAATCTTACTAATGTAAAGACCCCTTCCCGACCACCTAGGAATAAGTTTATTCACCCTAAGGTATTTTATTGATAATTATAAATTTGGATATAAATGAGATTCAGGAAAAAACTCTGTGCAAAAAAGTGACTCAGATATCGCATTCTAATGATTAAACTGGTAAATTTAAAGAGCTTTCGACAAAATATTGAAAACTATTTTACAATACACTCAAAACAATATTCTAGAGAATTCTAGAACAGCTTAAATTAAATCTAAAGTATTCCAGAATATTCCAGAAAGCCTCATACAGTAACAGCCTGAAATAGCCACTCAAGTCACTAAGCAGATGAAAAGGTACAAACACGCATTAGAATCACTTAAGGCATCTCTTATTGCCCTCTCAAAAGCAGGCAAGTCTACGAGAGAAATTGCAGAAATTGCTATATGCTCGCAATCAACTGTCTCTCGAGTGCTTAGGGCACATAATGATACCACTCCTGCTCCAAGGAAGGAAACAAGGGGACGAAAGAAAAAGATTGATGATAGAACTGGCAGGGTAATCAAGAGAGAAGTTGCGAAGAATAGGACTATAAGTAGCCAAGAAATTGTAGCCAGTCTAAGCGAAGAGCAAGGTGTTAGTCTTGCCTTTTCAACAGCCCGTCGGTGGCTGTTAGGACAAGGCTCCAAATCTTGTACACGAAGGTTTAAGCCGCTAATAAGCAAAGCTAACAACACCAAGAGACTTGAATGGGCTCATATTTAAAAATGTTCTCTTCTCTGATGAAACGAAAGTTGAGCTAAATTCAAAGGGTAAGCGATCTATAATCCGAAGAAGAAGCTTTGAATTTAGCTGTAAGTACTGTCAAGCATCCGTTCAGTATAATGTTCTGGGGATGTTTTTCTTTTCATGGAACTGGTTTCTTAAAACCTATTGAAAAGACCTTCAGGAGCGAGCAGTACAAGAGAATTTTAGAGTCTTTTCTGCTCCCTTCTGCTGAAAGGTGCACATTTATCCCACCAAGCTCATTTTTATGCAGGATAATGCTCCCCGTCACAAATCAAAATTGATGAAGGAATACTTTGATAACATGGCCGCCCCAATCTCCTGACATCAACCCCATAGAAAACTTATGGAGCATTATAAAGTACAGGCTCACGATAAAGCAGTTGGGCAACAAGCAGGATTTGATTATGAATTTCATATCCGAATGGAATTCAATGCTTATAGATGAGATTTGCCAGAACCTAATCAAGTCAATGTCAAAAAGGGTTGAAAAGGTTATTCAAAATAAAGGAGGACCCATAGATTATTAAATATTTCGTACTATGTTACCTATTATAAATAAATTATACCTCTATTATTCTTTATTTGTAGCTGTTCGGTTATGTTTCTATTGGTTACCAGTTGCAGGAAATAAGTGAGTCACTTTTTTTGCACAGAGTTTTTCCCTAAATCTCATTTATATCCAAAATTATAATTATCATTAGAATACATTAGGGTGAGTAACCTTTTTTACTAGGTGGTCGGGAAGGAGTCTTTATATTAGTAAGATTAAAAATTAGTTTGACCCCAAAAACAATAGGCGAAATAATTTTTAAGTAAAAAAAAATAGGTGAGTCACTTTTATCGAACAGCACTGGATATTCAACGTGAAGCAGCTAAATATCTTTTTTTTGCGTTGTAGTAGTTATTGGTTCAGGCTTCGTGATGTCATTTGCGGCTGCGTGTCATTGGAAATTGCTTGGCGTGTCACGTGAGGCACGAAAATATAATTTTTGCCGACACCTTGTCTTAGTATAAGGGAAAAAAATGACACTTTGCCCTGCTATCCTGTCTTTTTTTTTCCTATTGAACCAGTTATATATTTAGGTTGGTGCAAAAAACTCGTTTTTTGACGTTCAACTTAACCTCAAAAATTTTTATTTTTGCAAAACCTAATAGATTTTACAATATTAGACCTTCGTGCAAAAAAAAAAAAAAAAAAAAAAAAGACACAGTGATAGGACCAAAAGTGTTGTGAGTTCAATACCTGGTTAAGGCAGTGGAGAATTCGGAGAGGTGAATTAACAGGAGATAACTGATAACTGACATCCATTAGACATGGCACGTGGAACTAGAACAGTCTACCCCAGCGAGCGAAATAAAGGGTTCAATTCGACATTCCAACCACCTGAAGAAGGCCGGAGCGTACAATGGCAGAACCAATGTGATAAATATGGCAGCAAAGATGAGGACAATAATCTGAATAATGTAAATAGTGAAAATTATTCTTGTAAATCACCAATCTAATAAAGAAATAATGTTTAATATATTTGTTGTCAATTGTCGAGACCAAAAACACTGTATAAAGATTTTATTGTTCAAAAACTGTTTATGTTTGTCCTGGGTTGATAGTTGTTACGGTCGAAGGTTAGGGACATGGAAGAACAACACGAAACACAACAGTAGAAATAACAAAGAATATATTACACAAGAAATAATACAAAGAAGTGAAAAGGTTAGTAAGACTGTCCGACTGGTTTGGCGTGACTGCTGTCAGCTCGACTCGATTCAATACCGTCCCAATACCAAATCCGTTCGTCTCTCTTGAATGTATAGCGTTCGGCAGAGTTTATTCTGTCGGTCGAGGTAGGCACCATGACAATAGTCAAATAATTTCCTTGCAAACTATTGATTCATACATTAATACTTGACAAAATTCTTCTATATTTCCTTTCTTTTTTGTTTCATTTTAAAAAGAAAAGAAATACTAAAAATTGTCGATAACAGCGGTGTCAAAAGAAAACCTGTTCATTTGATAAACTTATTTTTTGCATGTTGTAATGTTTAACAAATTTGTCGCGGTTGATCAGTTACGACTGAGTCGGGTGTTAGATCATCAGTGAGTTCTGCACACTTTCGGCTTTGCGCTATATCTAAGCTGCGCTTAGAAAATCGTTTGGCTACTTCCAAGTAGTGTAATAGTTAACAAGCTTGTCTCACGAGATGAATTACATCTGAATAATGAGTCAGATCCTTATTGGGTACCCCTAACTTGCGGCTTTGCGCCACATCTAAGTCACGCTGAGAAAATCAGCATTTTCACACTATTTTCTTTTGGCGTACACATTCATTAATAATTTAGTAAAGGATTATAAATTTATGAATAAAAATATTCTTATAAATTGGTAAATGATAAATAGTGAATTGTATTAGATTTTAGAATATTGTAAATATAAAATTATTCTTGTAAATAAATAATGTAATAAATAAATACTGCTTAATATTTTTGTTGTAAATTCTCAAGAACAAAAAAAATGAATAAACTCAATTTAATCATATATTTAGTTTTTATTACAATTCCAATCGCCACTTTTGAAAACTAAACATTACCGAGGTGAAGGTAGTTAAAATAATAACAGGGTCAAGGGAAAGGTGTCGACTGTAGTCGGGAGCATCGAGTCAATGCGAACGATCCTTTCCTTAGATGCATAGTATGTCCTTCACCAGAGCTACATACAGTTTTGAATTCAGAGTTTTCCTTCTCCTAGACTAGTAGCCACTCAAGACGATAGAACCCAGCCTGTCCAGTTATTTACCAACAACTGCGGGGAGAAAAGATAGATTCATACCTTTACCCAAGAGTATTACCACGTAAGTGAATGGAATGAACTCGACTAGAATTTGAACTCGGCTCTCCAAATTATCAATCCAAGACGCAATTCAACATTCCATCGTAATAAAAAAGAAAAAGAAAAGTTTTCTTAACACACCGTTTATTTTTGGGCGTCGGACTGCAGGCACGTAAGTCTAAGATTAACCAGATTTAAACTATTTGTCTTGTATATTGAATTGTTTACCATGAGTTGAAAAAATTTTCCCATTAATAAATTAATTTATCTTTTTATTCGCCACCACTTTTAAAAATAATGCCTGATTGCTTTTTTATTTTATTATCACGGCGACTTCCGACCTGTATTGGTAAGATATTTATATATATAATGATATATAAATATATATATATATATATATATATATATATAAAAAAAAAGTTAAATAATTCTGATTTGGATGAGCAAATTTACGGTCATCATCTAAACTGCTGCATAAGATTCCTCTTCAGTTCAACTATGATAGACTGTTACCCATGCAGTTTTCCTCCCACTCATTTTGCTCGTCTTTGGAATGCTAATTAGCCGTTTCCTTATTGGACAAACACTTGATATTCATTGACCGAAAAGACAGTGTTATTCTTATTACTAAACATATATTTCTTTGTAAAATGGTAAATAATAAACTTTTATAAAATGGTAAATAATAAATCTTTAAAAAAATCAAATAATAAATATCGCATTGGACTTAGTTTCTATATGTTTATGATGTTGTGTATAAACGGTGCCGAGGGAGTCAAAAGTGTAGACAGTAATAATGCTGTCAAGGGAATAACCGTCCTTTTGACGCACGGTATTTTTTGTTTTTTGCTGACCCGAAGGTTAAACATTGCCTAGCGTTCCTTCACTTACACGAACTACCTTTCTGGGTTGATAAGGGTCGTTTATTTCACACTCCATCTTGGTTTTTTGAACAGAAGTAAACGTTTATCCTTGTTTCCTGTGTAAGACTAGGTTTCCAGATCCTTCTAAAGTCTTTTTATTCCCTTTCACTCCCCTTAAGTGGGATTACTGACATGCCTAGGGGGAATTAATTAATTAACATACACACAGACACACACGCATACACATATATACATACATACATACATACATATATGTGGTGCAGTTCAATTTATATTACAGGAATTATTCATACAAAAAATCATTTATAGCTGCGACATTGCTCTATTTATTGAACAATTTAGCTCATGCCACATCGACTGAAAAAATCTACTTCAACCAAAGAATTCTCCAATTACCATATAAGGAAAAAAACGAGCTCTCTTTTAAATTAAAAAAAAAACTCAACCTTAACGTTGCGACCGCACGCTCCAGAATTTCTTACAGTTAACAATAATACATTTCTAAAAAAACATATTTCGATTCACATCTAATTTTTCGTGTCCCCTTATCACTTGGATGTATTTAAAAAAAAAAAACAATGCCTGATGGTGTCTGTATGAACAGATGAAAGTACTTGCAAAAAAAAAAAAAAGATCTTATACAAGTTGAATTTATTAAAAGCAGGGATCATAACATTCATCTAGAGGTTCGTGGGTTAATGTAATTTTAATAAATTTGTTTGCGAAGATGTATTCTCGCCATTTATATCATTAACTTCACTAATCTGTTTTTTTATATGAATGATTCATGTAATATATATATATATATATATATATATATATATATATATATATATACACACAGAGTTGTTCACAGAATTATTGACTCTCACTGAATATTTGCATATTTTCTAGGGAAATTCGAATATTTGCGAGTATTTATTGAATTTACCATGAATAGTTAGGTATTTAATTTGGAATAATTCATTTTTTTTAAAGTTTTGATCTATTATTTTCATAGATATAGACTTTTCTAAAAATCGGTGCAGTCCCAAAATATTCGCCCCGCCACTCTTATGGAAATTACGAAACGATATTGCCCTATGACAATTGTAATGATTTCTTAAAAAAATTGACATTTAATACAAACACCCTTTGAAAAGGAAATAGTTTTGACCTGATTCTATAACATTGAAAAAGTTAATGAAGAAGACAATATGTGACTTCCATCATGTCAAAGACGGCTGACTTGAGAAGAAGCTCCGAATGAAGATAGTTGATGCGTACAAAAACTTTACAAACATTTATATGTTCTTAGATCGACAAGTCGTAGGATTATCACGAAGTACAACGAGACTCATTGTGTTGAGAATGAATTAAAAACTGGTAGTGTTGACTTCAATGTCCACTTTGATATTTACATTCGCTTTGTTGCTGATATTGAGCACTTTAGTCCATAAACAAACATAAATTAAAACTATATTTTTTATCATATATACAGTTGTGGAGATAATTATTCTCCTGCGAATATTTGCAAGCACATACTGAATCAACCATAAATAGTTGATTCCTTATTTATTTTTGAATAATTCGTGAAGTTTTTAGAAGTTTCAATCTATTATATTTATAGTTATAGATTTTTCTAAAAATTGGTTCCGTCCAAAGTTATTCTCTCTCTTGTGGAGATTATGAAATAATATTGCTCTATGTCAATTGTAAGGTTTTAATCTTCCTTAACTTGACATTTAATACAAAGACGCCTTGAAAATGAAATAGTATTTCTGATTCTATAATATTCTAAAATATAATGAAGAATACATTATGTGAATGTTATGTACCACGATAGCTTATTCGTTCTCCAACCATGGGAAAGACAGCTGGACTTGGCAAGAAGCTCCGAATGAAAATAGTTGATGCGTTCAAAGAAGGTGATGGATATTACAACACCTTCAAGGCGTTTAAATCTTCCTAGATCGACAATTTGTAGCATTATCAAGAAGTACAACGAGACTCATTGTGTTGAGAATGAATTAAAGACTGGTAGAAAACGGTTAATTTCTGAGAGAATGGAAAGGGAAGTTGTTAGAGATGTCTCAAAGAATCCTCACTTAATGAAAAAGAACATCGTCAATGATGTAAAGACATCAAGGTTGAATTTAAACAGTCAGTAGATGCTTTCCTTGAGCAGGACTTCGAGCCTGTCGCCTAAGGAAAACTCCCTTGCTTAATGCTATATGCCTAAAATGCAGATTCGCTTATTCTAGAAGCCATCTAGAATATGGGAGTGAATATCGAAACACTGTTTTATGGCCAGTTGAAACCAAACTAGAATTATTTCGTCACATGAACTCCCATTATGTATAGAGGAAAGTGAATAAAACCCACGAAAAAAAATAACCTCCCTGCAATTAAGCACGGTGGTGGGGGCATTCTGCTCTGGGGATGTTTTGCTGTTTCTGGGACGGGAGAACAAGTGAGGATACAGGGTATCAAAGATAAAGAGCAATATTTGACTATTCTTAAAAATAATATAAAACAAAGTTAAAAAAAATGTATTTGAGGCGTCACAAATATATATATATATATATATATATATAAATGACAATTCTATTTATGGGTAAGTTGACGCCATTTTATATTTTAATTTCGCGCATGCGCATTGTTTGTTTTTGATTTTGTCGACTGAACAGTATAGTACGATCAGTTGGGCACCGTCTATGAGAAAAAGAGCGCCATGACAAAATTCACTCCTCCCGAAATTTTGAAACGACATGCTGTATTGCGTAAGGAAAATGATGATTAAAAAGAAGAAAGCGTAAACGACAAGGAAGAAGAAGAAGAAGAAGAAGAAGAAAGAAAGATATTTATAGGATGAGAGAGAAGTTCAGGAAAAAAGGTTTCGTTAAAATGAGGATCTAAAGAAGGCTGATGTCAAAGATAAAGTAAAGTTCATAGTGAAAAGGGGGAAAAAAGAAAAACAGGAATCTGGAAATTAAATTCCATCACACGAATTCCTCTGCAATTCACCTGTTTCATGGATGTGATAATTTTTGTGCCGGGGTTGGATCCAAAGTAAACGCAACCAACTTCAAAGCGGACTCTCATCTCTACGAAGATAGATAGATAGATAGATAGATAGATAGATAGATAGATAGATACGACTTTAATGCGTTCGTAGACGTTTTATCCTTGTGGCCTGAAATTAGACGAAATTAATTCAAATAGCCTATGGTTAACTAGAACTTCTTACAAGTGTTCGAACTTAGGAAAAAGTCAATTTAAAAGGGTACTAATTTTTTAGGCATCAACCCTTTTCTTGGGATATTGGTGCAATGTCAGTATTTATTTATTTATTTTCCTACTTAGATTTGGATGGTTGCATTTTATTTATGGTTTAATTTTTACCTTGATGTGAATTTAGTAATAGTCCTTCTTTACAATTTGAAAGAAACATCATCTGGTTCAATCCACCATACAACCAAAATGCAAAAACAAACGTAAGAAAAATACTCATTAAACTCACACGCAAACGCTTCCCTCTGTCAAGCACCCTCTACAAGATCTTCAACAAAAAGACAGCTAAAAATCAGCTACAGATGCATAGAAAACATGAGACAAATAATAAAAGAGCATAACCGAAATGCACCCAACGAATCACTTGCACAAATAAAACCTACATGTAAATGCAGAATAAAGAAAGAATGTCCCTTAAACGGCAATTGCTTGCAAAACAATGTAACATACCAAGCCACTCTCAGCAGATAACGAAGAAAACATAAATAGAATAAACTGAAAAGAGAGAAAGTATGGACACAAAACATCCTGTATGAATCGTAAATACGCGAACAGCACAATGCTTTCTACACATGGGAATTTGAAAACAAAACCAAATCATACCAAAAATATCATGAAAAATAGGGAAAACCGCTTCAGCGTACAACAATTAATGCAAAAATTGTAAACTGTATCTGGAGGAGTAAATAGCCATAATTATCTTCCGAAATTAACAAAATTTTCCTCTTTTTTCAAGCTGAGCATTTGATTTCTTTCTACAGTTAATTCTTCAAATCATAAACATTCTTGCCAATAGTTAAGCAACGTGTGAATTTGATTCTACGCCCCTGATTGGTTCAGGACTTGAACTTTTAATGTTGATAAATTTTTGATAAAAAAACTCAGTTCTTGCAAATCAAAGCAAAGAAAATTTGATATATTAAATTGGCTCAAATGAGGGAACAAATAAGCATGTTTTTTTTTTAAATTAAATATCAACCTCTACAAGGGTCTAAAGCCACTGAAGGTTGCTGTTTCTGAGGTGAATAGTCTTCGTTAAATGCAAAATAGGTAACATAACTGTCCGATAATCAGAATCGACAAAGTTTGCAATAAGCAATAACAAGAAAAAGAAAGGAAACGGCAAAAGATAATATAAAGCAAACAAACAATCTACACAAGGCAAATTAACAGTAAGTAGGCAAAGCAGCATTAATATGGGGAAAAAATCACAAACTAAGAAGCCAAGCGAACATAGCGTTCTGAGTTTAAAACAAGACAGACCGGGACTGAGTCATACAAAACCAAGAACCGGCCTATTTTATTGGCTAAGAAAAAATCCCAGCAATGTGTGCTTCTGCCTACAAATTGGTGGGGGAAGTATTTTTAAAATCATTCCCATGAGGTTAGACACCAACACTGTTAAAATATCTATAATAATTGGGATGTGTTATTATTTTCCACAGTCTTTCTAGGGATTAAAGAAAGAAAAAACACCTTGTTGTAGGGTTGACGTGCCACATTTTGTATCAACTACCGAAGGAAGTAGCATGACGTCCAATCCTACTGTATGGATCAGAACCTTGGACATTATCTGTTGGTCTTGAAAGACGACTAGATGGAAATCTACTTAGAAAAATCCAGAACATCTGTTTGAGATCCTATAAAACGCTTAACATAATTTAAGGAGAACTGAGACCAAAATCTCTCTCTTAAACTCAAACAAAAACAATCACATTTTACCGGCCATTGCCACCGAGCGAACAGGGAAATCATCTCATCCTTACTCCTATGGCAACATTCTGGAAGTGTCTTCTCACGAAAATTGACTTTATCAGACACTTCCAGCTTGGGAATCAGGGTTGGACATTAGAGATCTGGGGACAGCAATGCAGAACCGAACAGCGTGGAAAAGGATTGTTAATAAAGTTCCGACCAACCATAGGATGGTTGAAAGATGATTATGATTTTCCACAAAAAATAGTAGTTCTTGGGGAAAAAAAAAAAAGCTTTCCAAGTTGAACTTTCTACTTACCTTTGGAATACGGTAAAAATATGGCGCATTCGAGATCGCAAAACCAGCATGCCGTACCCTAGTCTGAACTGGTGGAATCAAAGCTCATTTGAACATCTGTCACGGAAATAACGATGGAGTAGCATTAGGTATACGGGGTTACGTCTGTGGCAAAGAGGCTGAAAAGTAGAGAATAAGTCTCGCCACATAAGACCGTGTAAACGAGTTTGTACTTTATCGAAGCTGAAAAGTGAACATCTCCAGCCCAGATATAACGACAGTACTCAATTTGGGGCCAACTCTGAAATGAGGGGACTTAAGCCTACCGGGCGTACATATTTGCGATCACAACTGTATCAGGATCTGTTTGTGCGTATTCGCGAAAATTCTCTGAGCGTCTGCCATATTTGGAACTTGTTGACCTGGGTGTCAAAAAAAGGTAGGGCACGCGGTGCACATATATACAATCTAGGATCTAAAAGATTCGAATTTCAGATGTTAATGTAATAATGATTGAAAATCTGCTTGGCCTCGGGCAGGCCTTACGGGTTTTTAATGAAATATGATTTCCGATATTAGGCGGGTTCTTGGACCATTATGGCCTCTTCAGAAGGATAGCAAACTCTTCCTACGCCAAGAAAAAAGAAAAAAAAAGAAAAGAAAAAGTCATATACTGAATTTGATTTTCGTCCATTTAGCATTCTGACATTCGTTCATTTTCTTTGCTTTTCATTCTTTTTCATTTCTTTATTTTTCGTTGCCGTTAGATATTTATTTTTCAAAGATATGTCGTTATAACGCTTTCTTTCTTCTTCTAATTTAAAATATTGACTGATTAATTGATTTTTTCTTTCTTTATTTCTTTCTTTCTTTTTCTCTAAAATAAAATCTTAATTCAATTATGCGAAGGTTCTTTCTTTCTTTCTTTCAACACTGAAAATTAAATCTGTTAATTTGAAGTTTTTCCTTACTCTCGTTTTCATTTTTTCTTGCTATATTTTTTTTTCTTTCATTCGGTCATTTCGTCAACCACAAAATCTAAATCTGTAAACTTGAAGGTTTTCTTACTCTCTTTTCCTATCTTTCTTAATTCCTTATTTTCTTTTTTTGATAGTGCCTGTCTGCCTTTCTTTCTTTCTTTCTTTCTTTCTTTCTTTCTTTCTTTCTTTCTTTTCCTCAACAGAAAAAAAACTAAATCTGTAAACGTGAAGGTTTTTCTTTCTTTCTTTCTTTCTTTCTTTCTTTCTTTCTTTCTTTCTTTCTTTTCCTCAACAGGAAAAATCTGTAAACGTGAAGGTTTTTTCTTTCTTTCTTTCTTTCTTTCTTTCTTTCTTTCTTTTCCTCAACAGAAAAAATCTGTAAACGTGAAGGTTTTTTCTTTCTTTCTTTCTTTCTTTCTTTCTTTCTTTCTTTCTTTCTTTTCCTCAACAGAAAAAAAACTAAATCTGTAAACGTGAAGGTCTTTCTTTCTTTCATTCTTTCTTTCTTTCTTTCTTTCTTTTCTTTCTTTTTTCCTCAACAGAAAAAATCTGTAAAAATTGAAGGTTTTTTTTTCTTTCTTTCTTTTCTTTCTTTCTTTCTTTCTTTTTTTTTTTCTTTCTTTTCCTCAACAGAATAAAACTAAATCTGTAAACGTGAAGGTCTTTCTTTCTTTCTTTCTTTCTTTCTTTCTTTTCCTCAACAGAAAAAATCTGTAAACGTGAAGGTTTTTTCTTTCTTTCTTTCTTTCTTTCTTTCTTTCTTTCTTTTTTTCTTTCTTTCTTTTCCTCAACAGAATAAAACTAAATCTGTAAACGTGAAGGTCTTTTTTCTTTCTTTCTTTCTTTCTTTCTTTCTTTTTTTTCCTCAACAGAAAAAATCTGTAAACGTGAAGGTTTTTTCTTTCTTTCTTGGATCTTTTCTTTCTTTCTTTCTTTCTTTCTTTCTTTCTTTCTTTCTTTTCCTCAACAGAATAAAACTAAATCTGTAAACGTGAAGGTCTTTCTTTCTTTCTTTCTTTTCCTCAACAGAAAAAATCTGTAAACGTGAAGGTTTTTTCTTTCTTTCTTTCTTTCTTTCTTTCTTTCTTTCTTTCTTTCTTTCTTTTCCTCAACAGAAAAAAACTAAATCTCTAAACGTGAAGGTCTTTCTTTCTTTCTTTCTTTCTTTCTTTCTTTCTTTTTCTTTCTTTTCCTCAACAAAAAAAAAACAAACTAAATCTGTAAACGTGAAGGTTTTTCTTTTCTTCTTTCCTTCCTTCTTTCTTTCTTTCTTTCTTTCTTAATTTCTTTCTTTCGACAAAAATATAAATCTATAAACTTGACGGCTATTCTTTCTTTCGTTCTTTCTTTCTTTCTTTTCCACAAAGACCTAACTAAATCTGTTAAACTGAAATTCTTTCTTACACTTTTCCTTCTTTCTTCCTATTTTCCTTTCTCTTTCTTTCTTTCTTTCTTCAATTTTTATATTCCCTGATAATTTCTAATTAAAATCAACTAACATCATTTCTTTTTATCCCCCAACTCTCTCTTTTTCTCTTCTTTCGCTTTTCTAATTTTCTTCGTGCTTATAAACATCAAAAGTAACCAGCGTCTCTTCAGATGTTCCTGAACTTTCGATTTTACAATCTATTCTTCCCTCCTAGCATATTTTTATACATCAAATGTAGTTGCGTAAATGTATTCCTATATATATGTGTGCGTGAGTGTTTCTCTGTTTCTCTCTCTTTCTATCTCTTTATATACATTTGAGTGTCTAATATAGATATATATGAGAGACCAAACGTATTATTTACAAAAAAAGAAGAAAAAAAGAAGAATCTTATGGACATGTCCAAATCTCCGAATATCTATCTATCTATCTATCTATCTAGCCAAAAGATTATCTATCTATCAATCTAGCTAGCTAGATTGATAGATAGATAATCTTTTGGCTTACGATCCAAATAAAATTCAGTAATTTCAAAAATATGAATTAAAACGTTTCGAAGGAAAAATATATATATATATATATATATATATATATATATATATATATATATATTTAATGTGACGGACAAAGTATCTCACGGGAATTTCGTTTTAACTTGAAACGCTATAAGGAATATGCTACAAAATATAATTTTTCCAAAAAACAGAGATAAACAAAAATATTACGGAAAATCTGTTTACATGTCAAAGGTAAGCAGATAAGCAATTTCCAAAATACTCCTAAATATAATGCACCAAAAATAATTTTAATTTATATATATATATATATATATATATATATATATATATATATATATATATATATATATATATATATATATAAAAATAAACAATAAAACCTAAAATCACCTCATATGGAGATTAGCTATTTCAGCAGACGACCGATATCTTCGACCACCGATATCTTCGTCAACAAAAATAAAGTAATCCCCATATGAGGTGAGTTTAGATTTTATTGTTTATTAATTATTTGCTCTGTAATAATAAATACATTGAGCTCTTTTTTGAGGATCACATTTAATTTTTTTTATATTACTAGGATCCACTTGGATTATATACCAACGGATTTGATACCTTTAACATATATATATGCATATATATATATATATATATATATATATATATATTTGTGTGTGTGTGTGTGTGTGTGTGTGTGTTTATATATGATAAAAATATAGTTTGAAGGTATTCAATATTTATGGTTAAAAATGGTCAATATCAGAGATAAAGAAAATGTACATATGAAAATGAACACTGAAGTCAACACCGAGTGTCGAGAGTCTGTTTCATGCTTGAACGCAATCTTCAGTCCATGAGTGTTGTGTTTGTACAATAGACCTTGCTATCCATAATGCACCATTCACCACCACATATAAATAGTAGCCGATCGGTATTCCTCTCAGTCTCTAATTTTATGCATACCTGCGTTCTATTCCTGATATTGCTCGCATTTACCCATATATATAAAGCATATGCTAAAACAATTTTTTGAGGTATATATATATATATATATATATATATATATATATATATATATATATATATATGTGTGTGTATGTGTGTAATGATTCAAAATATGTGTGTATGTGTGTGTGTGTGATCGGATGTTTTTTGCGTTTCCAGTTTTCATCCGATTTCGATTAAAAATTTTTTGTTTGATAGATAATTCTTCAGTGCCGGTTTTGAGTCCAAATTTTTTGGCGACAATGGCTCTCCACTACTTCCTGTTCGTTATAACAATGTTTTGCTATTTACTATCTGTTCTTGGATATATATATATACTTTATAAAAAAAAATAATAAAAAAAGTTTAAATTCATTACAATAATATTATTTATTATTATACAGTTCCCTTTTTTCAGAGTCACCCCCATTCAAATTGTTAACCCCCAATTTGGGGATATGCCTCAGTTGCAACAAATTGTTTGAAACTACTAATATTGATTTTCATGGTTGGCTGATTTTAAACTTAAACTGATCCAAATGAAAGGCAAAAATTACAGTAATGAAAGACCCGGTCAAATAAAACCCTACAACATATATATATATATATATATATATATATATATATATATATATATATATATATATATTCATAAACATACAAACACACACATATATATATAAAAGTGAACATTGAAGTCAACTTTTATATTTATATTTATACGCTCTGTCTCTGATATTGAGCACTATATCCCAATAAATATAGCACACCTTAAAACTATTTTTTTCATATATATATATATATATATATATATATATATATATATATATATATATATATTATATAAAATCACGGCTAAGTTCTTGGCCACAAATTACCTTTATATTCTAAGCCGGAATATGCGCTGATTTAACTCAAGTTATATTTACCTGGATTCATACAAGGAAAAGGTGTCTACAGATTAGGAACGAGACATACAAAACACGATAATCGGTCAAAGAAAGACAGCGAACACGTGGACTCAATTTAAGACAAACAATTTAATTTTGTAACAATGCCTAATTATCTCAAAAATGATAAGCTGAAAAAGAAAGTGCTTGCTTTTGGTGATCATGCGATGAATGCGGCATTTAACACAGAAGTTTCAATATCATGTGTTCTTAGATAAATGGCATTCGAGTGGTACTTATCTGGGTTTCAGATTCAATATATCAATATTTTCACAAAGAATTACATTAAGTAGCTACCTGTATTCACATAAGACGACTTGAATTCCTCATCAAAATCGGGCCGATTTTAAATGTGAATTAATTTTAAGCGTCTAATGATTTTTCTTATTCTTTCAGATTTAACAACTTAAGTCTTTGGTAATTTCAACCATGGAAAGATTAACACTCAAACAACGTGTTAAAGTTATCGAAGCCTGTTTCGAAAATGGACGTTCAAATTTATAAATATACGGCCCAATGCTTCCGCTAGCAAAAAATGCACCCCAAACAGTGACCTTTTGTGAATGCAGAGACTTTTCAACAATCTTCCTTGGATTTTCATCAGCCCAAATGCGACAATTCTGCTTATTAACGAATCCACCAAGATGAAAATGGGTTTCATCACTAAAGAGGATTCTTCATCGGCTTGTCTTTGCTCCTGCATCCAACTGACGAATATTTTCTCCAAATGGTCAGAAGGTTTCAGTTCTGGTGTCAATTGAATTTTGTAAGCGTATAGAGATAAATATTTTCTCAAAATTAAACTAAATGTAAAGTTGTCGTGGAGAGGTACAATTCCTGCGTGCGATGACGAATGAAGGGGTCTGGATTTTCGGCCACATTCTCGTGCACAGCAGCAATGTTTTCAGCTGAACGGTGTAAACGAGCACGCAATGGAGGTTTCACATCTGCCACCGACCTAGTTTGTTTGAATTTACGAACAATTATTCCAACTGCACTTTTGATTTTATATATATATATATATATATATATATATATTATATATATATATATATATATATATTCCTTCCTAAAACTTGAAACGATTTTAAATGTGAAGTTTAAGCGTCAAATGATTTTTTCTTTTTCTTTCAGATTATCAACTTAAGTCTTTGGCAATTTCAACCATGTAAAGATTAACAATCAAACAACGCGTTAAAGTTCTCGAAGCCTATTACGAAAATGGACGTTCAAACAGAAAAGTAGGTTTAGCATCAGGAAGAGGCAGCTGAAGTTCCTGGGTCACATAATGAGGGCTTGGAGAATAGAGGGGAAGAGAGAAAATTTATAAATAACGCTGACATACCTAGCGGCCTTAAGCAAGTGGATGACAGAACGTGGTCTGGGGGAGGAAGTAGAGGGAAGGATAGCTGCAAGGGATAGGAGGAGGTGGAGAGCCATGATCATCTTCGTTCTGAAAGGACACGGCACATAGAATTAAAGAAGGACAGACAAATGCAGGAGTTGTTCATCCTATTTATTTGGCTACCTACTTCCAGCTGTCGGATTCTGGCGGTTCCGCGTCTACTCGTGGTCATGTGACCAGATACAGGGTCAACGTGCATATCAGAAAAAAATCACCCCCCCACTCTGTCTTTGTCCTGCGGGTAGTACAGGGAAATACAACGATCCACTATCACCGTTCGCCTACACACATACAAGTAGTAGTTAGAATGAAGTTAAAGAAAGAAAGAGAGAAAAGGTAGAAAAAATGTTCTTAACGATTTTAATACACAAATCGTAGTAGCACGTAACAAACTGATATCAGGGGAAAAAATCAGTAAAAACAAGAAAAAATCTAAAGACATCAGTGTTGGTCGAAAATAATCAATCAGCACCGCCATTGGCAAGTCAAAAGAAAGAAACGCCTTATTAATATAAAAATATATTTTTAATACAAACTAGAGCAAAAATCCTAGTGAAAAAAAAAAAAAAACTAAAGACAGAACCTATACCTACATTTATATTTATATTTATATATATATATATATATATATATATTGTAATATATGGATATATATATATATATATATATATATATATATATATATATATATATATATATATATATATATATATAAAGAAAAATATACTGAAAAAACAAAGCAAAAATTAATATGCGATTCTTCCATGTTATAAAGTAAATTTAGGTTTGTATTTCCAAAATAGACAGTAATAAATAAAAATATATGGATATAGATCATCCGACAGTATGAAGAAAAATTTATTTTACATGGAAGAATCTCATATTAGGATTTTTGGGTTGTTTTTTTTGTATATTTTTTCATACTGTCGGCTCTATATCCATATATTTGCTTATACATATATATACACACACACACACACACACACAAACATATATATATATATATATATATATATATATATATATATATATATATATATATATATATATTAAAAGGAGAGAAGAGAGGTGCCTCAAACGTTTTTGGTTGTAATGTGGATTTTTTTTAAAAATATTATGCTTTATTTTTCATAACTTTACTACACAGGTTTCTGGTCTTGTGACCGTCATCAAGTAAAAGCGAGATCTCCACATATTATTAAAAATAATTAATTTTTCCTTATGTTTATCAATATTAAATATTCTCGATATGAGACATTCTCTATTTTTGTGTTAGTAATCCGAATGTTTTCTTTTTTCTCTCATTGGAACCACTATAAATCTTTTTATATATATATATATATATATATATATATATATATATATATATATATATATATATATAGTAACGTAGTGAGCAGAACCTACCTAAAAATAAACTCACCTAACGAATAATCAGGGTATGATTTTAAAATTATTTTTCTGAATATTCGTTGACGTCTTCTGTTTCAAATACGAATCTTCTGGCTCACTGGAGATTATATATATATATATATATATATATATATATATATATATATATATATATATATATATATATATATATATATATATATATATATATATATATATATATATATATATATATATATAACATAATTAAAATCATGTAAGAACATAATTGTCCATCCCACAAAATGTTTAATATCTAAAAAAACAATAAACTAATTGAGTTTCCTTTTTACAGCTTTTCAGATAACACGTTTAGCCATCTTGACACCATTTATCTTAAGAATCAATGAAAAAATCCTTTAAGTTTTTCATCTAGAAAGAAATCAGTTTAAAATTGTTTTGTGTCAGCCTCACTGTTTTCTCAGCTGTGCAATGGTGGGAGGAAAAAAGATCATTCAGGCCTTCAGTAATGGTACCAACATTCATACTCTAGCTTCCATCTTCAAAGTCCATGCAAGAACCACCAAGAAAATGGTGAATAAGTTTTAAAAAGAGGGAACAGAGTAGAGGAAAACTTAGAGCTAACGAGATCAATTAGAAAAAGATCCAACTCAATCCATAAAAGGTTTAAAACGTGAGGGGTTTCAGCAATGACAGTCCAAAGAGCAGTGAAAAAAAATTGAAAATTTCATCGTGCGTGAAACCTGTGAGGCACTTTGTTACCCCAAGACAGAAAGTTAAAAGTTTAGAGAAAGCGAATTTCATCTCGAATAGGTTAGAAAATTATAATTCATCTCTATATTTGAACTTCATTTCAATCCTCCATGAGCTTCCGATCCTTAGCTATGATTAATTAATGATGAACATGTGATTTTCGTTTCGTCACGATACTTTTGTTAAGATTAGAAAGAAATTATACATTCTTATTGCCCAAAGTAGAGTCCAATAGTGTTATAAAAACTTCGAGAATTCCAGTAAGATATCTTTAATCACTTCATTGCTAGAATATTGAGTTCGATCCTCACTGAGTGTCCTAAGACTCCCATTTCATTGTGCCACATCTAAGCTATTCAAACAAAAAAACATAACCAGAACATTGTTCATGTTTCGGGGTTAGCAAGATTGTCTCGCTAAAACAGTTACGACTGAATAGTGAGTTCGATCCCCATTAGGGGCCCATACTTTCGTCCATGTGCTACATCTAAACTACGTTTAGAAAATCGATATATATGTATATATATGGTGGACTCTCCTATCGTGAACGATAAACGATGGTCAGCATTGGATGGTGTCTTTCGTTTTACATCTGCATGCTAGCAGTGGCTATTGTAGAGAAAAATCAGGTAAGGGAAAGACATATTTTTGTTTGTTCTTTCTTAAAATTGTGATACTGGTCAAGCCTTTTCATCACAAAGCCACACTGACAGATGAAATTTGTTGTAAAGCAGGATTTTGATGGCTACTCTGCTTGCAGAGCTTGAAAACGAATCAAATCACGTATGTTCAATATACTTTCTTCAATTCTAAATATCAAGCATTATGCCTCTACTTTCTGTTTGATCCTTGAATAAGTGCACAGGATTTTAGATTTAAGTTGATTTTGTTTCAAGTTGTATTTCAATTTGTCTTTTTGCTCATAAGAAAGGACGTCCAACTAAATGCTTGGAGTTTCATATCAGTTCATGTAGTGATTTTCAATAATTGTAAAAGTTGTGTTGAAGGCCGAAAATCTTGGCACCCAAGAAGGATCGAACTCATGGTTTACGGTGTTAAAATAATTAGCCAAATCGACGACAAAACCTGGTAATCATTTTTCCGCCTCGGTCAGTGAGCTGGTATAATGTCCATAAAACATACTTTTCTAAAAGCATAAACTCATCTGTTCTCACAACATGACCAGACCACCTGTTCACACACACACACACACACACACACACACACAAACACACACACACACACACACACACACATATATATATATATATATATATATATATATATATATATATATAATCCTGTGTGATTCTTCCGCACAAGGATTAAACAGTCATTCTTCACTCGTTTCAATATTATTTAAACTATTTACATGCATACTATTGTCTTCATCTTTGTTGTTGCTATCATAACGTTTCGGCCGTTGTACCCTCCGACCTTCATCAGGTGTATGTCGATCTGCCTAAGCTACAGAGAATTTCGAACCAAATCTCTTTATTTAATCTACAGGAGATAGATGCTTCCTAATCCACTTCGAGATGTCTAAGGATGTTCGTCGAGTATTTATGTTAGTACTGCTCATTTATTGCTTGCCCCGTTTGCGCTGGTGTCCACGTACTTATTGCCCGTCCCAGTTGTGACTGTTAATCCAAGCCTGTATAATTATATGGCTTTGTTGTCACTTGTTCCCAAAAGTTTTCATTTATTTATCTATTTTATTCTGTTTTGGTCAAGTGGGTGGCCACCCTGGAGTCCCCATTTCTCAGATCTTATCTCCGGTTATAAAATAAAAGACTTTCTATTTGGGTGACCCAAGCACAGTGTCACATGATAGCAACAAAGATGAGGACAACAGCTTAAGTTTAAACACTAATAACTGATCATCCCCAAAAATTCAGACAGAAAAATGATTGTTGTTTTTAACTGAAACCTTAATCGATATTTTTCCAGGCTCCCGACCATCTTTAGAACCATTTCTTGAGTTTCAGGATTTAATACAATTTTAGAGAAAGATGCATCTTGAAGGTAAAGAACAGTAAAATGATTTGAAAACATTTAAAAACCATTTTAAATCTGTCTATTTCTGTGGAAAGTCCTTTCAGGATGTGGGCAATCATGGATCTTCACATCTTTTGTTGCTTTAAGCGATTTTGTTTTACCCGTTCCTATATATTTTCCTACATATCTATTCATTCGCACAGATTATTGATTAACTCTTTGTTTCCTCTTATTTCTTTTGTTCTCGTTCCGTGCCTTGTCCCGTTCTTATTTCATTACTGGTTATTTATTGCTCGTCTCATTTTTACTGAGTCCAAGTACACACTGACAAGGCCAAGGATTGAACTCAAAATTACTATGTCACCAAATTTACGAGCAAACGTTTTAATCTAGGCTATTATCACACGTGTAAGTCCCAGTAACGTGATTAAAAAAAAATGTGGACAAAAGTCTGCATAGCATATAATTTTTCCATAATGGTAAATCTTTCATCATTTGTTTATTTAAATAGAAGTTTCATTCTATTGTTCAGCCATCATAGTGATACGGCCGGTGGTATCTAATTTGAGCAAATTTTGTTCCGGTCTGAAAATGACTCTGCCAAAAGACATAGTTATATCAAATTGAATTCGAGAGATATTTGGGGAAAGAGGAAAAATTAAAGTCAAATCATATGGGTATCTTGGGACAAAATATCCTTCCTTGCCAAAAGTAAATCAGATTGTGCCAAACGAAAAAAAAAAAAAATAAGCATTGTCTGAAATTAACAAGACACTTTAAATACTTTCAATAGTAATTCATGTACCGTATATACTGATGTACAAGGCGAGTGGGTGTATAAGTTAACACCAAATTTTCAGTTTAAAATGTAGGTTTCGGGCTATATTCACCGTACAAGGCGACCTCCTCTCCCTAATTTTATTTTTAAATTTATTGCATTATTAAAATTTTAATGAAAAAATATGATGGGTATATTTACTGTCAATTATCTAAAACAATCTAAAAATGACAATATATCATTAAATGGGTACTAGAGTTTCCGGTAGTCTATTACGGTAGCCTGAATGACTGTTCCCCGCTAACCATCCACTCGTTCCATTATTCTCGAATGCGATCATTAAACGGCTTGTTGAGACACACACCCAGTGGTGTTTTTGTTCAACATTATCGAAAAAAGGGGGCAAGATATTATCCCTTAACTACAACAGGATTTAAGGTTCATATTATACCTGGAATATAAGACAGTCCCGTTTTGATGGGGATTTCTAAGGCTAAAAGATCGATTTGCACTCGGACATACACCGTATATATTTTCGCTCTTCAAGAGTTGAATTGAAATATATATATATATATATATATATATATATATATATATATATACTGTTATATTTTATTTTTCAAATTTATTGTATTGAAATTCTAATGAAAAAGCGTATGGGTATATTGTCAATTAACTAGCATCGTTTAAAATACCTATTATTAAGAATGGTACTATTATCAAAGTCAGAGTCTATTACGGTAGCCTGAATGACTTTTCCCCCGCTAACCATCCATACTCGTCCTATATTCTCGAATGCGATCTTTAAAAGGCCTGTTGAGACACACTGTCCACTTTTTTTTTTGTTCAACATTATCGAAAAAATATATATATATATATTATCCCTAACTACCACATTTATTTAAGGTTCACCTTGCAGAACCTACATCGTATATATTTTCGCTCTTCAAGAGTTGAATTAAAATATCTATCTATCTATCTTATATCTATATATATATATATATATATATATATATATATATATATATATATATATATATATATATATATATTCTTTTTATACGTTTTTTTCTTATGGATACATTTACTTGAGTAAATGTTCTGTTCTTTTAATTAAACAGTATTAATTACATTTACCGAGCTAGATGTTCGAGAAATCCCCTAGGAAATATGCATTCTCCGGTAGGAATCGAACCTGTATCGTATACGGAACCACCATTCTCTCTGGCGAACTTCCGGTTCCTTCGGCGGAGGTTCACCACTTTAAAAATCTCGTAATTCAGGCTTTCGGTTTCCTGGAAACCGGCCTTGACCCTCATCGTCTTCAATCGAAAGTTAAATCGATTATATATATATATATATATATATATATATATATATATATATATATATATATATACGCACATACAACATATATATTAAATTTTCGATCTGTTCTTATAGATATTTTTATTTTTACAAAATAGTATATATATATATAAATTTATATATATATATATATATTATAAATTAATTGATTTAAAATATGGTTTTTTTCGCTACACAGTTCTAACCATGTTTCAAAAAAATGGAAGCCAAAAGCCCCGAATTTAATTTTGTGATTAAATTAAAGACATTTAGTTCCATTTCATCCTTAAGCGAATTTTGGAGTAATTTTTTAAAATTACTGGGTTTTAAATACACAGCTAAAACAAAATTCATGTTTCAAGGTTACAGATAAATCTATTTTTCTAGACAGGGGTGAATGGGTTTTTAAATATGTCTATAATTTAATGTATCAGTTATTGCTACGTTTTGGTCGTGGGAAGGATGTATTTTTTCAATGAAATCTAACTTCCGTTAAAAGCCTGTCGTCTAGATTTTTTTTAAAATTTTTTTATTATTTAAATAATTATTTTATTACGATTTTAAAAATTTTATATTTATTTTACTTTGATTTATTTAGTAGACTTTATTTATGTATTTAATTACAATTTAAAAGAAGTTTAGGTTAGAATTCATTTTAATCAACTACAGTTTTAATTACAACTTTAAAATATTTTCATTATTAGATTTTATAGACTATATTTCATTTGATAGAAATAAAATGTTACTTACCGTCAGTAAAATTATTTTTCTATATCAAGTATATTTATATTACGATTTTTGAAAATTTTATATTTAAATTAAAATGTAAGGGATTCTAATTACATTTAATTGTTCTTGAAAGAAATATAGTATATTAAAAATTAAAAGTAAAAATATTTCAAATCGTACTTAAATAAAATGTATTCTTACCTAAACAACCCCCCACCCACCAAAAATCTTTAAATATACGAAGGAAAAAAAATGCCGTAAGAATTTTAGACGTTAACAATATAATATATATATTTATATAAAAATTTATGACAATATATATATATATATATATATATATATATATATATATATATATATATACACAGTGTAACCCGGATATAAGAGACCCGGATATAAGAGAAACCCGGATATAAGAGAGATTTTCTGGTCCCAAATTAGAGCCTGTGTTAATGTAAACAAAATAGACCAAACCCGGATATAAGAGAAACCCGGATATAAGAGACTTCTTCTCCGGTCCCGACAACTCTCTTACATTCGGGTTACACTGTATGCATTTTTTCAATGATGCAGGTTTCATTAAATAATATAGACACGTTTTGTCGATTTATTTTAAGTAAATTCCTTAAATTTATGAATTTCAAATTTAGGTCAAATCTTGCTAATATTTTTATATTTTTAAATTAATAAAAATCGATGAATAAATTACAAAAATACGATAAATGGGTTAACATTGTTGTTTTTTAAGCAGCTGATCTTATAGGCGCTCACGCAGACACAAATATATATGACTATATATATATATATATATATATATATATATATATATTTGAACACACACACACACACACACACATATATATATATATATAAAAATAAGAGAAGAGAGGAAATCCATTATTACAAAATGTAAAAAACGTTAGCATCATTTCTCTTCTCTTTTTTTTTATCATATACTACTTTCTCTCGTTGGAACCACTAAATTATATTTTATATATATATATATATATATATATATATATATATATATATATATAGATTACCAAAAATATATTTTTCATACTAAAGAAAATTTAAAAAATAATCAGCAATCCATTTTGGGCGGAAATATCCCAAATTTTACGAGAAAATAACATTTCGGCATTAAATGACCCATAAGGAGTTGATATGCCGATAAACAAACTAATCTAAACTAAACCATTATCTCTCTCTCTCTCTCTCTCTCTCTGTGCGTGTGTGCGTACAGGTGTATGTGCGTATATGTGTGTATATGTGCGCGTGTGTATGTGTGTTTGCATCTGTGTGTATATGTGTACAAATATTTGTATGTTTCTGCGTGTACATGTGTGTATTCATGTGTGTATGCGTGTGTAGGTGTGTGCATGTGTGTGTATGTGTATATGTGTATACGTGTGTGTTTATGTGTGTGCGTGTGTATGTGTCTGTGTGCGTATGTGTGTGTATGTGTGTGATATGCTGTATGAAAATTCTATTATCGCATTATTATTTTCAGCCTTTTGTCGTTTTCGACAATTTTAGAAAATTTACGAATTTTCGGGAATTTCCTGTACTACCTTTGACCTTATTTTGTCATCACCATCGTCCTCTTTTGTCCATATCTGTTCAACCGTCCCCATACGATGATCACTGCCCACCCCCGCCACCTTAGGGGGGGGTCGAGGAGCACGCTAACCCATTCTCTCTGGCGAAATATGATCTATGTTTGTATGTAGACATTATCAAAAGAATCTTTGTTAATTTTATCTGACAGAACTTTTTTTCTTTTTTCAGCTACGATTATGTTTGATCTTTATGTTATCTGTAAGTTTACGAAGGATGATAGAAGAGGAAACATTTTGCAGTTGATTTATCATAAAGAAAAACACACACACACACACACACACACACACACACACACACACACACACACACAAAAGAACTGCGGTCGCCACTCAACGGAAGGCGACCCTATCAGAAAATCCCATTTATATTCATTTATTCTCCAGGAATCGATTATAAATATTTATCCACCAAAAGATGCATAACCATGCCAAGATGTCAGAATTATCGGCGTCTGGGCGTTACGGTTAAACATACAAATAAATATGTCTGATTTACACTACAATGTTCGGACCGTTATCCTCATCATTGTTGTCATATTCACGACGTTTCGGCCGTTGTACGCACCGACCTTCCTTCTTCAGTTGATTGGAATTTCAAACTGAATCTTTTATTTCATTCACTGGCGTAATTCTAACTCCACATGCCATGCCTCTTCCGGTTGTCTCAGTATCAGCTGTTTCTCTTTAACTCATCCCTCCAAGTTCTTGTTCACCACTGCAGTTGTCAGGTATTGAACTCACAACACTTTGGGTAAAGTCACTGGATCCGCCTAACGCTTTTATCATCCTTGAGGACATAACTGTATGAATTTTTGAGATTTATAAAGCTAATGTCTCTATTTTTTTTTTTTACCCAAGCTCATATTACAATTTTACTGGTTACCATATTGTATTCATATCTATGCTTATCCGGTTGAGATATTTTTGGCCTTTCATATGCGCTGATTGCCTAAGTTTTTATATTTTCCAGTGATGTTCTCTGTCTAATAGTTCAACCTATGAGATAACATTGTAAATAGTGTAAACAATTACAATATCTCATTTCAGAAATTTAGACAAATACTGAAGAAGGCCGGAACGTACAACGGCTGAAACTTCGTGAATATAGCAATAAAAATGTGGTCAACACTGCGAATGATGCAAATAGTTTAAATAGTCGCAATATCTCATCTCTGAAATATGGACAAATCCTGAAGAAGGCCGGAGAGTACAACGGCTGATATGTCGTGAAGATAGCAATGAAGATGAGGGCAACAGCCCAAACGATGTAAATAGTTACAATACCTCATCTTAGGAATATAGACAAATCCTGAAGAAGGCCGGAGCATACAACGGCTGAAACGTCGTGAATATAGCAATAAAGATGAGGACAACAGTCTGTAAGATACAAATAGTGTAAATAGCTACAATACCACATCTCAGACATAAAGACAAATCCTGAAGATGGACGGAGCGTACAACGGCTTAAACGTCGTATATATGGCAATAAAGATGAGGGCAACAGTCCGAACGATGTAAATAGTGTAAATAGTTACAATACCTCATCTTAGAAATATAGACAAATCCTGAAGAAGGTCAGAGCGTACAACGGCTGAAACGTTGTGAATATAGCAAAGAAGATGAGGACAACAGTCCGAAATATATAAATAGTGTAAATAGCTAGAATACCACATCTCAGAATTACTGTTGTCCTCATCTTCTTTGCTATATTCACGACGTTTCAGCCGTTGTACGCTCTGGCCTTCTTCAGGATTTAAATACTTTGGCTTAGATTGTTTCTATGTAATATAGTTCTTATTACATGAACCGATCCTTTACTACAATCCCCAGCAAAAGTCATAGAGCTAGCACACTTGGAGGATGTTTATTTTGTTTTTAAATTAACTAGTTAATTACACATAAGACAGAAAATATTTTTCTACCTGGCTTGGACAAAAAGATAACAATCTATGTTTAAAACAAATGTTTTAAAATAAAAATGGCCGATGCTAACCTCCAAGACAGTGACACGTTGCTCCTTCTCGGACTAACGTTTTCCGCAGACATGAATTGGAAAGATTATATTAAATCAATTTCTAGGTCTGCTGCTTGGAAATTTGGTTCCCTGTGTCGTCTTAGATCATTTTTCTCGCCAGAATATTACATATTTATAAGTCTACCACCTACGCAATGAATATTGCTGTCACATCTGATTTGATGCTTTTACTATATATTTAGCGATCCTTTATATAATAGAAATGAAGCATTTGCAATGTTATTGGTCCTAACCTGGCATCTCGGTTTTAGTCACATTCCCACTGCCTAGTCAGTCCGTCGTTCACTTTCTGAGCGACGGTTCGGTTCAACTCTCTGTCTACGGACGGAGAGGAACCCGAAGAGGCTACGCCGAAGGGCGGAGTCTCCACTGGGGAGTAAAACCGGCCCTGAACCCGTTTATACGGGTTCAAATGGGTATTTTTTTTTTTTCTGGCCTAATGGCTCGGAAATGCCCACGTTAAAAAGTCCTTGTGCCACATGACGCCCTCGTGGGGGGACGACTAAATATAGTTCCCACTGCCTTAACGTATCTGTGCATTTTCTATAAATATTGTCATAGTAATTGTCTTTTAAACTTTCTTTTATGTTACCTTGACTTTATGAATTTAAGTATACTACTAAATTACACCGTTTTACAGTTAAAATGGCTAGATGTAACCGTAAGTTCTATGTTAACAGTTTCTTCTATTGCACTTCTCGTATGTGTAATTCATTTCCAGCTTCTTGCTTTCCAATCAACTTTGATCTTCAGAAATTTATGAGTAATGTCAATCGTTTTCTGTTTTCTTCATATCTTTTCTTTTATTACGCACACACCCACACACACACACTCTCTCTCTTTCTCTCTCTCTCTCTCTCTCTCTCTCTCATAATGTTTTCTTTTTCATTTTCTCTAACACCCAGGACCTCTTTGCGTCTTAGTGGTTTCGTTGACTTCCATGGGGTGAAATTTCATCCATACAAAGATTATTTAGTCTGAAGAAGTCCCTTCGAAGAACGAAACGTGTCACATATTTTTTCAATACTGCCATTCAATTAGCGATAAATATATACATATAATGCAAGGTGGAACAGAAATATCTCCTAAATATACCACGCAGAAATACCTCTCACATAATGCTAAGACATGGTAAGACATTAGCTAGAAGAAGGGACCATTGCCACTAATGTTATACCATCATGTGGTAGTAATTTATGGAAGGTGTATATTAGTGGTATTTCTACTATATCCTATATATATATATATATATATATATAATTTGTGTATTTAGGCAGCAATCCTTCTTTTATGCACATTTCACTGAATACGACAGACAAGGTGCTTTTATTTAGTTCTTTTATACAATTTCTCATGCGATCTAATAATTTTTTTCTTTCCAAATGATAAATTATATAAAAAAACTGTCTGAATGTTCTTTTTATCCAAGTGCTTTCGGCTATACATTTAGCCATTTTCAAGGATTAAATATTTTAACTGTTAAATAAGAAATAGTTTGTTGCATGTATGTATTTAATATAATATTTTCATTTTTCAAAACACGGTCAAGATATTGTGCAGATATTGTGTTCATGTTCATAGTTGATTTTATTAAGTATTGTTTTTTATTTGTTTTTTATTAATAAGGCTTCCCTTGTTTTTAGTCTTTTTTACATGTAGATGATATTATTATATTTGTGTTGTCATTAAGTATGTTGCCAATAGTGTCCGGTAGGTTTCCATGAAGATGAAAAAAAAAATAATAATTCACCTCTTAGAACATAATTAAATAGGGCAAATATTATTTACGAATTTAAATGCCCATTAAGGTATTGTATTCCTGATCAATCAAAATTCGTAAATAATTATATAGGCCACATGTTTGACACGAAGACTCACTCTACACCTTTCTGATCATAGCTCAATTAGATCTCATTTAAATATTCATGGAGACCTACCGGACACTATTTGTAACATACTTCAGTGATCGTACGAGAACCAATGTTTCAACGTGATATAGCCGTAAGCCTTTCTCCGCTATTATTTATTAGTGTAATTATGGTAGATATTTTTACTATTGTATTTAAGTTCAACTAAACTGCTAACTTGCTTTTTATATACAGTAATATTTTCTGATATAGGTTAGATACTGTTGTAATTTTAGGTAATGCTTGCTTTAAACATTATATGCTTCTTCCTGAATATATCCTGCTAAAATAAGTGTACATCTAATATTTATGTCTATTATGATCTCAAATACGCTAAAGTACTAATAATGCTGATTAGAAATAATTGATAATAAGCTATGATATACAAACTAACGCATCGTGTGTTAATTGTCTGTAATTCAGAAACACCTTTCACAAAAAGAAAAAGAATATAAAAAAGTTTGAGCAAATTAACTATAAACAATTTTTTTTATCCTCTGCCAGACACAATGATGGAGAAAGCACTACCTCGAACCATTGAGACACGCTGCAAGAGCAAGTCCGTTTCGCGAGGCTCGTCCCGTAATCGAGATGCCATCGCGCCAATTCTCCGAAGGAACGCCATCGAACGAGGGTCAATAACCCCTGAAGTCTCCACTGCCACAAGAATAAAAAAAAAAAAAAAACTATCAGCAAGAGAAGAATATTTAACTATTTTTTTTATCTTTGCGTCCGGGGTGAGGGAACCCCGGTCAGTCGCGGACCTAATCAAATTACCGGCCGAAAATGTATCCGCACAGGTCGCATCCCAAATCAACGACTTCCCCATTTTAAAAGGGAAAATGGTTATGACATCCGACCGCTTTCCATCACCGCGGTCGAGGCACACGTGTTCGATTTGGGAAGAGAACCCAGCTGCATCCAGATCTCTTCTGATGATGACGTTTATTGCTGCATGCCGTGGAAAGCGGCCGGCACTACGACGACAGGATATAAAGAATATCCTGTATGATATTGAGTATAGATAATACTCAAACTACCATTTTTTATAATTGTCCTGATGTTAAAATGCATACCAAATTTCTCGCTGATTATTCAGATGTTAAAACTCATACCATCATCCTTGATGACTGTTCACACCTTAAAACTCATATCATATAATAAATATAATAATATCAAAAAGATAAATAAAGCATAGAGGTGTCTTTCAGATCCTTTATTTGAAATCGGCAGCTACAGAATTCCACAAATTAGATTTTTTTAAAGCATTTCACCCAAAGCAAGTCGGGAGTGCCAATAGTACGCAAGGGGTTACAGAGGATTGAGAGTAAGAGTAAAGAGTGTTTTTTAGGAAAGAATATAGAAAAGGAAGGGGATCAGGATCAAAGCATCAGAAGATGTCGATTGAAGATTATTAAAGCAAGTAGGAGAAAGAGAGTTCCACAGTCGGGAAGTGTGAGAGAAGAAGCAGATGGAGTAGAAGAGGCGGTTCCATGTAACTGCTTCGACAATGAAAGGGTGTGAACGATATGCCAAACTATTAGCATGCTTAAATTCATACAATTGGGGTACCAGTGAAAGTAGCTCGTCAGAGCAGTTGCCATGAAAATATTTGTAGAAAAGACAGAAGGAAACCACATGACGTCTGCGAGAAAGTGACTGTAGACGAGATGCCGGATTAGGACCTAATTAATAGATTTACTTGTATGTGTTTCACAGTCTTTGTAAAGGTTGGCAATGGCTACTGCTGAAAATACGAATGTTGATTATTAGTGATTTCTTTATTTTCTGTAATGATTGGTGAATTTCCAAACATCAAATTTCATACCATCATTCTTGATGATTGTTCAGACCTTTAAACTTTTTCAATAAATATTTATTTATCTTCAGATCTTTAAAAAAATCTTACAATCATTTCGGATAATTGTTCACACTGTTAAAACTCAGACCATCATTCCTGACAACGTTAAAACTCATAGCATTATTCTTGGTGATTTTTCAAATATCATATCAACTTTATTAGGGATTGTTCAGACATTAAAACATATACCACCATTCTTGATTGTTTCAAGGTTAAAACAAATACCATTATTTTTCGTAAATGTTTAAACGTTAAAACTCAGACCATCATTCTTGGTGATTATCCATACTCAAACTACCATTTTTTATGATTATCCTGATGTTAAAACTCATACCATGACCCCTGATGACTGTTCACAACTTAGAACTCATACCATCTTCCTTAGGGATTGTTTAGACCTTAAAACTGATACCGTATTTCTTACGGGTTGTTTAAACCTTAAAACTCATACCATCATTCTTGCTGATTATGCAGATGTTAAAAATCATACCATTATCTTTGATGATTGTTCATACCTTGAAACTGATACTATCTTTCTTAGGGCTTGTTTAGTCCTTAAAATTCATACCACCTTTCTTAGTGGTTGTTTAGACCTTAAAGCTCATACCATCTTTATTGCTGATTATGTAGTTGTTAAAACTCATACCATCATACTTGATGATTTTTCATACCTTGAAACTCATGCCATCTTTCTTAGTAATTGTTTACATCTTAAAACTTATACCATCTTACTCAGTATCCAGGTGTTAAAACTCATACCATCTTACTTGATGATTGTTCACACCTTAAAACTCGTACCATCAATGTTTTTAATCAACGTAATGAACAACTAATTTATTGAAGGAAATACGAAGATACAACAAAATCGATAAATTCGCTAAGCGGAAATCGGTTCGACTGTAGTTGAGCTTTTTTTGCACGCAGAAGCAAGCTTTCTGCAGTTGAAAGAAAACTCGGTCAAGATTTGCAAAAGTTCTTGGCGAAAGCTTTTGCTAGTCAGGATAAATAAAAAAAAATGCGAAGCGTTGTTAGTGTACTGGATCATGTTAACTATTGCCCATTGTAATTCCTGAGTAGCATGCTCCTCTCGCGTCTGGTTCGGGGATTCCGATTGAATTAGACCCAGGATAACAAAAACCGTAATCGGACACGTGGTTAGCGCAAAGGAAACTAGAACAGAAACTAACATGAGGGAGACGCCAGCAACTTTTGATTGTTGGGTTTTGTCTCTCCCATTTTTTCTCTTCTTGTTTCCTTTTGCTACATCGAGTGTCGAATTGGCTTCTTCTGTATCAAGTGTCGTCTTTGTTCGCCCTTCGATAGATATACACTGGACTTTACCCGGGACTGCATTCGCTGTTCTTTGACGTCCTGATATTTCAACGGGTTGTAGTGTTTTTCTTAAGCGAATATTCACTAAGTAAACGTGTCGAATGATTCCAACGTGCGTGATGACCATTACGAAGAATGGCAAGAAAAAGAACGCTAGAAAATCGATCCACGGGAAAATGTTGTTGTGAAAATGTTCGCTCCAAGGTTTGTTTCTGCAACGAGGTGCCTCGTCATTGTCCCTGCTTCTCGCAGACATGTTACCAAATTGATTATAACCGGCCGAGATAGTTTTAGACACGTTAGGCAAGAAAATATTTAGAGCTTTAAAATCTTTACCAATGACCTTATCGTTGTAGATTTTCTCAGTTAGATTAATCCTCTCTGTTGTGGCACTTACATGAAAGCTTGAATTGCTAACCAGATTAACCATATCTGACACTAAACATGGCTGTTGTAGATATGTCGTAAATATATAATGTCCATTTACCACGGTTAGAATGATAGAGATGACAATGACTGCATAGGTCCCTTTTGTGCGGTTCCATTGCAATCTGGCTGTGTGTGGGAAAACGATAAACAAGAAGCGTTCTATGGCAATCAAAGCGAGTAACCAGGAGCCCAGATCGAGCATAAAATAAACAAAGAACGTGTGAAGTTTACAGCTTAGATTTGAGGCGTTGCGTATGTCGAAGTCGTGAACGTGCGAGACATAAAGTCGTAACAGTCCGAGCCAGAGCCCTACGACGTCGGTGAACGAAAGCAACGTCAGAAAGTACATTGGTGTCGACTTACGGATGTTGGGTCGAAGAAGTACGCATACGGAAGCCAAAGAACCTAAGGTGCCCGTCAGAAGAAGGACTGGGGTTGCGTAGAGCCAGATCTGAAGCGTTGCGAATTCTTCTGGTAATAAGTCGTCCGGTTGCTGAGCTTCATACGGAGTGTCTTCTTCCGGGTTGCCGAATGGCGCATCGTGGACAGCATCAATATATTGTGGCAATATAGTCATAAAATGCATTCTTGATTTCTTTCAAGCGATGAAAACACTGTAAATAGATCGAAAAAATACGTGAGAAAAAACATTCTGTTCGTTGCTTGTTTGTATATAAAATAAAATCGTGCATATTTAATTATGTACGTATTTACCCCGTTTCTACCCTGAGACGTGATGAAGCACAAGGTCGGGTTTAACGTGGGGATTTCTAGCGCGTACACCCGGGCAAATACCAAAAATTGCCCAGACCGCCGGTTGTGCTAGCATCGGTATGACAACTGATCCCCACTCCCGAGTGCAATGAAGTGCGTACAGCCGCGGGTAGCTGTTCCTCGGGACCGGACGCCTCTTAGTATTTCCCCCATGTGCAAGGTAAGTATGGCGTATGCTGAACATATTTATCGATGTCTGTTTTTTTTTCTCCATATATCTCTATACCTTTATCTAAATAAGTGTTTCTCAACAATTTTTTTACCCATGGACCACCTTTGCCATCTTTTTTTTTCTTGGTTTCCCTTAATATTCATTGAAATAATTTTTAAGACAGTAGTTTCCGCAATATATCTTATTCATGAAAGCAATTAAAAGTTTTTCTAATTATATAATAATTTACTTTTATTGCATTTTTATTTTTTGATTCAGAGCATCTTTTCTGTAACTGAGAATTCTGTTTGACAAAATAAGATTAATTATTTAAATTCTCCAAGGACTTTACGTTAACTGCAGATTACGACGCTCTACAAAAATGGATTTCTCGAAATTCGACATAAAACAAAAATATTTTGTTTTTCACTAATAAAAATTTTAAGGTTTTAATAATCAAAGAAATATTATATAATTCAGTTTTATTGTTAAATGAAAACTAATTTAATGGAAATAAATTATTCTACAATAATAATAATAATAATATTTTTTATTGACCAATATCTTGTATTAAAATATTACAATGTTTTTTTTTCATGGTCAAGCCCATAGGGAGCAGAGCTCTTCAGGCAATTTAATTCACTGCAGCATTTATTGATACACACTGATTAAAAATTTAAATAAACCAATTTAAGTGTGTGATGAGAAAAAAAAGGAAAGGCGTATTTATTCAACGAGATCCTTGTGGTTGATGCTGCCCAGCGAGTTTTTTTTATATCTGGTTCCATCGATGTTTATGATAGTCGAAAATCTCATCTTTTCACAATGTCAAGTCTATTGTGAAATTTTGATAACAGTTGAGAAACACCACTAAATCCCGATTCAACAAGATGTTGGAAAAGCAAGAACGTAGAGTTGTACTTTATCCTAGAGCAAAGGTTACTATGTACCAATATCATTGGCTTTCTTCATGGACCACCAAAATATCATTGTCGACACCCAATTTGTTATACTTTGCGTGTGGACTTCCAGAAATATTAACCCTAGGGTCCATGTGGACCCCGGTTGAGAACCCCTGATATAAATGGACAGATCCTCTCCACAGAGGTACGTGAATGAAGGTTTCATATTTTCTCTGCTATTTTGCCTTATCATTATTTATCATTTCACCCCGAGCAAGGCAATAAAGCCACTAAGACGCAAGGTGGGGATACTGAGTATTAGAAAGTAAGAGAAAACTACTATTAAGAAGAGAGAACAATGAAAGGGCAATAATTAATAAGAGTGGATATAACGATTGACATCACATTAAATTTTTGAGGATCAAAGTTGACAGGGAAGCAAGAAGCCGGAAGAGAGTTCCACAAGCGAGACGCGCGAAAGAAGAAACCGTAAGAATAGAACTTACGGTTACATTTAGCCATTCCAACTGTAAAATAGTGAGTTTTTACCACATATTTCGTACGGGGTTTAAATTCAGAAAGTCTAGCTGCCGTAGAAAAAAATTCGTCAGAACAGTTACGATAGAATTATTTCTAGAAAAGCCAGGGGGAAGCTACATTACCCGGTGGAAAAGTGACGGGTAGTGAGATGCCAGGTCAGGACCAATAACGTTGCAGATTCTTTGAATTTTAACAAGAATCTCTGAAAGTATAGAAGAAGCAACAGATCTGATTTCCAACAATATTCAATGCAAGGAAGAATTTTGAGATTTTAGAGAGAAAAATTGTCTAACATCACATAGTTTTAATATAATTTTTATGTAGTTGCATTATATTTATTCAGGCCGGTAAATGTCGTTAATACTGTTTTTATTATAAACAGAGCATTTACTTAAATATTTGTATCTATAAAAAAATTGTTATAAACATAAAAAATGTCTTTTATATATATATATATATATATATATATATATATATATATATATATATATATATATATATATTATATTTCTAAAAGTTTTTATGTTAGTTTTAATTCCAAGCGAATATATTAAATTTAACATTTACAACAAGCAAAAATATTTTATTGCATTTCAAACCGAATATAAATTGATTGGAATGATTCTACTTTTTTAATCGCAAAAATTCGCCATATTGACAAATCTGTCAACATCGCAAAATTCTCCTCATTAAAAATGTTTAAAAAATGTAATATATTTTTAAAACACTTATTTGATGACGATTAACTAGTTTACTGTTTAATTAATCTGAATTTAAGCAAATTTTAATTACTTTTAATTTCGAATATGGTGGATAATCATTTGTAACGGCGTTTTTCCTGAGGTGTTGACGGATTTTTCCATAGCTTTATGTTGGGCATTTTTAAAGAACGGGGACATAACTGCAACTTGAACACTTATTTCAAATGCATTTTTCATTAACCAATAATTGTAAAAAAATTAGGATAATGGTCTAAGCAATTTAATATTTTATTGAATTTTAAGTAATTTGGTTTCATAATCTTATTTACGAAGACGCTCGTTGAAGAAATGTTAGAAAATTACCAATAAATTCTAAATTTACTATTGTAATCGCTCTTCTTTTTTGATAATGTCGTGTGTGGACGTACGTATTCACAACAGACACACAAACATTTAAAATTCTTGTTAAATTAATGGAAGACGCTGAATTTTGGGAAGCATTCCGTTTATGATAAGTAAATATAATTTTACTTAAATATTAGCTCACCGCTACAAATTAATACAGAATTTCAAAATATTTAAAACTTTATATATTATTCTAATGAAACTTAAAAAAATGAAAACAATTCATGCAAGAATTCATTATTCGCCCTTGCATGGAATATTGTTGGTCTGGAGCCCCCGCTGTGCGTCTTAGGGTCCTCGACAAAATCCAGAGACGAATATGCAATGTTGTTGGCCCTGATCTGGCATCTCGTTTACAGTCGCTCTCTCAGAAACGTGCCGTCGCCTCCCTCTGTCTTTTCTACAAATACTTTCACGGTAACAGCTCCGACGAGCTATTTTCGCTAGTTCCCAGACTGCATGAATTTAAACGTACCACTTGGTTGGCATTTCGGTCCCACCCTTTCACTGTCGAAACGGTTAAATTTAGCCGTCTCTTCTTCTCCAATAGCTTCATGTCTCGCACTTCCCGTCTGTGGAACTCCCTTCCTCCTACTTGCCTCCCTGGTAGCTATGATCTCCAACTATTCAAATGCAATGTCAATCGACATCTCCAGATGTCTTGATCTAATTCCCCGTTCTTCTCTTCATCCTTTCCTCTCCCACGTCTCTTTACTCTTGCTCCCACTTTCTGTAACCCCTTGAGTACTTGTGGCACTCGCGCCTTGCTTGGGGTGAATAGTTTTAAAAAAATATTCATTGAAATAATTTTTAAGACAGTAGTTTCCGCAATAAATCTTATTCATGAAAGCAATTAAAAGCTTTTCTAATTATATAATAATTTACTTTTATTGCATTTTTATTTTTTGATTCAGAGCATCTTTTCTGTAACTGAGAATTCTGTTTGACAAAATAAGATTAATTATTTAAATTCTCCAAGGACTTCACGTTAACTGCAGATTACGACGCTCTACAAAAATGGATTTCTCGAAATTTGATTAAATTAAATAAGTGGGGTAACAGATATAAAAAAATATTTTTACAAAGATCTTTTTAAAAAAGAAGCCTTTTCTAAAATAATTTCATTCATTTGTGAATAATTCCTGAACGTATCCTTAAAATCCGACAATTATTTAAATTTTGCAAGAATTTCCAAATCAGTGTGTTTTCCCCGCAAAAAAGAAGCTCAAATTTTCTATATTAATTTACGATCCCCCTCTCTGACCTAAGAAAATTAACAAATATAATTTAATATTTAAAAATCCTTTGGTCTTTCCTCTTAACAATAGCATAAATGTTTGGACGCTAAAACTTTGTTTTTATTAAGTTAGGGGCGTTTTTTCGTCATTTATTAGCGAATCTTTGGAGGTACCTTGTTTTATTTGTTTAATTTTCTCTTTACTTTAATTAATCCAATATCGGTGTTCATTTTAATTTTATACTTGCCGTCATTCACGTGTCTGGATGCTAATCTAAATAAATGGTCATGTAGGCTTTCGGCAGAATCGCTTAAGAAAAGGAATTCCAAATTCATATCCTAGATTTCATTCATATCCTAGATTTCCGCTCTGTGAACGGAAAACTACACACCCATTCTTTCCCTCTGTTTGACCCCCCCCCATTCCCACAGGCTTGGGAAGATAATTGGATAAAACTTGAAAGATTTTCTTTATATGCCCTGTACCCTTAGGACGTAAGTGATCAAACCTCTACACAGTGTCCCTACGGGCTCTAAATAAATTCTGTATTTCTTTATTTCTAAAATTTGTTCCGAAATTCATTTACTTAGGCTTACTAAATGTACGTCATAAGTTGTTTTCCTCTGTCCCTCGATCTTTCCTGTGTGTATCAGATTTTCCAAGCCTTCGTCCTTCATTTCCACAATTTCCTGTCCCCTCTAGCTCTTAATGAGTTTTGTTTTTTTGTTATCTCTCCTAAAGCTTGTTCCGCCATCCATTTACTCAAGCTCACTTGGTAGGTTATGTATTGTTTTCCTCTGACCTCTTGCCTTCACTCTGTCCTGTGAGTATCAAATTTTCCAAGCCCTCTTTCCTCATTGTGTGCTCCAGAGATTTCAACTGTCTCTTCAACTGTTAAGTATAAATTTCTTGATGTTAAGTATAAGTTTCCATTTTCTTTAAAACCTCTTTGTTGCTCACATGTTCGTTCTATGGTACCCTCAATATGTTGCTTCAAGTCTCTTCTTCATCTCTGAACAAACTGTCCATCATACACTGCCATATAGTAGGACAGATACCACGACACAGTTCATACTCTTTTCTTAGTTTCTCTCCTAATATCCTGCTTAGTTTTGTTAAAGCATCTTTTGCTATTCTAATACACATTGGTTGACGAGGTAAATTTTTGGTTCACTGCCATATTGTAGAACAGATATCACACAACAGTTCATACTCTTTTCTTAGTTTCTAACGAAGTTTTACTATCTCCTAATATCCTGCTTAGCTTTGTTAAGGCATCTTTCGCTATTCTAAAACGCCTTCGGATTTCAGTGTCACAATTTCCGTCCTCTGTTAGGACACTTCCTGGATATTTAAATTTTTGTGCTTGGTTGATTTTAGTACCTATATCCAATTTGCATTTTGGGCTGATCCTTTCCCTGATGACCACGCATTGTGTCTTCTTGTAGTTTATAGTTAGTCCTTTCTTCTCGCTTTCCTTCGTTACCTTCTATAGGAGCTTTTGTAGTTTCCTTTCAGTGTATGCTATCAACACTGTTTCATCTTCTTATCTTTTATTGTTACGATTGCGGCTGTCAGTACTAAATCCTGGTAGGACATCTAATTCTCTCAGAATTGCCTCGCTGAGTAGGTTGAATAAGTCCGGTGAGACGACCCATCCTTGTCTTACACCCCTTTCAATTTTTGTGCATCTGTTGAACTCATTTTCTGAATATTCTCAAAGTAATGCTTATCCTTTTACTTCTTAAACTAGATACTGTTAATTATCCAAGCAGGATTATCCCACCGATGATCTGTGGCATTATTAAAAGTCATTGAGTTACGTCACCTTGGTTGACGAAGGTAAATTGTCGGTTCATTGTCATATAGTAGAACAGATAACACGCAACTGTACATACTCATTTCTTAGTTTCTAACGAAGTTTATCTATCCCCTAATATCCTGCTTAGCTTTGTTAAGGCATCTTTCGCTATTCTAATACGACTTCGTATTTCAGTGTCAAACTTTTCAGGACGGAAAGTTTGACACTGTTAGAACACTTCCCGGATATTTAAATTTTTGTTCTTTGTTGATTTTGGAACCTCCAATTTGCATTTTCGGCTCATCCTTTTGCTGATAACCATGCATTGTGTCTTCTTGTAGTTTATACTTAGTCCTTTCTTCTCTCTTTCCTTCACTATCTTCTGTAAGTGCTTTTGTAGTTTTCTTTCCGTGTCTACTCTCAGCTCAGTATCATCTGCATGTCCTATGCTGTTAAGACTACGGCCGCTAATAGTGATTTCTTGTAAGACATCTAATTCTCTTAGAATTACCTTGCTGTATAGATTGAATAAGTCCGGTGAGACGACACATCCTTGTCTTGCACCCCTTTCTATTTTTGTGCATCTGCTGAACTCATTTTCTCAAAGAAATGCTTATCTGTTCACTTCTTAAATACTGTCAAGTATCCAAACAGGTTTAGCCCACTGACGGTCTGTGGCATTTTTAAAAGTCTCTGAGATACGTCACCTTGTTTGACGCGGGTAAATAATGATTTTCCAAGCGTAGCTTAGATGTGGCACAAGGCCGAAAGTCTGGGGAACCCAGTGAGGATCGAAGTCACTACTCAGTCGTAATTGTTCTAGCGAGACAAGCTTTCTAACCATTACACCACGCCAAGGTGCCCATTGACGCCGGTAAATTGTTGGTAAATGTATGTTTACATTTACTAGTCTGAGAAAGCGACTTTGAAGTGATGAAAATCATAAATCTGGTCATCTCATTTTGGAAAGAAAAAATAGTGGATGGAAAATTCGCAGAGAAGAGATTCAAGAAGATTTTCAAGAACCATCAGTAAGTAGTAGACTTGTATAACATTTCCTGTAATTGACCAGATAGTAATACGAAAATGAGGAGAAAAATAAGCATATGTTGTTTATTTTTACGATTGATTATCGGGGTGAGCACGGATGCAAACCCCCACACGTAGAAATTGCATGTCCGAATCACTCACATTTAGAGCGATCGCAGAGGTCAACCCCACTGGTGTACAATGGAAGGGTCTCACTCTGGGATAACGGCCTCGATGATGGCCGTTTCTCCTAGATCAAGTAAGATTATTTATTTCGTAAAAAATACAAAATTGAGGCACAAGGCGGCAACGGAAATGGGGAGAGGCTGGTCTTTCATTAGCTATCTTAGTTCTAGTTAATCAGAATCACGAACCATTCATTCATTACAATATGCTCATTCACCATATGAACTCATCTATCACCACTCAATCCTGCATATACCATAATACCGAATATTTGCAGGGGACATACAGAACATTCCATGATGTAAAAATTTCATTTCATTGTTCATAAAGTCCTTTTATATGAAAATCTCATGATTCGTTGCATCAAGAGGACATAAAAGTGAAAATCAAGGCCAGTAGACATGAACCAGGCTCGCCACAGTCACCCATCTTTCGCTGAAATCTGACGAAATCAAACGCTTTCTCTCAGATAAGCTGATTCTTAAAGAAAACAACCCGATCCTGATGTGAATAGCGTTCGTCCCGCAAGATTTCTTCATTTTGCGACATCCACTACTTACCAAGGTTATCAACGTAAAAAGCACCACCCGTTTTACCCCGGAGAACGGGGGTGACACATTGTCACACGCGTTCGCAAGATCAATTAATACGAGCTGCTCGGGAGCGATAAGAGCCGTCAACTCGCCGACATCATCCATAAAGAGGCTCATCTGAGGACAATCTTAGAAGGCGTTCGATGCTTTTACCTCTAAGCCAAGGTCACACAGGTGACAGTATGTCAAATTAGCCTGGCCCCATCTGAAGAGTACGTCACAGAGAAGTAGCACGTTCCAAATCAATCGCCAGCTAAGCGAAAACTCAGGGTCGCTGAGATAATTCGCCGCTTTCACCCATGACCAGAAAAAGCGCAACTCTGATGCCAAGTCGAGCCGGTCACACAGACGATCCTTCGCGAGCCCCTCCACTAATTCATGATACAAGAGTCTCTGAGGCCGAGAAAGGTCACTGGACGAAGAAAAGCCCTTCAAGGCCGACCGACACTCGCGAAGGAAGTTCGACAACATTTCACGCGAAGGTGCTTACCCCAAGAAATGGGAGGAGTGATTATAAGGCTAGGGAAGGCTCCGCGCCAGAATCGAGACTTCCTTCAAAACGCAACGTAAGCCAACCTAGAGGCACAAACCAATCCCAGCCCCCATGACACGGGCGTTGGTAACAGACTTCCTTACAGACCCAATGTTTGCGACCACCCCACAAGAGGTTTGTCAACAAACGCTCAATCTCCTCCCACCGGGCCCGGCAAAGAGTAAGTACAGCCAAGCGGTAAAGGATGAGGAGCAAGACGTAAGTCCATCAGTCCAATTAAAAGTTCTGGTAAGCGCGACTGCCTTCCAGGCACCTAACCGTAAGCCGGAAGACTTGCTACGGTTAAATTTAGCCCCTGTACTGTTCAAGCGCTTTCTGTACCACCTTAATGTCGCTGCGGCACGACGCAAAAATGGATACGTCATCAGCGTAAGCAAAAACCTTGGCTCGAAGTTCACAAGGGGAAACAAGGATTCCGCGTAGGACCGTACCACACGCCCTGTCCTTCAGCCGGCGAAGGAGGGGCTCCAACATCAAAGCGTAAAGTAAGTGCGGCACAAAAGCGCCCGACTGCCTTCCGTTCACCTGTGCCACAGCACTTGGGGAACGATACAAGAGGCTGGTCCACTTGCAGAAGTTAGGTGCGAATGCGGCAGCCTCAGGCAGGTACTGATGGTCTACCCTGTCGAATGCCTTGGACTGATCCAAATTGATCAGCGAGGCTCTCTTTCGGCTTTTACACCCTCTATGATCGTGCGGATCAGATGCAACTTGCTTTCAATTGTTCATTCCCTCATAGCACAAGTTTGCTCGGGTCCCAACAAGCTCGCGGCAACTGACTAAAAACAAACATTCCGTTTGGATCTTGGTCAGAATCTTTAATTCTGTGTTTAGCAGTTATAGGCCTATAATCATCTAAATCCCCCCTTGTTTCCTTGCCCTTTTTCAACAGCGTGATCACACCTCTGGAAATCCGGTCGGAGATGAACCCCTGCCGGAACCAGTTGTTGAACACGACAGTGAAAATCCGGGCAAAGATGTGCGACAGCCTCAAGTATATTTCATAGGGCAGACCATTGCCACGACCGACCCTCTTCATTGCCAAGTAAACTTCGCCCTCCGTGATCTCACCCTTGCAACTAGCTGCTTCAGTCGGCGAAAGCAGAGTAAAGTCAGACAAATAGCTGCGAAACTAGTCGTCACTGAAACCAGTAAAACGGCTCTCGAAATGCCGCCGAAATGCCTCGTATATGTCCGTGGTCGACCCCAGAGAACGCCCTTCCGGGGTAATGACCTAGCGAATGTTAATTTAGGTTTATAATACCCAGAAATTCATACCCAGATGGCATAGTGGATAAAGGCGTTGGTTAGATCCAGTGACAGGACACAAAGAGTGTGAGTTCAATACTCGGTTAAGGCAGTGGAGAACTGGGAAAATTAACAGGAAATAACTGATAACTGACATTCATGGCACGTGGAACTAGAATAGTCTACCCCGGTGAGCGAAAATAAAGTGTCCAGTTCGACCACCTGAAGAAGGCCGGAGCGTACAACGGCCGAAACGTTGTGATAAATATGGCGACAAAGATGGGGACAATAGTCCGAATAATGTAAATAATGTACATAATACCTCATCTCAGAAATATAGACATAATCATTTACTGTGTTTTTACAGGAAAAAATGACGTATCAGATGAACGGAAAATGAATTTGATTTAAAAAAAAAAATACTTGGCAAGTGTGATTAATCTCCCTCCCCGTTTATGGTTTTCGCTTTCTTTTCTTCGAAGAAATAAACTGAAATCAAAGAAGAAAAAAAAGGTGCCGAAGGAAAATACGTGTTGTCTGGGTGGGACCAAATGTAGAATTCCAGTTTGGAAACCATGGGAAAAATCATGCGAAAAATCATTGGTTTTAATATAGAAAGCAATGATATACAGAAATAACAAAGAATTCCTGTCCGTTTTCTTTCATAATTAATCTATTATATGAATAGCGTATTTTTCGGCTTACACGACACATTTTTTTCTTACTAAAAACACCCTGAAAAATACGCGTGCATCTTCCAAGACGAATGTAAAGCAACGCCCAAGCTCAAGTAAACTGGGACGGTCACCTAATTGGCTTGACTGATAGGGACGTGGATTTATGTTGAGTGGTTACACATGTTAGCTATCTAATTCAGTCTTTTATATGATGTAACATCAGTACTTAGCTGTTACAATTACTTTCAAGACTATAAACCTTCCTGAAGCCAAGCCATAATCTTAAACAGAATCTGTTTACTAGCAGCGGCGAAAGACTTTCTGCTCTTGATCCTGATGGTTTAGGTTTGCTCATGTCGTGAAAATATCAGTTACCACCAGGGTGTCACACGTATCACAATGACTTTTTTTTACTTAGAAATTTCTTTCCAACATTAGGGTGCGTCTTTCAAGCCACAGCGTCTTGTAAGCCGGAAAATATGGTAAATAATATTTTTGTTTTGAAATCTGTTTAAATCAGACGTTAATTTCGCCCAGCTGCGGACACCAACTTACAGAATACTGGGTTAAAATGCCTATGCTCACCAACGTGGTTTTTCCAGAAGCCGTTTCTGAGCCACTGACTATAAAGCGATGGCATGAACGGCTATCAGCTTAGAGAAGCTATGACCAACTTAGACAAGCTATGACCAGCTAAGACCAGCTCGGACCAGCTCGGACCAGCTCGAGCCAGCGGCCTGAGTCGAGACACTCGGGACCCCACGTTAAAAACCAACCTTGTGTCATAACCTGACTCATTGGGGAGACAAGGTAAATACCGGACGGGCCCTACTAACTAACAGTGTGTGTGTGTGTGGGGGGGTAACAAATATTACATAGAAAATTTTTTAACTTATTAATTTAATTTTTAAGTTATTGTATTTCCAACAAAAGAATAAATATAGTTTTCATATAATTAACTGTACACAGATGCATAATAACTAAATATGCATAGAAAACAGAAAAAAAGTGAACAGAAATAAATCCTGCTTGCATTTCGTGCTGCTGAAGGATTCTTGGCCTTTTTGTCTATGATAAAAGTGTAGTATCTGCTTTCAGGTGGAAGAACTACATTTTATCTACCAGTTGTATTTTGTCTTCGGACAGAGTGCAACTGTAAATATTATAGAGACGTACCCGGTGTCGAAGAACAACAACTGCCCACAGCAGTAACCCCGACATTGCACTAAAAAAGTGGCATCGGTAGTAAAACTAATGCCAGAGTAATCGACGGTTGCAGGAGCTGGACTATTTTGGGATCTGGCCTGGGTGCACGAGTTCGGTCGCGTCATATTAAACTGAACTTGTGTCACATCCTACCACCGTCGACGGCAAATAAATACAAAGTTTTAGTATTAGTTCTTATCAGCTTAATCAGATTCTATTCACTTTCTTTGTTTCATTTTCTCACTGAAACCAAGTAGCGTTTTCCATCTTCACGCGATCGAAAAGGAATAGTCAGTTATTTATGAGATATTAGCAGGGCGAAATACCAGAGTTCTGAATCTAACTTAATGTTCATCGTGAAACATCATCTCAGAAGAGTTGGTCTGTGATTATTTCAATATATATTGGGTCTAACCTAAAAGACACCAAAGTAAGTCTTTTTACTCGGTATCACTTCAGAATGTCAAGAATTATGAGTCCCGAGGAGTGAACTAGAAGGTGCCAAGTGCAGAATCGAGACTCGAATCCTGTCGGTGGGGTGGGGTTGTTGAGAGACACCAAAATAAATAAGGAAGTGAACCTCAGAACAAACTTAGGTTAATTGCATGCAAGACAGGATAAGAGAAAGATATATAAACGCTTTACCTACGAGAAAGAGAGAGAGAGAGAGAGAGAGAGAGAGAGAGAGAGAGAGAGAGAGAGAGAAAGAGAGAGAGAGAGAGAGTTCGTCACATCTTCGGAAAAAAAGAAAAAAGATCGAACGTTCGATGAAAGACACGAAACCACATCACCTCGATTCGGCTGATGTATATCTGCTTGCATTTTGACGATATTGCAGAACGCAGTTAAAAAGATTCGATTCATTGAAATAAATAAAATAATTTCTCTATAGAAATGTATTATTTTCATCTGAATTGGAATCTTTGCAGTCTACGTGCTCGACTCTGAAGCGGATTTTTGTCTCACGGGCTAAAGCGAATAAAAAGATCCTTTACAGCAATCGGATTAAATGAAACGTTTGGCACCGGGTTCGCATTGACAATTTCTCGTCGATAAATAACGCACAACTGCCAGAAATAATCAATATCTAATTAGCACAATTGTAATTAGTAAAAGGCAAGAAGCGATCTAATTACGTGATGAAAATTGCTAATCAAAGGACGGAGAGACAGACAAAGGTTGAATGACGCTCTAGTAAGTGCCCCCCCCCGCACACCGTCCGTGATGTGCGAAAAGAAATCTCTTTAGAAGACCGTAAAATGGGTATTACTAATAAAGTTTTTGGGCAGTGGATAATATTAAAGCATGAATCATTTTAAAATTACCCGCTTTGAGGGAAACTACAAAGTCTCTATGAAATAGCCAAACAAATTGAACAGAATGAAACTTGCTTATAACTAAAAATATCTCAGCTGCGAGAATGAACATCTCGAGTTCAATCCCGTGTTTCAACTTAAATCAGTGATTACCAACCGATTTGGGGCCACGCTGTAATATTTAATTCTTACATATCCACGTGAAGGAAACTTAAAAGGCCATTAACTTGGTCTCTAAACAAGCCTCCAAAGACCATAGTGTCCATGAAAGAGAAAAATAATAAAAAAAGACATTTAATTATATATAGTTTTAAAATACACACGCACACACACACATACATATATATATATACACACACACATATATATATACACACACACATATATATACACACATACACACACACACACACACACACACATATATATATATATATATATATATATATATATATATACTATTCGTCCAAGCATGGAATACTGTTGACATATATTTTCTGGTGCCCCTGCCGTTCATCTCGAGGCTCTCGAATATGATGCAATGTGATCAGAAATGAAAGGCAGAAATATAAAATATTTGAATGAAATCTTATTCTATAATATATTTTGTTAATTTTAATCGTGAAATAATAATGCAAAATGAAGTTTGAGCTCACGTTGGTATAGCAAGCCGAAGGGTGCACATCCTATGTATGCCTCACCAAAATATTACCCTGACCCACCGCTGGGGTATGTACCCCACGTTGGGAATCAATGACTTATATATTCGAATCCTTTTTATTTTTTTATATGAACCACATTTGAATAACTTTGTCAAATTGTTTCATTTTTTTTTTATCCGACTGAATTGTGTTCGAATCGTCATCGGCTTTATCTCGTATCCAAGAATTTAATTTCTTCTTTGCTGATCGCTTATCTTTAAAATGATTGCGTTGATGACGAAATTCGCCGCCAACGTGCAAGTTCAAGAGTAGAAGCTTCCTGTTTCACCAAAATCTGATCCCGTCATCCATTCTCTATCGATGCAAAAGTTGGTTGAAGGTGATAAGAAAACTAGAGTAGAAGAAAGTGATGATGGCGTGAATTTATTTAAGGCGGACCTCAACTTACCAAGAAGTAACACTTGATTTCATAACTTTCCTCTGCGGCAAATATGGAATGAGATATGCAGAACTCAGTTATGAAACTGCAATTGACTGATGCTGACTCTTACCATTTAGTGTGGGGCCTTCTGTAGTATGTCCACCATACGTAGCTCTCTTTATCCGCTGGTTCAACCGTTGTTGAATATGTGTTTGAATATTCATAAAATAAATTAATTAGCTTGTTCAGTGTCATCGACTAAGTTAGAAAATATCTGTCTATATCTCTGAGATGCGGTATTATGATTACTTGCATTATTTACATTATTCGGGCTGTTATCCTGATCTTCATTGCCTTATTTACAGAATTTCGGTCGTTCTACTTTCCGGCCTTCTTCAAGATCTGTCTATACCTCTGAGATGCGGTATTATGATTACTTGCATTATTTACATTATTCGGGCGGTTATCCTGATCTTCATTGACATATTCACAACGTTTCGGTCGTTGTACGCTCATGCTTTCTCCAGGTATCAGAACATATGCTAAGCCAAAAAAATTCCCTGAGCCGACCAAGCATAGAAATGGATACAATATGGAAACCCGTAATAAGAAGTGCTAGAGAAAAGCAATGACTAACAACAAAAATTGCAATATAAGCTCTTGTAAAAAACGAAATAATAATAACAAAAATTAAGTTTATAAATCCAAAAGATTCATACATTAATGCCCTCAAGGACACATGACCCAGTGGATAAAGTCGTTGGTTATATACAGTGACTAGACCCAAAGAGTTGTAAGTTCAATAAAAAAATATAGTGGTGAACCAAAACTTGGAGATAACTGAGACATCCGGAAGCGGCATGGCACGTGGAACTAGAACAATCTACCTCGTTTGATGAAATAAAGGGTTCTGTTCGAAGTTCCAATCACCTTAAAAAGGCCACAGCGTACAACGGCCGAAATGTTGTGAATATGGCAATGAAGATGAGGATAATAGTCCGAATAATATAGATAATGCAGAACTCAGTTAAGGAACTGCACTTGACTGACGCTGACTCTTATAATTTCGAGTGGCGCCTTCTGTAGCATGTCCACCATGCGTAGCCCTCTTCATCCGCTGTTTCAACCGTTGTTGAACATTTGTTTGAATATTCATAAAATAAATTGATTAGCTTGTTCTGTGCCATCGACTAAGTTAGAAAAGCATGAGATTGAAGATCTGAATGTCTTCAGAAAAATAATTGAAATTGTTTTAAAGAGAGCAATACTAATTTATTTTCGTTACAGTTCAGCTTCAACTGGGCTATGAGTTGAAAGAATTTGCATCATAAACGTTCAGTTCTTTCTGGGAATGAAAAATACGCGGGTATATTTAACAAAATGAGGGGCAAGTAAAGTGCGTTTAGCAATAAAAGTCGTTTTAAGGCAAGCTACACAGGGAAAGGCTGGCGTGTATTATATGTCTGTGTGCATATATGATTTAAAAGAGAGAAATTGTAATTATATGTGCATTAGTGAGATTGTGACTTGACTGAGTACACCTAAGTATGTACGTATTATTCTTAACGTAGTTAAGACAGATAAACTTTATTTTGCCACATATGTGTAAGAGAGGTTGTAAAAGTGAAGCTGGCCATAAGAGTCACTAACGGGCCCATAGAAGAGTGTTAGATCGGGTATAAATGGTAGAAATAATAAAGTACTGAATGAAAAAAGTGAAGAGATGGTTCTCTTCTGCAAAGAAATGACAACCTTCATGTATATATAAACGGTCTGGTATTTTAAAGAATGTCGGACTCTTTTACTGATTGCTTCTCTGCTCTGTCAACTGAAGAAGATTTGGAAAGCTATGATGGACACGGCTTATAGAAGAAGAAAAAGAAGAAGAAGAAGAAGAAGATCAGACAAGTTTGCTCTTTGTTACTCTTTTTATTTAGCTATTGCTTCTGTAACGATTACATTGAACATGAACTGACGATTTATATGTGTGCGCTTCAGTGCATGAACTATTTTTGGATCGCTATAAATTTTTCGCAAGTGCACTCATTGGAATTCTGCCTGTCAAAGGCTTTGCTTTTCTGGAGTAGTCTTTCTCTTTCTCTCTCTCTCCCTCCCCCTCTCTCTCTATCTATCTATCCCTTTTGATCTGTCCATTATCTATCTATCTATCTATCTATCTATCTATTCCCAATCTTTATGAACAATATTAACCTTATTTCAGTTTTTAAGATATTTATCTATCGATCGATGTAGAGACATTACTGTTTCATATGAAGTTACGGAGGGATCTATCTATCTATCTATCTATCTATCTATCTATCTATCTATCTATCTATCTATTCTTTATCTATGAACTATATTAAACCTATTTCAGTTTTTAACATATTTGTCTATCGATCGATATAGAGGGATTCCTGTTTTATATGAAGTTACGAAGGGATAATTCCATATATCTATCTATCTATCTATCTATCTATCTATCTATCTATCTATCTATCTATCTATCTCAGTCTGTTCATATCTATTACAGACTGTTCTGTATTTATTTGTATCAATCTGTTCATACCTATCTATCTATCTATCTATCTATCTATCTATCTATCTATCTATTGCCCATTCTATGAACAATATTCCCCTTATTTCATTTTTTTAACATATTTATCTATCGATCGATGTAGAGGCATTCCTGTTTTATATAAAGTTACGAAGGGATAATTCCATGCATCTATCTATCTATCTATCTATCTATCTATCTATCTATCTATCTATCTATCTATCTATCTATCTATCACGCTAGTTATTTACACATATATTCTATCTGTATATATTCAGTTCTGTATATATATATATATATATATATATATATATATATATATATATATATACACACATACAATGAAATTGACCGACCGACACTTATTTAACATATTTTCTGTTTATACATTATTTTAATAGATACAATTTATTTAAGTAAATGTTCTGTTTTTTTAATTAATCAGTATTAATTACATTTAAGTTCTTGAATGTTCCGGAACTTTCGTAGAAAATATGCGTTCTCCAACAGAAATCTAACCTGTGTCCTACAGGGAATCGTCATTTGATCTGACGTGCTATACCACTTAGCTTTAGCGAAGCGTCTGGTTAGCAAAGACTCTGAGTATTTAGATGTTTTTTTTTTCCACTTGTCTAATCAGTTTCCTGATGTTAACATGAAATTCATCAAGGAAGGCACCGTATTCATTGTTATCCCAAGTACTTTTGATCTTTTCCAAGATCATCTTCAGGGGTAAATTACAAAGACAAACTATTGTAATACAGATATCATCTGAATTCGTTGTGATGTTGACTTTTAAAAACACGCGCGAAGTGTTAAATTATTAATTCATTCGTTGTAGTTATGAAAATTTTTGTAAGGGAGTTGACTGGAAATTGTTAGGGATGTAAAATGGCATTAAATATTATATGCAAATTAATATGTTGTTGCTATATTCGTAATAAACTTTGTTGAGTTTTGGAAAGTTGATTTTCCAACCTATGTAAATCCCCTCTGTTTACGTGCATCCCTGATAACTACAATCTTCAAAAATTTAAATTCAACGCCAACCGCCATCTTGTCTTCTTGAGTCCCGTTCATCTTTTGTATTTTCCTAATCCAAGTCAGAACTGATCACATTGCATCATATCCGTCCTTTGTTGCGAAACTCGAGATGAACAGCAGGGGCACCAGACAATATATGACAACAGTATTCCATGCTTGGACTGAATAATATATATATATATATATATATATATATATATATATATATATAAATATACATAATATGTTATATATATATATATATATAAAGTGCTCAATATTAAAATAATATTAAAAATAGAGCATTAACAATACAGGGTGTTTCAAAAAGAATACGCCAAAATCATCACGTGATAGGTCAAAAACGAAAAAAATTACAAACCTCTAGCATGAATACATGTGTTGTATATACATTCAAGTTTCATTTCATGTTTTATAAGTGCTCAATGTGGCCACCACCGGCAACGCGGACAACATGAAGCCGATATGAGATTTCCTCCCAAACGCGCCTCAGCATGTCACGTGTTGATTGCAGCTGTTATTCGATTTTTCAAGTCATCGATACTTGCTGGAAGTGCTGGAACATAAACTTGGTCTTTAACATACCCCCAAAAAGAAAATGGTCACACACAGTGAGGTCCGGGAATCTGTTAGGCCAAGCACAGAGAGCAAGGTCTTTAGCACCTCTCCTCCCAAACCATCGCTGAGGCACGTTTTCATTCAGATAAGCTCTAACCCCGAGAGGCCAATGGGGTGGTGCTCCATCTTGCTGAAAAATGAAGTCATTCGAATCTGCTTGCAGTAAAGTGAATAGCCATTTTTGGAGCATTTCGAGATAGGTTTGTCCTGTTTGTAGCTGCACCGGAAGTTATACTATCAACAGCGGTGAAACTGACACCCAATCAAACTTTGATAACTACTCTATCAAATAACCACTGATTCAGTCCACTACAATGCTATAGACCTGAAAAAAACAGCGTAATGATTTTGACGTATTCTTTTTGAAACACCCTGTATTATATTAAAAGACTGCATAACTTTTAAATATCAATTTTAAAAGACAGCATAACTTTTAAATATCAATTTTAAAAGGCTGCATAACTTTTAAATATCAATTTTATCCTGACTTTCTTGGTATGATTTCTAGTTTCAGGTGTTGTAGTTTTAAATGGTATTTCCAATTTTTTTCAATTTATTCTGCATCGTTTTAAATACTGAATACTGGAAATTTTAACAAGAAACTTCGAAGTCGGGATAAAACTAACATTTAAAAGTTAAGTAATCTTTTCATGTTGTGTATATATATATATATATATATATAATGAAATTATTTGTTTCTTCGCCTGCGTCCATGCAATAGAAACAAATTAAGACGCGTTAAATGACTTGAAGCTTCGTACGAATCAATCGCTTGCTAATAGGAAAGTAATGAATCTCAAATAAATTTGAACTTCACATTATCTTCCAGACTACGAGACAATAAACACGTGGTCAGCATATATGAAGTTTCCAGGCCCATCAATGCTGAATCTCCCTCAGGCTTTATGAAGATGACTTTGTGTCAGTGCGACTATGCAAATTGCAAATAAAAACCTATTGATTTTCATATCACTGATGCTCGCAAAAATAACTCAACAAATTGTAATATTATTCTGGTATGACTTTCTCGATTGTTTTTGAAAATCTATCTATCTATCTATCTATCTATCTATCTATCTACACAGGCATATATATATATACACAGACATGAACCCACACACAACACTCACACACACATATATATATATATTTATAAATATATATATATGTGTATATATATCTAAATATTATATACACAGTTACAATTAAATTCGAAAGGTACGCGAAACTGAATAGGACAGATTCTTGACAACGTTAGCGAATTGATGGAACAATGTAAAACTAATATTGGAATAATATATATATACAGGGTTTTCGGAAATTCGTTATTCACATGTTTTCTCTCTCTCTCTCTCTCTCTCTCTCTCTCTCTCTCTATCTATCTATATATATATATATATTATAAATTAACTGATTTAAAAATATAGTTTCATGTGTAGCGATGAAACCATATTTTTAAATCAGTTAATTTATAATATTTATGCTCTGTAAATTTACATTGATCACTGTTTTGTAAAAATAAAATTATCAATAAGAACACCGGATTACATATCTTACTGTTCTTCATTCTTTTATTATAATATATATATATATATATATATATATATATATATATATATATATATATATATATAAAAAGAAAAACAAAAATCGTGTGGAAACAATGGACAATATGCCAAAACCTAAAACTTTATCCAGATACTGCCTCGAATAAAATCGACAGTACTGAAAAAAGAAAGAGGTACTCCAAGGCAAACTTACTTAATCAGTATATTGCTCGGGTACCAGATTGCCTAAACTAAGCAAAAACGCTTACCAACTATGAAATGATGGCTCAAGTCGTAACTCACGCTCTTCAGACCCCTATACAGCATGATTAAACAGTAACTCCTTGATTTTATGCATGAGTAGCCAACCAAGAATCCTGACTTAACACTCTGTGACTTTTTTTCTTTGGGGGTTGGTAAAAGGATCACGTCGACTATACCAAACTAAGACTATGAAAGAACTTGAAGGTCGAATACAAGAAGTTATGTCTTTCATACCACAAGAGTTCCCGGTGAAATGAGTTGACGCGATTCCTGGGCGGTTCGAGAAGCTGGTCGCAAAATCTGGTGCCTATACCAAATTTTAAATAAAACCTTATGCTAAACACTTTCCTCTCATATCCATTTCTTGTAAAAATTATTGACAAATATGTGTGTGTAAATAACTAGCCTGATAGATATATAAATAGATAATATCGATACGTACAAAGTGAAATAGATAGATAGATAGATAACAGTCTAACATAGGTTGATAGGTATGAACACATTGATATAGATAAATACAGAACAGTCTGTGATAGATAGATAGATAGATAGATAGATAAACAGTCTAGGATACATAGATAATTTATACAGATAAATAGATAGATATGAACAGACTGATATAGAGGTACTGCAAAAGAGGTATTGTCAAATATTTTATGTAAAATTCATAGATGTGTTATCCAATGAAATAATTTGTACTATTATGTATAGCGAGTAAGCATGAAAGTAATTAAGTCCCAATTTTCAATTTCAGATTGATATTTAGTATTTTTTCAGTAATTATAGCAATTTGCAGTGTCAAGAGATTACTTGCAAGAACTAGAATTTAGTATTATGGCTCGTAAAAAAGAACTAACAATGAATGAAAAGAACTATATAATCAAAGAATTTAGCAAAGGAAAGTATTCGCTTCAAATTTCTAATTTGAAAAGGGATCATCAAACAATCAAGAAAATATGTCAAATGGGAATTCAACCAAGGAAAAAAGTCCCAGGCTGAATTCAGGAATTTAACAAAGCGAGATCTAGCTCGATAGGTATGAATAGAATGAGATAGATAGATAGATAGAGAGAGAGATAGCTAACAGTCTGAGATATATAAATAGATATATAGATAGGTAGATAGCTATGAACAGACTGATACACATAAATACAGATCATTCTGTGTTAGATAGATAAATAGATAGATAAAGAACAGTTTGAGAAAAAATTAGCAAAATGACTAAAAACGTCCTGCGTTTACTGTGTGAACTTAGGTTTTCTTTTACCTCATCACTTCTCCAACACTGAATATCGTAGGCTATATTTTTTACCTGAAACGCTTACTTTCATCCAACTCGAGTCCATTAGTACATTAATTATTCAAAGGATATTATTATCATTATTATTATTATTATTATTATTATTATTATTGATGCTATAGAAGCAATTACTGCAATGTTTGTCGGTATTAGCCAATCACTATTTTTTGATGCTCAGCTGTTTTGCTACTTTACTTTTTGTATACAGTGATTTTTTCTGTTATAGCGCAAGTGCTTTTGTCATGTTTTATGATGTACAGGTAGTTTGCTTTGAGGCAAATGCGATAAAAAAAAACGCCCCACTGAAATGTGAGTGCGTTTAATATTGTATTTAAACAAGTACATACCGCAATTGACAACATAAAAGACACAGGGGTATGTTAGAACCAACTGTGAAAACTATCAGAAAAAAATACTCTAGAAGGATCGATAACTTATTTCAATCATATTTCATCTATAGAAGTTATTGGCCAGTCGGTGGGAAATTGAATAGATGGACAGTATTCCCTGCAGACGAGTAAGTCACACGGCAAAAGAGGCCAACTTACGAGTGGCTACTTGCGGAGATGAATAGAAGCTCAACCAATGTCTACCCTTTTTAGATTAATGTAAACCAATCGTATATATATATATATATATATATATATATATATATATATATATATATATATATATATATATATATATATATCTTTTTTTACTCTATTGTAAACCAAATGTATGTCTACGTTTTTCTGACACCAGTGTAAATCAGATCTGTGCTTACATTTTTTTACACTAGTTTAAGCCAATTCTATGTCTACCTTTAAAGGAAACCATTTTACTCTAATGTTAACCAGTCCTAAGTCAACCGTTTTCGTTCTAGTGCAAACCAATCTTATATCTACTGTTTTTGACTCTAGACCAAGGGTCGGCAACCTACGGCCCGCGAGTCGGATCTGGTCCGCGAAGGCATTTTGACCGGCCCGCGAGCCTGATTACCAATGACTCTATTTTTGACATGAGAGACGAGGCTTTCGAATTCGACAAAAGGCCTGCTGTTATCTTCCTCTGATCCACCCAACCGAATTTGAATACTATGACCGCAAAAACACGATCAAAACCCAATCACCTCCATTTCAGCGTAAAAAAAAAAAAAAAATAAACATAAAACAAAAACTGAGAGCCGATTTGACCGACCGACCGGCAACAGCTTCAAAGGAACGATGTTGCCTCAGTCGGCTATTTCATTCCTCCAACAGCGACCCCTCCATCGCTTACCCCTGCCACCTACCTTATGTAATGAACGTGTGGATGATACCGCATGTGTACGTACGTAAGTGTATATGTTTGCAACTATTTGTACTCGTATGTATGGATATATGTGCTTCGTTTTTGTTTGATGTGTGTGTGATTCGTTTGTGGGACAATTTTCAATAACAGTTTTAAAGCTATACGTCAGAATTTCATCCATTTCACTTCGGTTGATTTTTTTTCACTTTGAATTATTTTGCCGTTCCTTGAGGAAAAGTAATTTTTGTTAGGTGTTTTTTAATTTTAGATTTTCTTTTGTTTTTCTGATTATGGTTTTAAATATTTAGGTTGACAGGGGTCTGAATATGTAATTTTCCTTAATTTTTTATTAATGGCCTTCGTCCGGCCCGCGACCCGTCATTATAACACGATCCGGCCCGCGGGGTCGAATGAGTTGCCGACCCCTGATCTGGAGTAAAGCAGACCAATTTCTACCGTTTTTGACTCGAGTGTAAACCAGAACTATACCTAACTTTTTGATACAAGTGTAAACCAGACCAGTAATTAACTTATATTTTGTAGTGTAAAGTGAACTTATGCCTACCACGTGGATTGTAGTGTAAACCTGACAGATGCCTATCTTTTTGACTAATTTAAACTGAAACCATGCCTACCTTTTTAACACCAGTATAAACTGAACATTTTGTACTCCAGTGCGAAATGTATCTGTGACTTCATTTTGAACTCTAATGTCAGATTTTTTGACTCTCATACAAACGAACTTTCTGTTCTATAAGATATAAATTCGACATTAAATTATTCAGTCAGGTTTGATATGTCGTCGAATTAACAAATATAACCTAACTGATCGATTTGACTTAAAGATGAAAAATGATTCTGATTGTTAGTGAAAGTTTTTTTTATATGTAAAAGTGATTTTGTTCACAGATATTACATAATATTTTTCTTTCTCTCTTTCTCTTACTTGTTATTCTTTCTTTCTTTCTTTCTTTCTTTCTTTATTCTGATTTTTACTTTTTAATTTCGTCCTTTTATTTCGTTCCTTAGGTCTTTTCCTCTTTCTTTCTTTCTTTCTTTCTTTCTTTCTTTCTTTTCGTTTCTTTCGAATTCGCCATTCGTTCCTGTTTTTCTTACTTTATCGTACCTCCTTTTTCTTTCTTCCCTTCTTCACTTTTTCCTTTTTCTTTCTGATTTCGCTTGTCTTCGTGTTCAGTTTTTCATCATCATCATCATCATCATCATCATCATCATCATCATCATCATCTTCTTCTTCTCTTTTCTTTTCCCCCTTCTTCTTCCTTCTTCCCTTTTCGTTCTGATTTCGCGCGTTTGTCTTCGTTTAGTTTTGTTCATTTTCATCATCATCTTCTTCTTCTTCTTCTTCTTCTTCTTCTTCTTCTTCTTCTTCTTCTTCTTCTTTCTTCTTTTTTCTTTTTCTTTTTCTCTTCCCTTAACTTTAACACTTTCCTGTATCTTTATTTCTCTCCTCTTTTCTCTTTTAAATTTTTCCGATCAGTTATTATTGCGCAGTGTCCATCTTTGGGGAATTCTTATCAGTACTAAGGGAGTATTTTTCTGATGTTCAAAACGAGATTCTCATCGATAAAAACCATTGTCTTATAGCTACATTTACTAGTTATAAAAAAAAAGACTTTACTACTACTACTGCTGCTGCTGCTACTACTACTACTACTACTGCTACTACTACTACTATTGTTCAGCTCCCTTCCATTTATTCCATTTAAAAGAAATCCAGCCAATGCCGTGTATTTCCTATTCACATTCAAAAAGTTCCCGTCATAAAGTATGAATAGTGCAAACTTTGTTTTGATCTTTTAACTTTAGCTTTAAGTTAATTTTCCATTATTAACAAAAAAAAAAAAAAAAAAAAAAAAAAATAGGAATGGAAAAGAATTCTCTTCATTGCTTTTCATCATTATCAATTTGGCGAGGAGCTTTTTTTGTATTGATAATTACTACAAGATCAATGAGCATTATAACTTCTGGATGAATACACCGTATTTGATCACAAGCAGATCACGTGACGAATCGATTCAAAAAAATGTTCTTTGACCTTTTTAGCAGTAGGGTAAATTGAATTACAAAATGGACCGTAACCTTCATGAGGGCCCCAGAGAATTGAACTGTTTCTAGCACATACATCGACATTTGGAGAACACAAACATTAAACATGCAATGATATTTTTTTTTTACATTTTTACATTATATGGTTGACTGAATGTCTGTGTTTAAAATAGTGATTTTTTTTAAAAATAACTGATGACGGCCATTTTGGTTGTTTCTTTCTCGTCAGTACTTCGTCAGTCGCCGTCTGCCGCATTCTTTTCAATCCGGTAAGAAAACTAAATGCAAGAAAATATCAGATTTTTCTTCTTCTTCCCATAAAGTAGTTTGGGATTTTGTTATGCTTAAAATTTATACTTAATACTGAGGCATAGCTTGCTTAAGGATTTACATCGACAATACAATCGTCAAGCCAAATTTAAATCCCGGCTGGCTTTTTTTTCTTTTCATGCTAATGCTCTTTGGAGAGGCATGAATACGCTTCTAACCTTATGGCTGATCAGAAATTATTCCCTGATGTTGGTATTATTAAATCCTATTCAACTTACTATTGAACTTGAAGAGGAGACAGAACAATCACCTAATTGTAAACTATAAACGTTGAATTTTCTAGACATCTATTAAGATATAATTTCTGAGTTCAGTGACATAGGTGCTTATTGCTGAATGAAATAAACAGTCCAATGAAAACTTTAGGGTTAATTTGCAGTGTAACACCCACGCTCAGTTCGCATTAAAAACTTAAAAAAACATTAAAAAATGCTTATATTTATGTATAATTGTACATGCTCCATTCGAATCTGGCTTGATAAATATGATAAAATCTATTGTTTTGGAGTTATCTACAGTGAAATTTCGGATTCATTTGCGTCGTTGGCGGCAGCCATTACTGGCGTTGTTTGCATAAATCCTCTGCGGAAAGCTAAACGCGGAAGACTACGGAAAGCTAAATGCGGAAGTAATCTTTCTTATCTAAACTTGTCTCAATTACTGCGCACAAGAACTATTTACGCAGATACGCCCAGTTTGCGCAATGATACCTACATTGATAGCTATTCTGCAGCGAATGTATGCAAACAACGCCAGTAATGGCTGCCCGCGACGCGAATGAATCTGAACTTTCACTGTTGATAACTCCAAAACTGTAGATTTTATCAAATTTATCAAGGCAGATTCGAATGGAGCATGTAAAAATATACAAAAATGTAAGTATTCTGGAAATTCTTAATGCGAACTGAGCACGTCTGTTATACTGCAAATTAACCCTAAAGTTTTCATTGGACTGTTTATTTCATTCAGCAATAAGCACCAATGTCACTGAACTCAGGAATTATATCTTAATAGACGTCTAGAAAATTCAACGTTTATAGTTTTAGTATTATGGCTCGTAAAAAAGAACTAACAATGAATGAAAAAAAATATAATCAAAGAATTTAGCAAAGGAAAGTATTCACTTCGAATTTCTAATTTGAAAAGGGATCATCAAACAATCAAGAAAATATGTCAAATGGGAATTCAACCAAGGAAAAAAGTCTCAGGTTGAATTCAGGAATTTAACAAAGCGAGATCTATCACAGATCCGAAGAGAATTAATAAGAAACCCAAATGCGTCAAGTGCGTTCATATTTGAGGCCGCTGGAGCTCCTATGGTGTCAAGGGAAACAAGGTGTAAAGGATTAAAGAAAGTTTGCTGATGTAAAAAATCAAATAAAGAAACCCATTTTAACAAAAAAACATAAGGAAAAAAGATTGCAGTGGGCAAAAAAATACATGAAAACTGATTTCAGTAAAGTGATTTTCACAGACGAATCAAGGATCACCCTCGATGGGCCCGATGGATGGGTTTGCAAGCAACATGACTCAAGAAAATTTTTTAAACGCCAACAAGGCGGCGGTGGGATCATGATATGGGTTGGGATTATTAGTAATGAGCTCGTGGGCCCATTTAAACTGAAAGACGAATTCCAAAAGTTACTGTGATTTTCTAGAACAATATTACTTTGAATGGCTTGATAACCAGTCTTTAGCCAAGCGTAGATCTATGATCTTTATCCAAGACAACGCACCAAGTCATGCATCAAAGTTTACTAAATCCTGGTTGAAAGAAAAGGGATTTGTTGAAGATTCTCTTATGGACTGGCCTTCAAATAGCTGTGACTTGAATCCCATTGAGAACCTGTGGGGCATCCTCAAGAGAGATATTTATTCTAATGGAAGGCAATTCAACAGCAAGTGTGACCTCTGGGAGGCAGTTAAAGTTGCTGCAAACAACTTACCAGCTGCTAAAATTGCGAATCTAACATCAGATGTTGACAATAGGCTGCTAAGAGTTATTGAAAAGAAAGGAGCATTTGTGCAATAAATTTTAGGAGGTTCTTATTATTTTTTGTTAGTATATCTTTTATTTTTAAAATAAAATGTTTTTTATGTTTTTCCTTTAAGAAATTGACGAATTTGTTCTAAAATCTTTTCATATTATTTTTTTTACATTAGTTTTACAAGATATAATAATGTAAAAGTATCAAAATAAATAGTTGCAAATAAACTACTGACAGTCAAATTAGTCTGTTTTGTTAACTTAGTAATATTTTTTTCAACCAAAAACAATAGTTTTCTCTATCACTATATATCTAAGTTAATAATATTGAGTAGAATCTAAACAACATCATAATAGGAGTTTTAACATTAAAGACGCAACACTTTATACCAATTCATAACTTGCATATAATCCCTAGACGCAGTTTATCATTCGCCAGTGCCAAGGTTAACTAAAACGGCGTAACACCACCCATCAAAATCAGACGCACATAAATGCGTTGAAGATTAACATAGTATGTGTCATATAGGAAGAAAATAGCTACCTCAACCGAGGTTCGATCGTGACACTCTGGACTTATGAGTATATGTTTTCCACCAGGTGTATAAATTGCGGTGTAGGCTACTGACTGCAGTGATTATTGAATGACTATTGTGCAGAATTATCCAGTCGAATTAGTGTGAATTATTCTGCGTCGATGATTTGGGTTTTTATTTAGGATTTACCGGACGTTAAGTCGAGCCGCGCTACAAACAAGGTATTCTCTGAAATGGTTGATTATTTTTGGTTGACATTTGCTTCTTCATGCTTCAGTATCTCTCTATACAATGACACATGGCACAGTGGATAAAGGCATTAGTTAGATCCAGTGACAGCAACCAAAGAGTGTGAGTTCAATACCCGGTTAAGGCAGTGGAGAACTTGAAAAAGGAGAATTAACAGGAGATAACTGACAACTGACATCCATTAAACATGGCGCGTGGAACTAGAACAGTCTACCCCAGTGAGCGAAATAAAGGCTTCAGTTCGACATTCCAACCACCTGAAGAAGGCCGGAGCGTACAAATATGGCGACAAAGATGAGAACAATAGTCCGAATAATGTTAATAGTGTTCTTCGTGCTTGTAAAGTATTTATTTGCGGTTGTAATTAAATACTGTTTTATTTTAAGTTATACTTAATCATTAACGGCCACCGTACGTCACAAAATTATACTACGAGGTCTCTAAACAACTCTCTTCAGGTTTTGAATTAAGCGTTGTCAATTTGTTTTTCTTTTTTTATAGTAAGGATGGTCCTGTACAAGGCCTAGGATCACTCGAGGTAGAGGATTACGCTAAGTTGTAGTTTATATGGAAAGGAGGGGAAGATGATGTTTAAATGTAGATTTGAACAGGTTAAGATTGTACTGATCGGGGAAACATACTCTTGGGAGAAGAAGCTGTTCGAGTGGAGCTTACTTCTAACTGATGGAATATAGAGGGAACGTGTTTGGTATGCTAAAATGTAAGTGGCATGGCGGGTTCTAGTCGTGAAGGTTAAACTTAGAAGAACCAGGGAATGTAATTCGTCCGAGCATTTTCTATGGTTGTGGCGATAGAGCAGTAAGAGACATCCCGCCTGTGAGAGAGAGGTTAGAGGGAGGGTTTAATTCTCCTCCAAGTACTCAGAAACGCGTTGAAATTCAAATCAAGACTGGAAAGTGAGGACACTGGGCATCTCCCGGCCAATTATGGCAACATTTCCAAAATTCTTCTACTATTAACCTGTGGAGAGAACAGATGAATTTTCACAAGCGTGCCCGTGAGTAAATGAGTGTAACGGACTTCACTGTAATTCAAATTTCTCATACGGAGTCGCTATATATATATATATATATATATATATATATATATATATATATATGTGTGTGTGTGTGTGTGTGTGTGTGTGTGTGTGCGTGTGCAAATATATAGAAAAATAGGAAAGAACACGTTAGGTAAATAATCCGAAGTTCTTTAGTATTTTGGGTTTTATTTAAAAAAAAACAGCGCTCAATACAAAAGTAGAGCCTAAAATATAATAATTAAAAAAAATATGATTCCTTCGCTACATAAGAGTTTTCATGTTTCAAAAACAGAAGCCAAATCTTTAATATAATTATTAAAATTAAATTGAATTAAAGTATCAAACGCTGTTTCCTCCTCAAGCGAAATTTTTGAAATCAAAATTTGGAATCAAATTTTTGGATTCCAAAAATTTCGCTTGAGGATGAAACAGAATTAAATTAGTATACTGGAATCTTTTCCAACCAATCCGAGGACACCAACTACAACAGGGATTGTTGATGTTCCCATGTGCCACATTTTTCTTCGATTTCAAGGCCCTTGTATTTTGATAGCTCTTTGAAGATCTGCAACAATACATTGCAGTCTGCAGCGACTGCCATGTCAATAAGGAGGCACTTTTTTTTGTTTGTGGTCTGTAATAACAATGACTGGGCGGTTGGCTTTGATTGTTCTGTCAGTGTGTATTGTGTAGTCCCATAAAATTGTAACAGGTCCTATCTTCGTAACCGGGTCTGGGTGGTGTTCATACCAATTTTTTTCAGTTTCCTTCGCGTAGAAGTTGCAGATATTCCAGTGCAGATATTGGCCCACTCTGTCATGCCGTGTTTTATATTCAGTAGGTGCCAATATCGTGCAAACTGATACAAGATGATCAATTTTTTCTGGATATTTTGGGCTAACGTAATATTTTAGTATGTGTGCTTGGTAATTTCTAGTTAACATGCTCTGGTTCTGTGCAGCAAGGATAAAACCTTCAGTTTCAGCTTTTAACCTTGCACTTCACAGCCACGGATTTGTATGGCGTTTGTCTACATCAGCTTGTTTGGTACAGGCAGAGTATTGGCCATGAAGCGGTTTATCTTGCCATTGTTTCTGTATCTGGTCGGTTGCATTCGTCTTTGCTTTCTTTTTTTATGTATTTTGCATTTTATTATTATTATTATTATTATTATTATTATTCAGTGAGAAGAGCACGTCACCTAAGTAACGCTGGGATACAAATATAAGAAATCCAATATATCCATCATGGGTCCCAATTTAATAAAAAGTATACCAGGTACATTCAGCACAGTCAAAAGGCGTGATGACAGGTTTTAATAACAGTAGCGCATTTTCCCCGTACGATAGCCGATGTTAAATAACGTAGAACCTGGTCAGTATCTAGATGGGTGACTACTTGAGAATACCAGGTGGTGTAAGCTGGGGTGTGCAGATGGCATAATGGATAATGGCTCGGAATTGTCAATCGGAGAGCCGAGTTATATTCACTAGCGCGCGAACAACCTTGGCAAAGGCATGAACTCAACACTTCTCTCCTCTGCTAGGGGTTAATTATTAAGACTTGTATCACTAAATCATTATTATCTAAAACAAAATATCTCATAAACTGAAAATATTTTCTGGCTTTAAATAACCTGCAAAGAGTTGAGGATCCTTAGGAAAGAATGAATGAATCAATTAATCGATCAAATACTGATTATTTACACAGGCATGACTTTTAGATTTATTTACACTATCTGAAATGTAAATGTATAAAAACTACATTAGCCACAAAGTGAGGGATCAGTTTAATATTGATTTTAATATAGAATTTATCCTCCTCTTTATATCCACATTATAATTTATTATCAAATACAGATTAGCTACACAGGCATGTCTTTTAGATTTATTTACATCCTCTGGAATATAAAAGTATAGAAACTACATTGGTTTTGATTGCGAGGAAAGTCGGAAAAGAAATATCGGATCCGCTATCTGATTTCAATAAGAAAGAAAGAAAAGAGAATTCAAGAAAGAAAGAAAAAGAAAGAAAGAATCTACAAACGATTAGGAATAGGACGAAAAAGAAAACAAGAAAGAAAGAAAGAATCAAGGAATGATTAGAAATATGATGAGAAAGAAAGAAAGAAAGAAAGAAAGAAAGAAAGAAAGAATTTACGAACGATTAGAAATAGGACGAAAAAGAAAGCAAGCAAGAAAGAAAGAATCAAGGAATGATTAGAAATATGATGAGAAAGAAAGAAAAAGAATTTACGAACGATTAGAAATAGGACGAAAAAAAGAAAGCAAGAAAAAAGAAAGAATCAAGGAATGGTTAGAAATATGATGAGAAAGAAAGAAAGAATTTACGAACGATTAGAAATAGGACGAAAAAAGAAAGCAAGCAAGAAAGAAAGAATCAAGGAATTATTAGAAATATGATGAAAAAAAAAAAGAAAGAAAGAAAAGAATTTACGAACGATTAGAAATAGGACGAAAAAGAAAAAACAAGCAAGAAAGAAAGATTCAAAGAATTATTAGAAATATGATGAGAAAGAAAGAAAGAAAGAAAGAAAGAAAAAAGAAAGAAAGCAAGAAAGAAAGAATTTACGAACGATTAGAAATAGGACGAAAAAGAAAGCAAGCAAGAAAGAAAGAATCAACGAATGATTAAAAATATGACGAGAAACAAAGAAAGAAAGAAAGAATCTACAAACGATTAGAAATGAGACGAAAAAGAAATAAAGCAAGAAAGAAAGAATCAACGAAAGATTAGAAATATGATGAGAAAGAAAGAAAGGATGGAAGAAAGAAAGAAAGAAAGAAAGAAAGAAAGAAAGAAAGAATATTTATTAATTAACTGGAGAGTTGAGGAAAACCATGTAAGAGATAAAGTATGGGTAATAAGAAATATGAAAGAATAAAATGGAGAAAGAAAGAAAGAAACTACGTAGAATTAAATAATATGAAAGAAAAGAAGAAATGAAAATTATGAATAAGTAAATCAAAAGTATAAAACCAAAAAGAAACTACGAATGATTAAATTAGAAATATGATGTAAAACAAAAAATGAATGAAAATCATTGTAATTAAATGAGAAAGAAAGAAAGAAAGAAAGAAATAAAGTGATATAAAATAAAGAAAAAAAAAGAATGGAAGGGAAATAAAAGTAAAACAAAAACAAAGAAAGGGAAACGAAAGAAAGAAAGAAAGAAAGAAAGAAAGAAAGAAAGAAAGAAAGAAAAGAAACAAAGAAACAAAGAAAGAAATGAAAACGGTAAAGCCGTGAAATTTTCACGGGTACTATTAGTAATAATGATGATGATGTGATTCAAAATGTTCCTAGAATTCGTTTTTGCTATTTCAGTGAACCGTGGGCCGAATTTCTTTGCAAGTATTTTCTCAACGAACCCCCATTTGCGTTTCATCAAAACATAATTAAAAGTGATCACCTTATTATATCATTTTGCGTTTCCTTCCTGCCTAGTATCCGTAGCGAGTAGCCGGGCTTGCGATATATACCGTCTTGTAATTCTCGAATAGCGATGACATTTTCATAATCTCTCGGAGGATTCGAAATTCATTGGAACACGAGGAACGAACAGAAATCGAATAAGGTTTCATTTCGGTTAATGAGCACAGTTCTTCCTCGCTCCGAGGAATTTCTAATTTGACTTTCGTGATATCCATAGCCAATTAATTCTGATTCTGTTTTCTTTTTATGTGCCATGTCCTTTCAGGACGTAGGCGATGATGCCTCTCCCCCCTCGCTCTATCGCATGCAGCTCCCAACAACTTCCCTCTGCTACTCCCCCAGATCACGTTCTGTCATCCACCTGCTCAAGCCCGCCAAGAATTTCACACGCTGCTTTCCCTTTGTCTCTGTTTCCCTCTATTTGACCCGTGAGTATCAGATTCTCAAGGCCCTCCTTCCTCATTATGTGTCCCAGAAACTTCAGCTGCCTCTTCCTGATGTTAAGTATAAGCCTCCTCCTTGTTTGCATCCTCTCTAAGACCGCATCGTTGCTCACACGCTCGGTCCACGAAATCCTCAAGATGTCGTGATTCTATTTACATATCCAATACGGCAGCATAACTTTTGGGGAGTTGGTGGTATGCTTGCCACGGTCGACAGCTATGTAGAAGAGGCCCTCACTTGATTACCAGTAAAATATTCTCTTCAAAAAAAAAAGTTCGGAAATTCGGCCTTGAAAATTATTGTTTTAAAAATTTCCTGCGTACAATCAACTTTACTTCTGGATCTATAATATGATTTTGCTTGAAGTGGGTGTTGATGATTTGTAATAAAGACTATATGATAAATTGCAACGGTACAAGTAATGTTAATATTAGCTGTTTCCCTATAAGGAAACGTTCGGCATTCACTGACGGAGCAGTTAAAATGATTGTAGTTTGAAATTTATAAATTTTTTCTCTGATGTCCAGTAGCTGTTATCGCTCTTTCCAGTATTATTTTTAATCATTTCACCCCAAGCAAGGCAATAAAGCCACTACGGCACAAGGGGTTACCGAGTGTGAATAAAAAAAAAAAAGAACAAAAAAAAAGACAAATATTATCAAGGCGCAAGAACAACATATATGAGAGAATATGAGAAAAATACAATTAAGGAGAGAGAACAATAAAAGAATAAGAATTATGAAGACGATTGACATTGCATTTAAATTTTTGAAGATCAAAGTTGACAGGGAAGCAAGGAGCCGGAGGAGAGTTCCACAAGGGAGAAGTGCGATAGAAGAAACTGTTAGCATAGAACTCACGATTACATTGAGTCATTTCAATTTTAAAATGATGAGACCTCGCCGCCAATCTAGTACCGCGCTTAAATTTATAAAGGCTAGATACCATAGAGAAAAGTTCATTGATGTAGTTGGGGTGGGGGTGGGGGGCTTCTCAACATTTGAAAGTAGCGTGAAATGTCAACATCTTAATTTTGTTATTTTCTCTTTTCGTTACATGTGCTATCCATTTTAGTTGCTTCTGTGGTTCAAAGTCATCAGGTGATGTGCTTTCCGTTGTTTGGTACAGGTCTTTGTGATTGTATAGCGTCAGTCCACAATGTTCGAAGATGGATGATCTTCGCCAAGATACACAAGCTTCACCCGCTCAAAGCCATTTTTAACCATCGATCTTAGAAAGTGGTCGACGATCAGAGATTGACAGCTGACCCCTCTTCCGATGTAACACTAAATTCCCAGTGAGGAAATAACTGACTGGTTACATTCAATGCTTCTAAAACCAAACTGGTTACATTCCATCACCGCCGATCAGACCTCGAAGTACCGCCAGTCACGATGAAATGATGTCCCCTCGAGGAGGCACCTTGACGAGTGGATATTAGGCCTCAAACACACATTCAACCTCAAGTGGAATTCCTATATACGATCTATTGCTGAAGATGCATATAAAATGAGCGGCTCCGTGTACCGCGCCAGTAAGTACCTGACTCCTCATGCCAGCCTCTACCTTTATAAGAGCCAGATCAGGCTGAATATGGAGTACTGTTGCCATGTTTGGACAGGTGCTGCCCAAACCTCACTTTCTAGTCTTGATCGAGGTCAAAAGTGTCTCCGAGTCATTGGAAAAGAATTATTTTACACACTCCAACCATTTTCTCACAGGCGGTATGTGGCGAGTCTCTCGCTGATTTCTTTATACTGCCATGGAAAATGCTCGGGCAAACTGCATCTTTGGGTTCCGCCAGAACTGACCTTAACGGCTAGTACCCACCGTGCCACTTAGATAGTAGTAAATCACTCATATTCCCTCTGTATTCCATCTGCAAGAAGTAAGTTCCACTTAAAAAAAAAAAAAAACCTCTTCCCGCGAACCGCTACCCTATGGAACAGACTCCCAAAAGGATGTGTCCCTGATCACTACAATCTTACCCTATTCAAGTCTAGAGTCAATCGTTATCTTCCCCTCCTATCCTTGTAAACTATCGTAACCTTCTACCTCGTGTGGGCGCTGGACCTTGTACAGGGTGTACCTTAGTGTGAAAAAAAAAAAACACAGCTGGCACTTTAGATATTTCTGAACGGGTTTGGCACCACGAATGACATCCTTATAAAAGTTTTCATCTGGTGAAGTTTTCAGTTTATTGTTTTGGATTTCTCTTAGTAATTACCAGAAAGAATATGAAACCTAAAAAAAAAGAAGAAATCAGGTGGTTCTGTAAGCAATTACGCTTCACCAGAAAGGATACAGTGGCCTAACAAATCTTTTTAGCCAGGAGAAATAAACTACATCTAATTTCAAAATTTAATTACGTAATACCAACTCAACATAAAGAGTATTTGGAACTAGTATAGAGTAGGTGCTTCATTTGCTTGTATTCGATTTTTCATGAATTGATCAAGTTATCAACAATCGTCTGATCCATATTTTGCCATTCCTTTAGCAATGTTCCTTTAATGGTTGTCACTGACGTGATATTGGTTGCACGCTGTTGAAGTTTTCGATCAAGGTGCTCCCAGACATGCTCTGTTGGATTCATGTCAGGATTTTGGGTGACCCATGGCAGTGACTTGATTCCTTGCGATTCCTTCCAGGCCTTTGCTACTTTGCTCGTTTGACATGGCGCTTCATCTTCTTGATAAAGGTAGACATTCTTGTCAATTTGATTGGTTTCAAATAGTAGAGTAGTCCATCCTCTAATATTTGGTAGTATTTTAGACCATTAAACCGCTCATTAACAAGAATCAGCTCAGATTGCTCTCCAAATTAGATAGCGCCCCACACCAATACTCCAATCCCTCCATGTTTCACGGTTTCCTGCAGACATTCAGTGTTCCACGTCTCATTCTGATTTCTACAAACATAAATCTGTCTCGAATTCGAATATTGGCAGAATTTACTTTCATCTGTCCAAATTATAGACTGCCAAAATTCATAATCTTTGCTTTCGAATTCTCTCGCCAAATCCATACGCCTGTTCTTGTTAAACTCTGAAATCAAGGGTTTCTTTTTTGAGACTCTTCTTTGATAGCCTATTTCTTTCAGAGTCTTTCTCACCGCATATGGCGACATTTCCATGCTGTTGGCGACATCATTGACGCTCTGACAACGGTTTCTGATGACTTCCCTCTTCAGTACCCTTTTTGTTCACTCAGATAAGATGTTTGGTCTTTCTGAACGTTGTTTCACACGACAAGGCTTTCTTCATTAAATTTCTTGTCAATATTATTAACCGTTTGATAATTAACCTGGAAAATCCTAGCAGTTTCTCTATCTAACTTGCCACACTGATGCCATCCTGTTATTTGCCCTTGTTGAAATTCATCAATTTTCCTACTTCCGCGAACTTTCATTGCAAGATATGTCAACTATCGTTCATAGATGAGAGTAGCTTGATACTAATACGGTAATATTTACATTATTAAGACTATATGTCCTCATCTTTGTCGCCATATTTATTACAACGTTTCGGCCGTTGTACGCTCCGGGCTTATTCTGGTGATTGGAGTACCGAACTGAACCCACATGGCATAGTGGGTAAAGGCGTTGGTTAGATTCAGTGACAGGACCCAAATAGTGTGAGTTCAATACCCCGTTAAGGCAGTGGAGAACTTGCAGAGGGGAATTAACAGAAGATAATTGATAACTGACATCCATTAGACATGGCATGTGGAACTAGAACAGTCTACCCCAGTGAGCGAAACAAAGGGTTCAGTTCGACATTCCAACTACCTGAAGAAGGCCGGAGCGTACAACGGCCGAAACGTTGTAATAAATATAGCGACAAAGATGAGGACAATAGTCTGAATAATGTAAATAGTGTACATTATACATCATCTCAGAAATATAGGCAGATACTAATACGGTAATGTCTGAAAAAAATTATTACGCAAGCCAAAATTGCTGTAATTAAGGGTGACTGAAAACTTATCATAGCCGACTGTATAAAAAACAATGGAGTCCTCAAGTGTCATAAAATGATGCACAATTGGGCGATCATGTGGCTTTCGGTTCATAATAGACTAGGCAGACGATCTCCCGCAGTAGGCTGCCGTTTATTCCTGCGGTAGACTAGTTGGCAACCAAGGCTATAGGATCCCGTCTGTCAGCACATAGATGGCTGACCGCTTGGGAATCCCAGATGCCGTAAACTTGGAAATGCGAGTGACGTAATGCTATTAGGACTCGGAATTGTTAATCGGACAGCTGAGTTCTAATTCCATTTGGGTTCGTTATAGTCACTTACGTGCAAATACCTTGGGAAAGGTACGAATCCACCTCTTCTCCTAGCTCAGCTATGGATTAATTGTATCACTAAATCATTATTATCTCTCCCCTATCAAAAAAAAAAAAAAAAAAAAAAAAAGAAAAAATCTTACAATATAACACGGAGAATTCTGAAGGGTCGATTTGCCTCCCACATCCACGTTTGCGACTGGCTAATAGTACCCGCGGAGGGACGCCGGACGAACAAACGATATGCGTTTCTATCAAGCTGCAAGGGTTAATAAAACGGATACCAAAAGTAAAGGACCCTTTTCATTGATCAGTCAGTTATATGTCATGCGTGATACACGCTTAGGCGATCATGTATCTTTTGATACATGACTGACGAGGTAGATTTTTTTCCCGCAGCAGGTTGCTATTTCTTTCTGCGGTAGACCCGTTGCCATCCAAATCTATAGAACCCGGTCTGTCCTGCTATTTATCCATAGCCGGGGGAAGAAGATTCATGTCTTTCCCAAGGGTATTAGCACATAATTGAATGTAATGGATTCGACTGACATTTGAACTACAAGGAATCAGTCAGTTATTTGCCATGCGTGATACACGCTAAGGTGATGATGTATCTTTTGATACATGACTGACGAGGCAGATTACCCCCCCCCCACCGGTAGTAGGTTGCGATTTCTTTCTGTGATAGACAAGTTGTTATCTAAAGCTATAAAATCCGGTCTGTCCTGCTATTTACCATAGCTGGGAGAAGAAGAATACCCAAGGGTATTAACTGAATGTAATGGCTTCGATTGGAATTCGAACTCGGCTCTCCGATTCCTCATTCCGAGCCACTATTCATTACTCCGCCGTACCTCCACTCGTTGTTACCGTTTTTATTAATAATAATTGGTATCCTGACACGTCAAAGACTCGAACACAGCATGCTAGCAATGGACAGCAAACAGATGGACAAACACTTCGCCGCTGTAAAACTAACATCTGTTTCTCGTATTTAAATATCAACTGACATTGTTAATTATCTAAAATGATTTCGAAAGACATTTCATGAATATCGATTTTAATATTAATGACTTTCAGGAGAAATATTTCTACATATATATAAACTTTTTTATTTTATTCTATTTTTTTTTTTTTAATATCTGCATTTTTAACTCTCCGCTATTTTAACTCTTTTTAATTATTTTTAACTGATGAGATCTTCTTATAATTCACTTTAATTTTAGAAATTCAATCGAATTCTGAAATTATATCGTTTTCCCATTTGTGTTTGTTCATGAGCTAAATTGCATTTCATGATAATTTTGCAATAATAATTCAGCGCGGGAGTTCTAATTCCGTTAACACGAACCTTTCAGTAATTGGATTAGTCGCTTATCATTTGGGTAAACACTGGCACAAAGATGCACCTGAATAATAATTCACATACGCACTACACTCACACGCACGCACGATCACACACACATGCACACAAACAGTAAGTAGTGAGCACATGGTGTGGATTGAACTCACTACACAGTAGTAATTCATATAGCAGTACAATCTTGTTAACCATAGCACCATATCGAGTGCCCACACACATCCTATTATAATTTTGTTTCTCCCACCCGTCATTAGTTCGCACGACCATTAAGCCCTGCAAACACTTCATAAATAATGCACTATTCCGTTTTGATCACGTGGAAAGAGAATAAAAGACACCATTTGGTTTCAGTGTGAAAAAGAAAGAAAGAAGGAATGAAAGAAAGAAAGAAAAAGAAAG